>PYHW01010008.1:1734516-1772022 GCA_013186435.1 Turdus rufiventris | reverse complement strand
CTGCACTGGGAGGGCTCTGCAGGGCTCGTTCTGCTGCCCAGCACAAGGCTGAGCACAGCCTGGGCCAAAGTCCCTGCTCAGCCTCCAGCACCTCCTCTCCTGGCTGACCTTGAGTTCTGGCTTTGCCTGCAGAGGCAAAACTCTTCTTTTCCAGAGCCCCCATCTGGGGATGGGCCCTCCAAAGGAGAGGTCTTGGGGGTTTTCTAATTGTGGGGGACTGTGGAAGGGGCTCCATGGACTTCCCAGGGCTCCCCTGCAGCCCCTCCTGATGTAAGAACATCTCTGCTCCTGCTGACAGACTGCAAAGTCACTTCTGCAGCTCTCTGAGGCAGAGTGACACATAATGAAGGCAGGATTTAGAGCGTGGGCTGAATCTCATGTGAGAAGATTCTGACTGCAGAGGTAAAGTATTGGCTAAATTTTATAATGATGGAGTTAATTTTGTTGCTAAGAAAAGCAAAGGAACGATGAGGATTGGCTCCAGAGATTACACAGTGTGTGGTCTCTGCACTTGAAGAGCTCTGCACAGCACTCACTCATGTTACATCAATTACTTTAACAAAGTTAGATTCAGAATAATATTTATAAAACTGAGATCCACAGACCTTTTTGCAATCACCTGGGTACAATCACCTTATTCACAAAACTGGCTATAAATTATGCTAATCAGTGAAACACTCAGAAGATGAAGAGAGGTTTCTTGTGTAATTTTAAATGGATTCCTCTAAAGAAAAAAATTGGGAATATATAAAATTACAGAGTTTCAGTGCATGTTTCTATTTGAATCTTAGGTGTCAGCAATATAAAGGTTAAAGGACTATCATCAGGAAATTTAAAATACATCATTTTTATTGTGGGACCCCTTCTATGTCTCCACAATGATTAAATATAATACTGGAAGTTTTTGGTGGACATTGATGTCATCTTAAACACCAATCCTGACCACTCCAGTGAAGCCTAAATGAAATGGTAATTCTGCTCTCAAGACAATCCTATCTCTGACTCAGACCCCTTGATGTATTTTACCATTATCTTAAAAATAAACCTTTTCTTTATGGTTTCATAACAATAAAAAGTTAAACAACACTGTGAGGTACAGTTTTCTCTTCATGTCCTTTGGGGGGTAATTTAAAAAGTATTTAACTTTGACCTACTTCTAATGTATATTTCAATTAATGGTAAATTTCTGTGCATTATTCAGGTGAGACTGCACCTGCTGAGCACTTGGTATCCCTGAGGGTCATCAGCAGGGGAATGAGCTGTGTAAAGTGAGTGGTTGTTGCTGTAAGGCAACAGTGACAGTCAGGGAGGGTCCTGCCCTGGATCAGGAGTGTCCCTGGACAGGGAGAGCTGGCAGGGCTCTGACTGCAGAGCTGCATTTCCACCTGCGCCAACACAGGAGCTCCTCTGGGGAAAGCACAGCCTGGGAGGTCACAGTGGGAAGTGATTCCCATCTTTCAGCTCGGGCACAGGAAAGGTAACAGTGCACATGTTTTACCCAAATCCCAGGATTTGAGGTGAAGTACAGGAAATCCCCTATTAGGTGTGACATCTGGCAGCCCTTCCTGAGGGCTGGATGCTGAGCAGAGAGGAGGAGAAATGGCTCCCTAAAGCCAGGAGTGGCTGTGGGCAGGGGCTGCCCCGTTAGCTGCCACTGCTCCTCTCCAGCTGCCACTGCTGCTCTCCAGCTGCCTCTGCCCTTTCCAGGAGCTCAGGGCATGTCCCAGGCTGGATCCCAGGCCTGCATCCATCCATGCTGCCTGCCTGCTTCACAGAGCACAGCTTCTCCACCCTGCTTTCTCTTCACTCAAGTCAGATTTTTCCCCTTCTCCTGCTCTGCTCTCCCATTACTGCTCACAGCTCATCACCAGATACAGACACAGGTGACTCTTCAGCTGGCTTTGTTTGATGATGTCTCAAGTTCAGATTCCATGGAATTAAAATTCCCAAACAGAGGTTACAACTTCCAGAAGTTATAACTCAGTGTCCAGACTTTTGTAGGACTCAAAGCCTTTGCAGACCACTCCTGCTCCCTGTAACACAGCCCTAAGGGCTTTAAACCATTAAGGAATGTCCTTGTGTGTGGATTCTTCCTCATTTCCATGTGCTTATTTGCAGACACATTAAATAGTGCTGCTACTTGGGACACAAAATCCATTAAGAGGAGTGATGTGCTAAAATTAACTATGTATTTGTTTTCTCTTCAGTTTCTATAGAACATGAGGAGAGATGCAGATGGTTAACAGCACTGAGATTATAGTGATAGCTGTAAAATTTGATGACTGTTATCAAAAGCATCGTATGGCTTATGAGAGCAAGTAGCAATTAAAAAATAAAAGATTTCCAAGCTTACCCTGGACAGGGAACATGAATAGCAAAGGGGAGCCAAAGCCAGTTTCACACTGAAGGATTTATTAAAATAAGAAAATCACTACTTCAGAACTTGACAGACACAGGTTATCTGCAGCAGTTTGAATGTGAATGAAACAGAGGGGCTGTGTAGGAGCCTGAATCCCTGCCAAATGGAGATTTTAATGTGGGGTGGGAGTTTTACTGCTCAGGAAAGCAAGGCAGGGATCAGCTGCACCAGTCTGATACAAAGGGCAAGCAATTTCTCCCTGATCTCTGACTGGCACTGCAGACAGAGCACTCATTCTCCACGGCTAGAGAAATGCTGTACTGCACCTTGTCACAGGCAGGGAGATGCCTGACAAAATAAGCTGAATCCCTCACTTCCTCCACTTTCAACCAGAACAAGACTTTGTTCCACCTCTCTGGATGAAATATGAATCCAGCCTGTGAGAGAACGATACCCATAGCCTTCCATCAGAGACCTCTCTGTTCAGACTCCTCTGTGGAGAATTACCTTTGCTCTTTCCCCAGCTGGAAAAGCTCTTGTATTCCTGTTTCCCCCTCCCTCTTCTGAGCTGCCATGACTGGAACTCCAGACTTTCCAAAGCTACAATGATTTATTGAAACCAGTTCTACTTAGTGAGAGCTCTGGCAAGCAGAAGCTGTGCTAATGCACCCAGCAATCCACAGAGCAAGATAAAATCTCCCAAGAACATTTTCAAGTGGTGAAAGAAGAAACAACGAGGGAAGGGTTGGAAGTTTGCAATGCTCTCCGAAACATGGAAAATCAGGAACAGAGAAATGAGCATCTTTTCTCCTAAGGTGCATATCTGCCCTTTCACTGGAGGGAAATCAGGGATTGACTCATTAGAAATCAGGACAGACAGAAGGACAGGACACACTGTTCCTTGGCTTGGCCTCCAGAGAACACATCCAAAGCATCTGTAAGAGATGGACCCTTAACCCTTAAACATTACAGTGCTTTCAAAAAATCCATGTTACATCCACTGGGATACAAGTTTTTTATAGTAGGAGAAAGTTTCTTGCAATCCATTGGGGAATATGTTTCTCTGTGTTGGTTTTTAATTCATATTTAATCTCTATCCGGCACCAAAATATGTACATACATAATTAGCTTAAAATATTCAATAACATTTCTTGATGTGGGATCCATTTGCAAGGAAAATGATAGCAAGCACCAGAAGTGAACTGATTTACTGACAAAGCACCAATATTTTCAAAAGAGAGCTTAAAAAAATTCACCGAGCTGTTCTTAGATGGCTCAAATACCTGTGATCAAGAAGTCAGGCAGCACTTTCCAAAGGCACATAAAACAACACAGTCTCAAAAGGCATTTTGGACCTTTTTTGACCAAAAATGCTAAGACACCAATTTTCAAACCTTGACTTTACTCCAGAGGTTCAATTCTTCCCCACTGTCCTTAAGCCATTTAATCTCAGCTCTGTTAGACTGGGGCTGCAGAAGGAAGTTTAGTACAAGATTCATCCCAACTGACATCAGTTCTCCGCTCCTAAATTAAAAATCACAATCTCAGAACAAGGGAGTAGGAAATCAGGGTTTGAGCATTCCAAAGTCCCCCACAGAATTGCCATGAAACTCTGGCTATGTTTTTTCAGAACTAAATTCCCAAGGCTGTTGGAGTCCCTGTTCCAGTCACTCCAGTTGTTCCCAGTATGACATTCTGGGTCAGGGATCTAAGGACAGGTTGTTGGCAGAGCTCCCTGTGACTAAAGAGAAGACGTGGGCTGAAATTCCTTGAGAGTAAGAAGAACTTCCAAAATTTCCATGGGGAAATTCTAAATCAACCCTCCTTTTGCTGATTTTCACTTTCACAGCTGCTCTGCAAAATGGTTTCACACAGTCTGAACCAGGAACCAGGAATTCTCTGGGCTCCTGTGCTTGCTGCTGGATTGTCCCAGTTTTTCTGAAGTCCTTCTCTCCCCACCAATGCTTCTCTTCTGTTAAACACTGGTTCTGTTCTTCATCTGATCTATATGGAAGCAAAATACCAATTTTTTTCCTTGACTTTTTCTTATCTTGATTTTTAAAATGTTGATAGTCTGCTGGCAAGCACCAGGAGCGATGACATCGTAGCAGGAGGCGGCATCTATTCCAGGGAGCTCCGAGCCAGCAGAAATACTCCCAAGGCCACAAAAATAGTTCCTATTACATTTTATTCCTTGGCAAAGGACCATTAGATTATATAAAAGGCAAGGCTAACACAGATACAGGCAGAGAACTTCTTGGTAATGGTAGGGCCTCATCACTCTGGGTCATGTCTGCAAACTGGAAACCTCAATTCTAGGTAGGTCAGACTTATCTTGAGATGAAGTTCTCTAGAAATGTCCTGATTTAGACTCCAGACACTGGGTATGGCAGAAGGAGCCACATTCTTTGTGAATTAAGTGAGACTCAGCTCCCAGAGAAAGTCTGGCAACCAAGTCAGACAAGAGAGTTGTGGTGGAGGAGAAGAGGAAAGGAATCCATGTGGATTTCTGAAATTGGGCTGTAAATAAACAATGATGTTGCACTGTCAGAGTTGCCACTTTAGCAAAATAAAGTGTAGTGAAAATGAGAATTCTTCATCCTCAAGGAAACAAATCCTGGCCTGCTGAAAAATCTATGCTGAGATTTTCCAGACTCCAAAAGACATGCCAGGTGGATTGTGCTCTCCACAGCAAAATGACAAATGTCCTCCAACAATTTATAATTGGGAAGAAGAGCAAAGAAAGGGCAATGGGCAAGGAGGAAGACTGTGGAGCAAGAAGAATGGCAAAGGATTAATGGGGAACACAGAGGATCTTGTGGCACTGCAATACCATGAGAAAAACTGCCTGTGTGTGACCCTGGACAAGGCACTTCCAACTCAGCTCCCCCTCAGAAGAAGAGGATAAAAGCAGCACATTTAAGCTGGCATGAAGTTCTCTGGGTTAGAGAGGGAGGAACACTGGAGCACTGCAGTGCTGATGATCAGAGCAGCACATCAGCCACAGGCAGGGAAACAAGAAGTGCTCTGCAGCTACATAGGATCCTGTTAAAAGGAAATATTGACCAGTGCTGTGTTGTGGAGGGGTTTGGGAGGGATCCAGCAGGACCCCTCTGCAGAAGGGTTAGAACCAAGAAACTCAACCCTTGCAAAAATATCAACCACAGCCAGGCCAGTGAACCAAGGAACTGCTGTTGGATGAAGTATGGAAAGCAAAAATAAACACACTTTTCCAACCAGCTGGTGTTTGATCTGAGGGTGCATATGGACATCCCACAGAACTGCAGAGCTCTGATTTCACATCCCATATTCTACTGGTCACCCCTGCCAGTGGCTGAGACCTTCTGGAGCCAGGTCTGGAATGCAAGAGATTCTTTGGAGTTCAGAGGTCAGGATTTCATTCCTCATCACAATCTTCACGTCCGGCCCAATGGCAGGTGGGAAATCTATGACTGGCAATGTAATTCCAACAAAAAACACCTAAGTGAGCGTTTATTGTTGCTATCATTATCAATGAATGAGAAATAGCTTCTCTGTCCCCAAAATGTGGAAAAGCCCACTTGGACTGGTGCACTCAAGACCTTTCAAAGGTTTTTGAGCCTCCATAAAACGAGTGGCACACGTGGCTCTGTGAGACCTTAACCCCCATGTCCCAGCAAGGACAGGGCCCTCCAGCCAATGCTCTGTCCTGTGCTGCAGCTGGGTGTGATCCAGCCATTCCTTCATGGGTCATGGAATATCCTCAGCTGGAATGGAATGGAATCATGGAATATCCTGAATTGGAATGGAATGGAATCATGGAATATCCTCAGTTGGAATGGACACACAAGAATCATCAAAGCCCAACTCCAAATTCCTTCTGTGACTTGCCACAATTTTCCTGATTTAGGCTTCAGCAAAGTAAAGTTTTTCTTCATTGAAGGAGCTGCTTTTGATGATGTGGCAGTGGGCCAGGAAAATGACTAAGTGAAAAGATGCCTCACTGTCAATGCAACAGTTCTTTGCTGTACTCTGGAACATTTGCTCCACAGGCCTGGCTGTAAGGAAGCACAGTAGGAGCACGACCTTCTCTTGTTTATCCAAAGTTGATTGAATGTGAGAAGTTTAGATCAAGCATCAGTTACATAAATCTACTGTTCCCTTAATTACAGGTGCTGAACATTTGCCTTGCAGTACATACCAGTGCATACAACTTATACCCTTGCTGCACAGTTACCATCAACAAACCAACACAAAGGAAGCTAAAAATCAGGTATTTGTCAAAAATAAATTACTGTGAGTCATCAGCAGTCTTAGAACTATTTTTGCAGATTTCCCCCTTGAACAGACCACAGTAAAATGAATAATCCGGTTCAGTGGAAGGAGGGACAGGATTTTATAAACCATTAATATTTCTTGCCCTCCCTTTGCTAACTTTCCCTTGTGATGGGAAACCTGCAGAAAAAAAAGTACAGCCATATTTTCAAAGTCAGATGCAAGAGTTCAGGGTGTGCTGACAGGGACAGTGGTGGCCCCAGGTGTCAGCTGCTGTCCTGACTGAAGGAACGGCCCCAGCTCTCTCTGCAGGATTTAACAGGCTCACAAACCTCGTCTTGTCCTCTGCAAGTGGAAGTACAGACTACTGAAAACAAACTGTGCTTGGTCTGAGATAACAGAGACTCCATAAGCAGGAAAATGAGACCTGAGAGTTCTCTGCATAAAGATACAATCCCAAAAAAGAGCTGCTGTTCTGAATTACAATTACATTCACACTGCACAAAGTTTGGGTTAAGACCTATTGTAAAACAATTTCTACACAAAAGAGAGAGAGACAATCATTGTTCCAACTCTACTCATTAAAGAAATTCGGAGACAAATGCCAGTCTTTGATCCCCGGCATTGCTAGAAGGCAAATATTGCAAACCAGACACATTCATCCCTAACAAAACAAACCCTCCTGCAAGTAAAAAGTCAGTCCCGAAATTCCAAAGTCTTTCCTTGCTTACCTTTTTACAAGCAGGTCAAATTTTTGGAAGTAGTTTCTCAAAGCAACTCAGACATTCCACGTTAACTCTCGTGCTGCAATAAACAGCTGCAAAACTCCCTGATTTATTTCCTGGCTTGGTGTGCATGCTGAACCCCAGAAGAAATCCCACACAGGGAAAAAAAATAAAGCAAAAACACCCCCAAAAGCCACAGGAGAAGCAACTCAGCCCTCGGGCAAAGCACAAAAAAAGTTCCACGGGGAAACAGAAAGGAAATCCAGTGACAACTGCAAGTTTGGGTAGGGAAGAGGGAAGGCAGGCGTGCTCCCCTCGCCTGGATTCCTGGCTAAAGGTGCCTCTCCAGCAGGATCCACGGAGGCTCCCGGCTCCTCGGAGCAGATGGTGTTCACACATTATTCCCGAACAGCAGCATTCCCCAGTCCAATCAGGAGGCAGCACTCAAAAGCCAAGTGCTTCCCAGACTCTGTTACAGTTTTCAATAGCTATAGCACAAGATGAATGACTCAGAAAATGAATAAGCAGGGAAAATAAAACCTGCCTCTCTCCTCGGCAGAGGCACGGCCAGGAGGGTCAGCAGCCCTCAGTGTGCTGCACTGGCTTCAACTTCAATGCACCTGCTTTTTCCCCAAAATCCTAAATGCTGATTACTTTTTCTGTGTCTTCAACTTGTGTCATCAGCTTCATCTTGGGTTAAAAGTCACAAGAATTAAACCTTCTCTCTCTCTTTTTTTTTCAGTCTCAAAACCAACAAACATTAGTAAGAGTCCGAACAAAGGGTGAGCTGTGTGTGTGCTCTTCCAGACAACTCAGACAAACCCCTCATGCCATCTCCTGCTGAATGCATCAATACATATTTCTAAGATTAAGGCCTGACTTTAAAGACCCTGTTGCAAATGACATGATAGATGAATATATCCTCTGGTTTTGCCTGGAGTTTACCAGAAAACTTTAAATGTCAATAAAACAAATATCTCTAAGAATATAAGAAATAATTAAAAAAAACCAAACTCCCAACTTTGGAGAAGTAGAACCATTATCCAAAAACTGGCCAAACTGAACTGGAAACTCCTTCCAACTGCTCTGTGCAGCTTCCAAACCAGAGAGCACTTCCAAACACAACTCCTCAGCTCGATGCCTGCTTTGTCTGACAGCTGCAAGCCAACAATAAAGGATGATGTGCTAAACAAAGCGAGTTCCTCACGGGAGCACGCACGGCACCCGGGCTCTCCCCGGCACAGCGTGCTGCCCTCCCGAGCTTTCCACAACTAGCTGGAGTTCCCTCCAGCTCTGCAGCACAAGTGATTGTGAGGAGGTTTTGCTGTGCTTGGTGCTCCTGCCCCAGCTCTGCTGCAGCCACAGACTTTGCTTTTATTGCCTGGCAAAGCTGAGCCCGGGCTGCAGTCGGGCAAGTGGGATCACTTAAATCACTGAAACTATTTGGGGTGAGAAACATTCCCCCAGGTCCCTCTGGACATTTTCAGATCTTTGTCTCTGGCTGTAAATTGATCCTTTGCATTCCTGTCTGACACATGGACTGTGAAAAACTCTTCTGGGATATTCTCCCTGCCAGCAGAAAGGCTCTAACAGCACTTCTGCAAACACAGGGCCAGTCGGAGAGACAATAAAATTTTGTGAACTCTGGACTAACTTTTACTATTATTATTTTGTCTTCTTTTTTTTCCCCCCTTCATTCTGGACCAAATAAGAGAACACTATTTGCGTTTTAGTTCCCTATTTTGAAAACACCAAGTATCAGGGTTTCTCCCTAGGATTCAGAGCAGGACCCACATCCAGAGGCATCATTTTTCTCCATCAGCCAGGCCCTGCCCACCCAACGCTAAGCAAACAAACCCACACAAGCAGCTCCAGCACAAAGAACAAGGGCTCGTGTTATAACATCTGCCACAGTTGCCCACCAACCTCCAGCTGCAGCTAGAGAAGTGTTTTAAGGTGTAAAACAAAACTAGAGGCATATCTAGATCTGCTAGGAAAACAAACATTTTCTGAAGCCTCATTTTGGCAGGTATTTTCTGATCCTGCACTAAGCTCCATAGCAGCCAAAATCGTTTTGACAACTGACTCACTGAGCAAGGCATCTGCTGGGCCTCTGAGCCTCCAGCAGCAGCAGGAATGCTGGGCAATTACAGCTTTTCTGTGTGCTGGTTCCTTGGAAGCACATCCAAAGCCAGACACGATCCCCAGAATGCTCCAAGTGCTGGGACAGCCCCGTGTATGCCCTGAGGAGCCTGCTGGGTAAATGTCCCAGTCAGACACCATAAACAGCACTGCTCAGGGAAAGCAGCTCTGTATTCTGTACATCCATCTCTAGGGTGGATTTGGCAGCCAGGGGTGGGGGCCATCAGCCCCCATCCATCTCGCTGGGCAGCACCAGAAGAGGAGGCTCCAACAGCTGAGTTATATCCATGGCATCCCAACAAGCCTTGGCTGAAGGGCTCAGAAACCCCACTGGGTCAAAATGTGGGGCTCAGATCTCATTAACAAGGGACACTTCTGGGCTCCTCCAATTCCTGTCACCTGCTCCCAGAGTTTCATTAATTGAAACGTTTCTCACCTATAAACACCTTGATACAACAAATGTATGCTTGCAACTCCTCATCTCTGCTCCCAGGAAATCCCTTGGGTGTGCACTCCTCCATTCCACCCAGTTATGTTGAATTCCCCCTGCAGCTATGGCTGATGTAGAAACTTCTGAGAGAGCCTGGAGGGGCTGTGTACATCGGGGAGGTTCCCTCACAATGCTCTGAAGTTTCTTTCTTTTAGGAGCAATATGAAAGAGCTTGCCTGACTATGAAAAAAACCATTTTCTTTAGTTCTAAAGAACCAAGAGATAACTGTGACTGTGTCCAGCACCTCCAAGTATGGATGGTTAATTCCATTTGTGGATGCTCCTTCAGGATTCCCTCTGGATGGTCCTCCCTTGTTAAATGCCCACAATCCAGTGGGATGCTCAGGTATTGGCTGGCTCTGCCCTCCTCTACTGATTTCAGCAGGGACACAGAGGAAGGCAAGGCATGCAATGCTTGTCCCCAGCTCAATTTCCAACCTGGAAACTGCAGAATGCATCTACAAATCGTTATCCAGTAATCTGCTGAATCCTTGATCTCCCATTCCCCTGGAGCTTTCCCACTCTGCTACCACACATAACCTACAAAAAATTCCATTCCCAGCCCTTGCTTCAGTTTTCCTCTGTACCAGGTGTGATTTTTAATGCATGCCAAGGTGTCATTGAGGCCAGGATGTCATTACTACCCTCGAACAGTGCCTGAAGAATCTCAATTACCAACAGCACACAAAGTTCAAGCCTGGCTGTCATCCAAGTAATTCACCTGGTTCAACATGTACGTCAGAGACTGAAAAAAAATGCTGTAATTATTGTGCTATTAAAGCACAATGGTTTAATTTTATTTCTTTGTGGCACAAAATCTGCATCTGTAATTCACACCTATTGTGTAGGGAATATGATTCCACTAAAACCAGGGGCTGAGATCTGATCTATAAGGTTGTTCAAAAAGTCTAATAAAAATCTTGTGCTCTTTAAGGATTAACAACCAAGTCACAATGAAATACTGTGATGACACAGAGAAGAATAAACTCAGAGGTGGTTCCAGTGTTGACAAGAGCTGTACAAACTGAGATCTGAGCAATTAGAAGACACAATGAATACATAATTCATAGATATTTTGTACTCAAGAGTTTGCACACAAATAAAACATCGTATAAATCTTCAGCAGCTTGCAGAAAGCTGCTGAGCTGTCTTTTATTCTTGGAGCAGCAAGTGGCTATAGTACAAAAGAGAAATCCATAGCTCTGATATGTCATCCCTCCAAAATGGGTAATTTAGGGTTATGGTTTCGGAATCAGCACATTCTTCAGCAAGTTTCTTCCAATNGGTGAAAAGAATCAAGTAAATCCATGTCAGTACGTTAAAAACAACACTTCAAAAAGTCAGAGCTGTGAGCCACCATAAAATGACAATAATCTTTCTCTACATGCCTGCATTCCAGAGAATGGAAAGAAAATAATGGGTGGGGGAGAAGGAGAAAATAATGTGGGGATTGCTTTAATGATTTTTAAAATCCACATGAGAAGCTGTAGCTTTCTGTGAGCCTTTCTCCCGTGCACAGGAGAAAAGTTACAGAAGTCCCTGCACAAATCTCCAGGTGCAGAGCTGCCTGTCAGGATGTGTTCAAGGCAGTCAAGCACTGCAGCTCCCTGGAGAATCACAGAGAAAAATCCAGTAACCACTGGTGATACTTTTATTCCAGGGGCTGCTACATCAAGGCAACCAACACAGCTTAAATCTCATTGCAGGCCCTCACAGACAGGAGTGGTGATTCCCTGCTCCAGCTACAAGCAATAATAAATCTATGAGGCATCTCCATGAGAAGCTGGCAACTTAATTTGATTAGCAAAAAGAAATCCTGTGCTAAGAAATGAGACACAGCTTCCCAGTCTTGAATATTCCACCAACGTCCTGTGAGCTGAATTCATGCATGTTAGTAAGCAAATGGAAGGGCTGCAGGAGGCAAAAAAAGCAACTCTTGAGTACATTATTGCCACAAATTCTTCAGAACAGCTTTTTCTGTCATTAATCATCTCTTGATTGTGCTGGCAGTAACAACACAGAAGGAACCCAGGCTGAATTTTGAGCTAGATGGTTAACCCACGTGGACTCTCAGGTAGAGCAAAAATTGAACTTCATTCTGCTGGCAGAAAAGGGGATTTGATTTGGCATTCTTGAAGGTAAAAAGGCACTTTCACAGCAAGCACAGGAGTTCTCAGTCATGGTCACTCCCCAGGGCATTAAGACTTGTCACATGAGCAGCCCACTGGGACAAACACAGCAGCTCCCAGCGTGTCCAGAGTTGCTGGATACCCAAGGGACCCTTCCAGAACAAGGGAATGTTCTCAGGGGGCAAATCTTCCAGAGAAGCACTGTGCTGGCTGATTCCTGAGAACTTGCTGTGTACTGAATTCACCCAAAGCAGCCCCTGGGATGTGAGAGCAGCAGCTGAGCCCCTCAGTCCTGCAGAGCCCAGGGAAGGGATTGACCTTCTGATCAATAAATGGTTCAACCCATTTGTTTACAATGAGATCGTTTAAATCCAAGTAATTTAAACCAAACTAAAAGGAAGATGGGGATTTACACAGTTGGGAAGGGGAAGCAGGGAAGTTTTTTCCAGATCTTGGGTACCAGCAGTGCTTGCTCGTCTCTCATTTCCCAGCTTATGAACCTTCCCGGTGTTTGCAGACTTACTCAAATATTTTGTAGAAAAACAAAGTTTCTACACAATGTGACAGAATATACTTTGGATGTCTGTAAGAAAAGAATGAGAACCCATGTATCTTAAACTATGCATTCTGAATTCAGTGAGGAATTCAACACACTGGAGAAAACGAAGTTCAACTTGTATTTCCCTCAGAACCACTCTCTGTGACTCCTAAAGGCCAGGTTCTAACACTGGGATGGGCAAGAACACCTGCTTATATATTGGTTATATCAGCTCAAATTGTGCATGCGCTTCTCTGAAAATCCTAAAACTTCCTGCTGGAAACAAAATAAGTTGTAATTCTGTGTCTCAGTGGTCTAAGAGGAGGTATGAGACATGAGAGGTAGGTGCTGTTGTTCTAGAGAGGAATTAATATAACTACATATGAAATAGAATAGAAAAGAGAAAGAACAAGTGTGAGACTCCCCTCTTAATATTTTCATGCAAATATGATCATTTGAAGCATCACTGAAATCTGTCCTTGACTATTTCAAATTCAATTTCAGCGGGGCACAGAGTCCCAAGTAAAGCAGTGCTGCTCACTTATATGTGCCCAGTCAACTGTTCACATAGTTTAAATGTTACTTCATTCCCTTAACCACATTCTTTCCACACAGTTTTAGGTCTCTGTGATACTAACTGCACAACTGCAGTTGTGTCAGACTTGAAACTCTGTTTATCAGCAGAGAATATGCTGTGGGAAATCCACAACTACTTCCTGAACAATATTTATGTAGGAAGGTGAATATTTAGTGGATTTCAAGCTGTATTCAGAATATACCAAATGCATATTAAACAGCTGAGAATCAATTTATTCCAAAAATCACCATCTGAAATTGTTTTCATAAACATGAATACTTTGTTGTCCTCAATGCAGCCAATTCTCTCCACTAACAGAGAAATAAGACTTGCAAACAACTTTTCCCCTCAATTTATGCTTTTTTGTGTGCTTTCCAATAGGCTGGATAGCAGAACATCAGCATGTGGAATACTATAAATCCATGGAATAGCTGCATTTTTAACCATGGACTTTAATTCCAGGGTGAATTTATGTGGTCCTTGGCTAAATATATCCTCCTAAGTAAATTACTCATGCATCTGCCTGTAGGAAAGCTTCCTGCAAATAAAGACTCTGCTCCCAAATGCTACATCTGACAGCACACACAGCACAAAGTTCCACTCTTTTCTCAGCCCCCCAAACTGAATAAGGTGGAATGCACAGGTCCCTCTTCCCCTTGCACAGACTGCTCAGGAGACAGGATAGTTCTTCCTGCTTCCTGCTCCTTCCAGCAGAATAAATATCTCAGTGTATCAGTCACTACGTGTTTGTCTCCAGACCTGTAAACAGAGGGATTTCTAAGCTCTTGTGAAGCACATTCCCACATTCATTTCCACTTATCCATGCAGAAGACAGTACAAACACATGCCTACCCCTGTGCCTTTAGCAGGATGGCTAACTCAGACACTCTCATTATCCTTTTTTTTTCCCCTCTCTCTCCTATGTTTTCTACTTCTTACCATTGGAGTTGTCCTGGTCCAAAGGATTATCTGGTTCCATTACTTCAAATAAAAGCATCCAACATGCAGTTCTCCATGCAGCAGAGGCATAAAAACACAGCAGTTGCCTAAGCTGATTCACCTGATTTATGAATTAGTGCAGCATCCATAAGAGGCTGTGTTTCTTCTTTTGTATTACATCTGGCTCCTTTTCCAACTCGATGGCTGGGTATTACAGCATGCAGGCCTTTTTCCAGCATCCTCTTAATGCATTATATTTAAAGTAGCAGCAACCTTTTTCTCCCATCCCCCAGACTAAGTTACAGCAGTAACTAGGCTGAGCTGGCAGCGAGTGCAGCTCATTCAGAACAGGACCTGCAAGCGTTCTCCGAGTCGTGGTGCTGCATAAAAGGATGATTGATACAATAAAAAGTAAGTGGGCTTTGACACAGCACGGGATGCACTGCACAAAATCCCACCAAAAGCAGGCAGAGGTCCTGAGGGCTTGGGGAATGCCTCGCTGAAGCCAGCAGTCTGCACCCCCTCACGCACAAACACAAATTATGTCCTGTTCCCTCCTCCTCCTCCCCCCCGCTCCAATCTTTTATAACCCTGGATCTCCTCCAGCAATAGTCTGCTCCTTCACTCAGTTTATAATAAACTCTGCCATTCCCCGTGTCCCTCGGGCTGGCATGGAGAGGAAGGAGGCTGTTTGCAGAATGAATAGCCCAGCCCTGACTGGGAGGCAGCTCCGGGACTCTGCGCCGGGCACTGGGAACTCGCTGCAGCAGCAGCCCTTGGCTGGGGACCCTGTCCTGCATTTCCCGGCTCTGCCAAGCCACGGCTGCTGCTGGGCTGGCGTTGGAAAAGCTCCTGCGAAGGAGCTGAAGGACGAGCCCCGGTTTGGCTGGGCTCACACGGTAAATGACACCAGAGTCTCTCCACAGAGCCTGAATCAGCTGACAGGCAGATCACAGCACTGCAAGTCAGGTCACCTTCACTGTGCTCCTTGGGTCTGCCACTGCCTCCTGGAGACCTCTCGGACCTCACAACTGCTCCCTGTGCCTCGGGCTTCTGTGGTAGTGACATTGAAACATAGCTTATCTCACAGGAAAGGAGCTGAAACCTCCCAGCTTTACATGCTTTGAACTTCTTGGATAAATGATACAGTACAAGGGCTGAGGAAGAAGACTCCACCACCTGGCTGAGGAATAAAATTTTCATTTTCTCTGAAGACATGTCCACAAAAAACCAGAAAAATATATCAAAGTGCAACTCTAAACCAAGCTGTGCCTCCAAAAGGTAAATTCACATTGCTGTTACAACAATCCTGAAATAATTCTTCAAATCTAGCTTTCAGGATCAATTCACCTTGAACCCACAATTCCAACTCTTTCCTCCACACTCTGGCTAAGGCATTACAACATACCTTGTTTCAAAAGAACGCTTTTCACAGAATCCATGGCAAGAGTGGCTCTGAGCACCTAGAGGAGCCTGAGTGCATTTTGGGGGTGCCGTGGCCGGTGCCGGAGCCCTGGGGCAGGCAGGGGCTGCAGCTCCGGGCCCGGGCACCGCTGGTGCCTCAGCAGCTCCCCCTTCCCTCCCTGAGCCGGGGAAGCGGCTCCGGAGCTCCCCGCTGCCGCCGGGGGCTCCGGGCTGTGGGCGGACAAATGAAGGGCTGGCTGGAGGCAGCAAAACACCGAGCTCTGCCTGGAGGAATGAACAGCAGCCTGACAGGACTCTGCGGTAATTGTGCCTTGCAAACCCATTTTAGCGCTGCTCCTGAGGGCTAGGCCGTATTAATAGAAGAAAGACTCATTTCCATCTATTTGTTTTAAGTAGTGCACAGTCTATAGCCCTGTTAAATACTGCTCTGAGATCTCTGCCCTGGGGGAAATTACAGTGCTGCAAACCCTCCATTCTCCCCCCTCGCACCCTACGCTCCCGATGTTCTTTACAACTTCAATACTTCTCCCACTCGCTGACAAAACAAAAAAACCTCCCTCTTTCCACCTTCCCCACAAAAACACCCACTCGGTGACTGCAGGCACATGGCTCAGCCTGTCAGCCCTGCTCCACCAGCTCCGGGTCATGTCCACACTCGGGGGCTGATGGAAACAGGATCTGAACTCCTGAGTGACACATTGCAGCCTCCTGGCAAACACGGCTCTGGAAGGGATTTGAGACCTGTAGGGGCTGAGGAGGCCTGAGCAGGTATCAGCTGCCTGCTCTGCAGCCCAGGATGTGGGGATACACAAACACAGGCTGTGACTCACTGACTCCTCGATCACAAGGGACTAAAAATGCCTGGAGAATCAGGACTGTCGACGTAAAGGAACCCATAGTTCTGCAAGGAACATCTGAGTCAAGACAAATTATATACAGAGAAACAATTTGTATTCTGCCACGAAACAGATGCTGCATATACATAATAGAGACAATTTAGAGCCAGAAAAGAATAAACACCTGTGAAATCTTTCCTTGTGGAGAGTCGGAAATGATCCAGGAATGCTACAGAATAGCTAAGATCAAGAAATCAAGATAGGGAAGTGAAAAGCAATAGTTATTTAGACCTCAATGATGTTTTTGTGACAACCAATTTGATTTTAATGACATCCAAATGATTTGTTAATCTCTAGTTACAGACCTAGTAAAAATTAATTCTTAATGTGTAAGTCAGAATGATGTCAATATTTTGGCTAAGACTCTTCACAGTTCCCAACAATTGAGCAATTGTCATACCTTCTTTGTGTGAGCTCAGTTCATGCAGTGAGGGAAAGGAGCTCATGCCATGATTGTGAAAAACAAGGGACAGTTGGAAGACCAGGGCTTTGATCATTTGGGATTTTAATTGCTCAGGCACTGAAAGGAAAACTGCAGAAGTGAAGAGGGAAATGATTTTCAGACAAATGGCTGGATGGTCAGAGGCTGTGCTAGACCAAATCCTAGGAAATGAGCCAAGCACACTGAACTAATGAGCGTGGAAAGAGAAGTCCAGTGAGCTTGTTCTCTGCAATACCCATGAGGTTAAGCGGAACACAAAATGGAGAGTTTTGGAAAGCTGACTCTTCAAGGAAGGAATTTAGAAATTGTTGGATGGAAATGGAAATTAAATGTCTTCTGTTACTATCTAATCAGAGCATCTCTGCATTCCCCTCAATAGCTGGTTTGGAGACAGAAGAACTTCTATCTAATTGCCTAATGGCTGCATGATGTTTGCTTCAGCATCTTTTACATCCCAGGCTCCAGTCGTGCTCAATATGTCAGACTTTATGCAGGAGGAATTGGGAGCTGCTACTTCCCAACTCCAATGTCTTTTCCTAACAGATGGAAGCATCACTCACATTGGCATTTATTTTACACCCTAACATGAAATTGTAAACAAGAAAGATGACCCTTGCTTCTGGTTTGCTGTAAAGCTTGGGGCAGATCACCTCATCTCTCTTTTATCAACCCTAGAGATCAGCATTGAATCTTTATCATGGAGTAATTGTTTATTTCCAGATTAAGCAATGCAGTCTAAGTTTGCAGTGTACATGTGGTGATAAAAATGGTCTTGGATTTATTTCAGGGGAAAGGGTTTCCTTTGTAGGTCTGTTTGGACCAGGTTTCCCCACTTCATGTATGGTAGCAGTAGAACACAGCCAGCAGAGTCTATAAAAGCCCGTTTTCTGTTCTACCAGGTGCCTAAAGGTCTACAGGGAAAAGTAAGAAGAAATATTGTATAAATAAGTGTAGCCAAAAGTCATTGTGACAACACTTCCTTCTTCAAAATAACGTTCTATTCATCCAGAAGACAACTCATCATCCTCAGTAGTGCCCCACTATGGGAGAAACCAAAGTCGGACTTGTCGACCTTAAAGGTCTCTTCCCCTCAGTGACTGCAGGACTGTGATTCAGCAGGGAGCCAGCAGAGCCCCTGAGGGTGGCTCTGGGCAGGAGGGGGAGGCTCAGGAGGCTCAGGGCAGGCTCAGGGCAGGCTCAGGGCAGGCTCAGGAGGCTCAGGGCTCTCGGGAGCAGAGCCCAGCGTGATGCCCCAGCTGCCACCACCGCCCGGCCCTCCCGGAACACACATTCCCATGTAGGAGGGAGCAATCAATGCCTGCGGGTTGAAAAGGCAGCGAGGCACAGACCTGCTTAACAAAACCCTTCGCCAAGGTTACCGGGGGTGTTGTCAAAGCCTCCTCTTTTGTGAGGGCTGAATAACAATTCATAGCCAGTAACCAGCTTCAGTTTCTTTGGCTTCACCTGGCACACGTTCAAAGTCACTGCTCATGGCTGGGGCTGCTCCCATTGAGATGCAGCTTATCTTGCCCTGGACAGCAAGTGCAGGGATCATCCAACTCCAAAAGTTCATGCCAAAGGCCTTTTGTGCTGCTCTGCTGCTTGAGCTGAACTGCAGCTCTTAGAAATGTGCTGGAATATGTCACAGGCACAAATGGAAATGATGCAGCCTTGGTTACTTCATACTGGGGGGGAAGAATCTCCCCAAGAGATTCCAGTTTAACCATTTCATTTAGAGAAGTCAAATATTACTGGGATCTTCAGGAGGCCCCAGTTGCAGAGCAGCCCCAGCTATGAAGATTTTATCTGTGCAAACGCTCCTGCTATTAAGTCAGCAGGCTTTTATCTTCATTTGCAGAAGAAGGTGATGCTCTAATCACACATCTGAGGTGGCAACTTTTCATCCAGAACTCAGCAAAGCTCCACCACGGAGAAAAACCATGTGCAAAAAAAAAAAAAAAAGGTGTAATGATTAAATAGAGTGTGAAAAGCTGCATGATCAGTGCTGGAGAAAGAGCCAAAGTGAAAGACATTCCCCAGGATATCAGTGCAAGGACTGGCTCCTATCACAGCTTCCCTCAGTGCTCTCTGTGCTGTGAACCATTGGAGTTTGGTGCATCAGTGTTTTCTGGTGGAAGAGCAGTTCTGTGTCTGGTGTGTGCTGAACAGACTGAGCCTTTTATCTCTATTTAAATCTCTGCCACAAACTACTAAATCTTGTAATCATTAACAAACAAAATTCTAAAGAAAAGAAAACAACAAAATGCTTCAGAGTTACAGGCTCCACAGTAATTATAGAAAACACAGCTACTGCTATGAAAGGAGCACACATTAAATATTCTACTGTGACAAATGCCAACAATCAAATGTAGTCAATATTTTAAAGACCCCAAAAATTTATAATAACATCAGGACATTTTTTCAGGGTCACTAGAATATAACCTCACCTCCTGCTACTGTAAACTTCAGATTGAGGAAAGTGTCTTTGGGCTTCTTTAGTAAAACCCCACTGGCAGTTTAATGAGGTAAATAAAACTAAACTGACTCCTGGGCAGAAATAACAAAAGGTCTGCAACACCCAGAGTTCTGTGCCCAATTTACCGAGCTGTCTGCTGAGATTCCATCTGAGCTGACTCTACAGATTCCTCCCTATGTTCCTGCAGTTGTCTCCTAGAAACAGGAACAAGAAGCATTTGCTGTTTTCTCAGCTCTTTTGAAAACTCTGCAAAGCTTTGCTCACGTTCTGGATGCCCAGGGATAAACGTGTGCTGCCTCAGGGGATGGAGAGGGCATTTCTCTTCACTGCCATGTTATGGAAATGAGACACAACAGCAACAGGTGTAACAGCAATGGAACATCAATAAAAACTCCCATGGAAGTGCAGTTCAGAGAAATACTGATATAAACATTTGGATACTTAACCAGGATGCTGAGGATATCCAAACATTGGATCAGAACCCTACAAGTGTAGACTACATTGAAATTTATTCGTCCTTCCTCTTGCACCAAGCTGAATTCACAGTGAATGGAGCTCTGAGGGGATCTCACTGTACAGCAACACAGGGGAAATCACATCCAGACTCTTGAAACACGGGCAGAAATTCCACCTGATGTTTCTGTGAAGGTCCAGGCTAAAATAAGTATAATCCAAATAAACTCCTAAATGCTCAACAGTGTCTACTGGAAAAGAAGCCCTGGTGAAGCATTTATAAATCTTTTTGTCTATTGAGCATCATCTTTTCTTCCCTCTTCCAGGTATGACCGGTGCCCTATCCAGTGTAAATGAGGGAAAACCTGACATCCAGATCTGAAATCTGTGTGTTCAGAGCAGTAGAGGATTCCCATACATCCATAGTTACAGAATAGAAATGCTGGGCTGGACACCTTTCCATTTGCAAGTTCTCTCCAGAAATACATGGAACTTAGAAAGAAGAAAAATTCCTGGTAGTGTTTAGGCACGTGAACAAATCTGCTGCATTAAAACGTAGAGTGAGCCCTCAAAAGGCTGCCAGATCTGCTCTTAGCCTGCTCCTGCTTGTCCTTCATTTATTGTTTCCTATCTTTCCCTCCTTCTCTCTCTTCAGTTTAGAGATTCAGCCAATTGTTGTCCTTCCAGATCAAGCAGCCTCTTTGTTTCACTGCCTTTTTGAGGCTAAATTACTCCATATGGGCTCCTGCATTATGTGAAACTCCCAAACTGCAAAGGTTTTCAGCTAACTTTTGTTTGTTGCTGTCACTTGGAAAGTGAAACCCAAGAAAAATGATGGTTTATTCTTTCCTAGGGTTTCTAATCTGTTTTTGGTTTATAAAAAAAAAAAAAAAGCTTATAATGTTTCTTTTTGGGATATTACTGTCAGTCTTCCTTTTTGTTGTCCAGTAACTTCTGGTTACACATTCACTTTTTCAATATTTTCCCTTGCTTTAGGCAGAATAAATGTATGAGAACAGTCTCTGTTCTTACTCAATTAGCTCTGCCTGAGCCAAGCCCTCAGAAACAGATCGAAATACCTGACAGAGAAACCAGTTTTAACCCAGTTTCCATAGAATTGTTGAGATATTGGTGTGGGTGTGAAGTACTTCCAGCAAATCTCATTTCAGACTTGGCTAGAAAATGCAAAACTTCACTGAAATCAACAGGAAGAGGAAACATAAGGTGAAAAGACAGAAAATAAATGCTCATCTTGGCATCCTTGCAAGGTTCAGACCTGCTATTCATTATGCTGATGAACAAAAAATCCTGACTAATCAACCATCTACCCTGCAAGTCTTTCCTAACTCCTAGCAGTCCATGTGAGGTTTATCCTTTCCCTTTCCTACAGAGGATTTTGGGAATCTAGAACAGTTATTCAGGATTCCCACCCTCTTGATTCATCCTTCCACTGCAGATGAGCCCTCAGGACAGGGATGTTCTCCCATTTACCCTGGAATCCTTCTAGCTCAGGACAGATGAAAGTCAAATTGAATTAACATTTACTTACAGCATTTTAGGCAATACAGCTACAAAGACAAGAAATGAAAGAAAAACATTTTAGTCCACTTAAATCCAAATTAAATATACAAGCTCCTCAGTGTGTGTGTGTGCAGGTGATTGATACAGCTGCATTTCCACATCCAGGCATTGTCTCTGATTTACCCACTCACTGCAGACCCCCTTTCCTGCTGGAACATGCTGGGGTTTGTAACTGAGCTTCCTCTATATTTCATCTCTTCTAGAAACTCCAGTGAGGTGTGTACAGCTTCTTCATCTTTTCATTAACTTTCATCGCTCATTTTCTGTGCCAAGTCTGACTTGCTGCACTGTGTAGCTGCTTTAGAGTCAGCTGCTGATGCTGTTGACTCTTCAGACGTGTGTGTCCATCTCTCCCAGGGCAATATTAACATCTCCAGATTCTCCAATCTCCCAGCTTTGTTCTAACTGAAATTATTAGAATGGTTGGAAGAATTAAAAGCACTTTTTCCCCCCCTCCTTTTTGGCAGCCTACTGTTATCTGATTTAGCAGTGTCCTCGTTTGCCTTCTTATTCTGACAAGGAGATACAACAAATTTCTATAATCAGTTCCCATCACTTGATAGAATAATTTTAGTGTCAGATGAAACTGGCTTTCCTGATGCTCAGAAATGCCTTTCAGGCTGCACAGACTATGAGATCTCCTCTTGGGCTTCTCTTCTGCTGCAGGTTTTTATCATCAGCACAAAATCCTCCCCGTGTCCAATTCTCAGCCACAAGGGGATGTCAGTGAAACACATCTGGCCCAGGATCCTGTAAAGCTGTCCTTAGACACTGGAGTCGGGGCTTCAAAGCTCTTTGAGCTCTTCCATCAAACACCAATTTAATTTCCCTTTCTTCATCAATTCTTCATTCTTTCTCTCGTGATATCTTGGCAACATTTTGTTCCTGCTCAACATTCATCATTAGCTTCTTTTTTTCTCTTCCTTCCTTTTATATTCCTTTCCCTCCCATCTGCTAATTTAAAAGGAAATTGCCTGGTATTCAGCATTATCAGCCAATCTGTTTACTGTGCTCTTGTTCCAGTGAAGACCATTTCTCACCCACTGAGCTGCTCTGCCTCACCCCTACCCCCTGTCACTAACCTCAGAGCCTGGATTTCCTTCCATGTGCCACCTGGAGAGCTAAGTACCCCTCCAGAGGTACACAGCTCACCAGAATTCAGTCTCTCTTTTCAGAATTAGGATGTGGAAGCAAAGATCCAGGCGAAGAAGGGAGGTTCCCTGGCGTCCCTGCCAGGCAGTCCCAGCACAGGGGGCACACAGGAGAGGTCCTGGCACTGCTCTGCCTATTGGAGGAGCAGCATTCCCATCCACACACCCAGCCAGGGCACAGCACCTCCATGGGGATCGAGTTTTGCCTTGAGAAGCAGCTTCTCACAGTCCCAAATTCTTCTCTCCTACCACAGCACCCAGCTGTTGCCAGCAGTCCCTCCTGGACCCTCAATCATTTCTGTTCCACACCGCCAGCTTTGCCGATCCTGCCGCGCTCAACATTGCACAGTTTGGGATTTTATTACTGACAATAACTCTGATTTTGACCTCATGCTCCAAGCCTTTAAGATAAAAGATGAACAATACAAAGTCTCCTTTGATCCCTATCCCAGTGGCTAATCCTGAGAGTAAAATGTTGAAATAAAGTGTTGATAGCAACGACACGAGAGTTTTGCTTACCCAGGGCCAGCAAGTGGAACTGGTGCTAATGGCTGCTGGAAGCCAGTGGGAAGCAGCTCAGGAAAGGCTTCATTAAATCTCCAAATGCCACAATTCTCCTCTCAGGGTCTACTGAAATTCTTCAGAAAGATCGTTTCAAAGGAGGTTCACATTGTGAGTGATGGTCCTATTGAATTATTAAAAACATCAATGTAAACAAAAATATGCATCTGTTTCTATAGAGGTGAGATCAGCTGGCTAAAAAATGATCTTCACTATGAAATGTCAGATGTGAATTTACAAAGTGATCAGATCTTTTCAAATTCATCATTAACTTGGCTTTAGAGGAGTTGGAATACATGGGAGAACCGAGATTCCACCTTATCAAATACGGCATTTTAGGTAGATGTTATGAAATATCTGTGTTGATCTGAACAGAGATTTGACATTTTCTCTCTGCCTTCAAGCTGGTCCATGCTGAAGAATTCCAGCACGTCTATAATTTTAAGCAGGTAAGCAAACAAACCTGCCTCAAAGTTGAAACATTTTATTTAACTGGTACTTTTATAAAAGTAAGCCTTGATAGAGTCAGCGAAAGCCACACAACCTCAAAATAGCTAAGACAAATTTCTCTGGGGGTAATTAGGAAAAAATATTTATATATATATATTTAACTCTTGAAATTTAAAAAGAAAACCTCAAAAATGTCTAACTTTTGTATGATTTTGTTACTAATTATACAGGTCTTTATGTGCTGAAATGAGTGGATTCTTGTGTAATGGAAAAGTAGATCAGAATAATTTTACTGAATATTGGAGCTTGACTCCTTCCCAACTGCAGAAGGTATCATGCTGCTTTATTGTATGTTGCTTAGCAATATAATGTGAGAAGCAGCACCACAGTCCTTGACAGCACCATTGTCCATTGAAATGCTTGTGAAATATTACCTGGGTTATATAAAGGTAGCACACAGTCACAGAAAATAGCATGAAGTTTCCAAAAGCACAAAGAAGGCTGGAAAGAAAAGGCATTGCTATTCCAATGGCAAAAAGGTCTCCCTGGATGATCTTTCACTATCTGAATACAGGCAGCATAAATTAAATATGGACAAATCATATCTGTGGAGTGTCCCTGCAGCTGTGCTTACCAATGAGTGCTGCAGAGAACTCTTCATCCCAGGGATGAGCCAGTTCCTCTGCAGTGCTGCTGCTGCTTCCTTGTGCTGCTTTGGAGGGAAGGCCTGGTGCCCTCACCCAGGCTGAGCACAGCATGGGCCAGAGGAGCAGCAGCGAGCCAAGATGGATTTGTGCTACAAACAGATGACATGGAGGGCCTTAGCAGCCAGACACACGGGAATATTCACCTCCTGTACCCACTCACACCTCCCAGGGTCCCAGGTATCCCTCCCACACTCATTCCCAACACCCCAGGGCCCCAGGCACACCCCCTGCACCCCTCCATTTGCTGTCACTCCAGGCCCTGTAGCTGGGCTCTGTGTCATTCTGAAATGGCACTGACACAGCTGGAGTGGCAGTGCCATGAATAACTCCAAGGGTAATGGATTGCTCTGAAGTGCTGCAGTAAGAGGTCACAAACCCAGAGACACAGAACTGTGTCACCAGCAGGCTGAACCTGCACTCAGGACCTTGCAGTTCACAACACAATCACTGGATTCACCAAGTGCTGTCAGCTGAGCAAGCATCAGGCTCATAATCTTACTTGGTCATATGGAACAAACCTCACATTATGATGGCTCATAAAGACACAGGAGCATATCTCCATCTTAGCAAAAAAATATTGAATGGACATGACAGATCCTAGGGGCCTTTCCAAGGAACAATTCAATATTCCCTTTTATAGTATTTGGCACACCACAGAGTTTATTCAGCTTGAATTAACTAATGGATTTGAGCATTCTCTTTAACAAAGAGAAAAGATGTTGAGTTGCACTGACTGCAGAGTTACAGAATGCTTTAGACAGATCTCACAAACTGATTTACCACAGAATCTGTGCTGGCTGTTCTCTCAACTCACAGGAACTCATCCTTCATATTTTAAAATGAGAAATTCTAAAATGTGTTCAGACCATTTATTTTTGTTGATAGGTGTATTACAAATAAACATAAAGGCAAATAATTTCCTTTATAATAAAGTGAAGATGGAAAAGTAAAAGATGCTGTGCTGTTGAATGAAACCAAAGAAGAGAAGCAAAGGTTTCAGGTGGCCATACCCGTCCCACATGCCCAAAAAACCCCACTGCACAAACACACAGAGCACAGGTTTAGAGGAGGATCCAATCCCTTCCCACAGGGCAGAACCTTATCCTAATACAAGAGTAGCAAGAGTGAGACTCAACCTGTAATAAACCTCACTCATTTTCACCCAAGAGAAACACGATTTTGATCTCAAGGATCGAGATGGCACTCAAAGAGTATCATTTGCATTTGATATGTAGGATCCATTCTCCTAAATCAACATGAAGTGAGCAGTTTTAGCAGGAAAGGCACTTCAGAGGAAAGTAATTATGTTTGTCTCCATGTGAAAACAGAAGTGTTTGTTACAGAGACCTTCCTGAGCTCATAGCTACTCCTTGTAGCAAACTGTGCAGCTACTCGTGGCTTGAGGACACAAATCCCCCTTCATGATGCAGGAGATCCAGAGAGGAGCTGGAGAAAGGCCCTCAGAAAGAGCTGTATCCCATATGTACCCAACAAGGCAGCATTTTCTCCCTGGAAAACAATGCAGGAGAACTTACAAAGGTCCCAACTAATCACTGGGTGGTTTTCTCAAAACTTTGGTAATTTGAATAGAACACTGTATGGGTCATCAGAAATATTTTATTTTCATGACAGCCTTCCTTTGGCCTTTGAATCATTTCATACTTCTTTGAATTTCCTCATTTGGTTCCTTTAACTTAGCTTTTTTAACTTCTGCCACATGTTCTTGGTGTTTCAGCCAATCTGAAATGAAGATCTATTCTATGCCTCTAATGGATTTTCTGGTTAAACATAAGTGAATGTATCATTCAGCCAGAAGGTTTTTCATAAGAGTGCAGCCTTACAATAGATTAAAAGCAGTTAGCTTTTACTAATACAGGCCCTTTTTGGAGACAGACTTCTGCTTTTATTCCTTATTTTCATCCTGAGTAGTAGTCTTTCTTTTAAATTCACCTAAACTAAAGTTGCTGTAGGTTTTTTTACTTTAATTTGTAGATGAGAACCAGCGAAGGTGGTTGACATGATACACACCAGGAACTGTGCTTTGTCTCGCTCTCTGCACAAATAATTTTAGCAGGAGAATAAATAACAGCCCTGTTTTCATAGTTAATTGCTCAGAATAACTTTCAAAGTCTGCCCTTACGTTTCTGACTTTCCTGAGCACGCTGGAAGCACCCAGAAGTGGGGAAGAGTTTCAGTGAAAGGGTGAAGAGCAAACCCATTCCTGGCTTGCTCACAGCTGAGTCTTTCAGTATCAATCAGCATAATTTACTTGGCTTGTCAGTTCAAGGCCACAAACCCATCTGATATTCACGCCTGTGTCTCCCTCGGGCTGAGCCAAGCCTTGGGACTGATTCCCTCTGGCCAGAGGGTGGAAAACCCGAGCAGCAGCTGGGCTGCATCTGCCTCAGGCTGAAAGTTCAGCAGTGCCCAGGCTGGGTGAGGCTCCTCAGCCCCAAGAGGCCTTTCCTCCCACCCTGTGCTCCCTGGAAGTGGCTGCAGAGCAAACCTGGCATGACAGAACGGCATCCAGGCGTGTTCCAAAGGCTCTGAGGGGCCGCTGCACAGCAGCAAGAGCCATCACCTTCCTGCACAGATAACCAAGTACAGTTCAGTGACGGCAGCACCTAAACACCTGCCAGGGAGACACAAGGAAACTCCTCCTAAAGACCCCACAGCTGAAGTACAGCAATGATTGGAACAACTCTGCTGGCCTCAGCCTGCGGTTTGGGGCAGTGGATATGGGTGCATTAAGCCCTTTTAACTGGGATTATCTGAAGAAACCCGGTCGGGCACCTGCATTTCGGTGCCGCCTTTGTTCCCCCATAGCAAAGTCTGAAACTCCCTCTTGTGGGGGATTCGGGAAGATCCCTTCTGGAACAGAAACAGCACAGCGAGAAATGAATCGCTTGAAATCTTCATTTCTCCCTCTATTCTGTCCCCTGACCGTTCCAAAACGGGCTGATTTCAATACCAGACAAGACAGAGCCATGAGCAACCTGATTTGACCTCAGAGCTGACCCTGTCTGAACAGGAGGCAGGAAAAAGGAGCATGGAAGCGTGTTAGGAACTTCCTACTACTCTGTGTCATTAGTTCCAAACAGAGCTGACATCATGTGGAGAAGATTTTAGGCACATTACTTCAGAAAACATGGAAATGTACTTCACTGTCCCAATTCCCAAGAGGAAGAGAGGCTCAGGATGAAACGAACCAAACAACAGGACTCGGCTGAAATATCTTTAGAGCTCTTCTGTTTGTACCCCAAAGGAACACAAACTGCAGCCCCAGGTTCTTCTAAATCACCGTTTTGATTCAGCACAACCTTATTCTAAAAATACCAACGTAGTTCTGAGTATTTACAAACCAGATAAACAAAACATCTACACAATGTTTTACATCCACAGGTCTCAAAGCACTTTGCAAACTCAGAGGAGCACCACAGAAACTCAGAGGTTACAATTGTTTGCTGGGAGTTATGAGCTCAGGCAAGTGCCTGGATCTTGGGTTTTTTTGTGGAGCTCAAATCATCCCATGAATGTTCAGCTCAGTCGCTTTGGGCTCAACATAATGAACATTTTATGAGATGGTAGAGATGGAGACAGAAGATACAAAGGCAAAATAGAATTTACCACTCAGGAAATGTTCCCATTCAAAGCCTGTATATAAGAATAAGCTCAATAAAAGGAGTATTTGAGTAATTTCTTACAACAAAGCTTTATAACATCATGAACAAGGTATCAAGGTCATGGCACTTCAATTTCCATCCCAGTACAGCTGTACCCCTTCGTTGTTTATATTTTTAACTGAAGTCAACTGCTTGTCCTTGAATTTATTTTTAACAACCAGCAGCCATTTCAGCTGAAGGTACAGGGCACTGTGAGCACACACTTACATATTCAGCATGAGTGACTGAAGGAAGAACACATCCAAATCCTTCCAGATTGTATCCCATCCTTAAATTAAAGGCAGACCTCATCCTCTGAAGTGATGTAACACAAATTGGGATGGTCATTATGTTGAGTGTTTCCTCTGGCACAGCCAGGTTTTGCAGCTTCCTCACCTTGCTCTACTCTGCAGTTTGTGGATCGTGCCCTGACCTTCTGTTTCACTCCCTTCCCACTGACAAACATTCCCCAGCAACTGAGTCAGCCAGTCCTGCTCCAGTGCAAATATTCTGCACTTCCATTCTTACATCCTGCTCCTGAAACCATCTGTTTGTCTTTTCAACCAGGTCAGGTCCTGCATCGTGCCTGCCTTGGCTTCCCTTCACTGATGCATTTCTCACTCCTCAAACTAACAGTGTATTTGTTCTGCTGTTTAGGGGCTCCTCCCTCTCACTTCCAATATCCAGCAGCAGATCACTGCCTTCCCTTGGTTTGTACAATAATTGGAATACCGATTTTCACATGAGTATTTGAATTCATCAAATTTCTTCACTGGAATTTCTTTCCATGTTTTCCATAATGTAAAGACTGGGAAGTTTTCCCCTACAGAGTTCTGATAATCCCAAGCACCTTATGAGTATTTGCATAGGCTGCAGATGTCCCCTCTTCTTCAAACTCTAATTCTTGTAAGCACACACTTAAATTACACTGGAACTTTAGGACAGGTTTAAACTATGCACTGACATAGATCTTATTTTTATTCTTTTTTAATTGCAAGTAAGAAAATAATTTCTCATTACCAAAAAGTTATGATTGCACCCAAGAGCAACAGAAATGGGAAGAAATCCCCATAATGACAAATTATATTTTAAATCAACATGGAAATCCAGAGATGGGGGGGTGTTAAGCACAGGGCAAATTCTTTGCTCAGCAGAGCCAAAATCTTTTTTACTGCAGAGGTTGTTACACTATAATAGAGAACATTTGGCTTGGAGCTGATTGAAAAGGTGCGTTTACAATTTGGTATTAAAGGACAATCTGTGACTGGAGAACACAATGAGCAAGACAGCGCCTGATATGAAATGCTACTTGTCAAGCTTGACATTTTATGTCTCTATTTATATCAGTCTCAAGGAGATGGAGTTTGCTGGCAGTAAATCCCAGCCATTAAAGCAGGATAGAACCTGCTGGAAAAGTTTGTGACTCAGTTTAATTGGGCTATATTTATCATTAGCATTATAGTCTTTAACATCTAACCTACTGACATTATTTTTCTCCTTCAAGCCTTTGTAACTTCTCTAGTGCCATAAAGTCTTGTAAAGGTTTTTTTTTGTTGTTGTAAATTAAGGTGGGGGGATGAAACATTCAGTCATGCCCCATAGCTACCTAGGCCTAGGTAGAATTTTTAATCTGTGCATAACAGTAATAGTTTCTCATTTTTATGTTTCCCTGAAATCAGAGTAGAAGGAAATGCTAAGCCTAATGTCCCCACCAGCAGTGAGGCTCATTAGGTACAAGTTGCACCATTTCACTGGGAAAAATAATACATTTCTCTGTGATTTATGAAAGCCAAAACTCAGCCAAGTGCTCAGGTCTCTCTCCAGTTGTGTTACAGCTCAAAAAAACTGCAAAGGGACATTTAAAACACATTTCAAAACAATTTGTCTGAGTGTACATCTTGTTTACAAGAACAAACTACTGGAGCCGAGTAATAAAAGTGGGAGAAATGCATTTTATAGTGGAAACACTGGCACGACTTTAATTACTTCAGTGTAACTGGCATCTCTGTGGACAGACTGTTCAGGCACTACCATTGTATTTTAAACCTACATGAAAAAGTCAAAGGACAAATCCATACAGCAAGAAATAGAAACATTAATCCCTTCCAAATGTGAGATGACTTCAGCTGAGCAAGTTTGCAAGCCATTAAGACACAGTGGTGTGGATGAAAGGAGAGGCAAGCAGTGGGATCTGATCTCTCCCATTGTCCGTGGCCATTCCAGCCTAACCAGAGTCACAGGCAGCTCTGCAACAGCTTAATAAGGAACGAGACCTCAAGTCTATCACAAGCTGAGCAAAAATAGTCATTTAGGAAATCGATTGCAGGCTTTGAAGGAAATGCATCTTCAGCTGCTGTGTGAGGAGAGACATTCACACCACTGCCCACGCCATGGAGACAGCAGCAGAACAGAGCAGAACCAGGTGGAGTGTCAGTAAAGACCAACCAAGCTGCAAATAACGGACTTGTGTAGGGAGCAGGAGCACTGAGAGGGTCCCAGAGCACAGCCCCCGTGCTGCTAATTACAGCCCCACTCCTGCAGGTAGGACTCATTAAAGCAAAAATGCAGCGTGGTGTAATTGCAGACTGTCAGCCCGAGAATTCTGCAGCACTCTGAGGTTTAATGCACTCTGTGGGCTACAGGGAACAGTTCCATGCACTGCTGGGGCCATTGGAACAACCTGGGGGGGAATCTCCCATGCCAGGGGTGAGAGGCACACTGACATCTGCTCCTCCTCTCAGCCAATCCATTCCCTGGCTCTCACATCCCCTCGTGTCTGAGCCTCGCTCACAGCAGCACCTGGCACAGAGCAGGATCATCCTCCAGGCCCAGGGAAATTCTGCAGGAGCAGAACCCAGACAAGGCAAAGGCCAAGGAGGTGTCACAGGGTGTCAGGGATTATTTCATGCTAACATTCGGAATGTTTTAACTGTACCTCTCTATTGACTGCCAGTAAACTCTTACTGCTGCTGAAATTCCAGCACAATTCCCTCCTGGTCTGTGGTGTTCCTTAGAGATTTCTTCCAAAAATCATGACCTGTCCAAGGTTTGGAAACTGATTTGAGCTGAATGCAAGGAAAGAGACTTTATACCAAAAACCACAGGAACATCCACACTGCATAAATACACAAAATAATTGCTTCTAATTCATCTAGTTCAACCAAAAAAAAAAAAAAAAAAAGAAAAAAAAAGAAAAAAGGAGATACCAAAATAGCACTGAAGTCAGATTACAATGTTTTATGTGTACACCAAACCTGGTTTATGTTGTAAATGAAAATAGCATTTATTACTTTAAGGAAAAGAATTAACAGGAATAATCCTGTTAAAAAAGGCTTCCTACTAAATACGTTTCAGAAAATAGCAAAAATCAGCCCAGTGGGGAGTCATAAAGCAATTTATCTGTCACAAAAGTTTTTAAAGAATCTATATAGCTTTGTGGTGCTCCCTCGAGCTACTTTAGCTATGACTAATAAGAACAAATGCACCCAATATGAAATTGTCCTGCTGAAGCAGTGGAAATAAAAATAAAATATTTCTTTCACAAAGCAAACCAGAAACTGTTCTGTGATCAGATAATCAGCAGCTCAACAAACACTGCATAAAGACAAGCAATAAAAGTCACTGACTAAAGAGTGTCTTGACAGCTCTAAAGAAAGCTTGAGTAAAAGCTTCTACAAGCAGTGCTTATTAGAGAGATTTACTAAATATAGCAATATCCTCTGGAAAAGTTTATCTTTGTATTTTGTAATTTAAACAAAGGCATCCAATTGATCCAACCTTCAAACCAACCAGATCTTGTCAATCAAGTGAGAAGGAGTCAGAGGCCGTAATGGTTTAATAATTTCTGGTTTGGAATAACAGCACTGCTGGCCCTGGGGGACAAACAGTTCCTTGTAACTCTTCTGTTTCACTGTAGATATTGTACACAAAGTATTTGGAGTTACTGTAGCAACTTCAGTTCAGTCAGGACTTGTAGGTAACATATTGCTAGTGTGGATATCATTCCCAAAATACAGAGTACCACAGATTTGGATGCTAAGGATGTCCTTTTGTCACAGGACAGGAGTGTGAGCTGCTCAGAGTGAAGCTGGGCTGTGAGGATCAGTGATTCTGTTTGGTACAGTCCTGTCAGTAATCTGTACAATGTGTCTGAAATCCACGGGAATTCTCTTCAGCCACCTGCAGAATGGGCACAATAAATCTGGCCCCTCTGTAGTCGGAGATTTCACTCAGAGCAGCCACTGCTGGTCTCTGCAACCCCATTGCAAATCAAGGAAGGAAAAAAAAATCTCTTCCAGCTTGGCATGATGATAACTAATCCTTTTCAAACCCTCTGCCAGCAATTTACCTTTCCAGAACCCTGCACTGCTACCCCAAATTCCGGGAGAATGCAGCCAGCAGTGAAAGGAGAGTGGAATTATGAAGGCCAGAAATGCACAGTACTCACAAATTCATTTTTATCTCTTGAACTGGGAACACGTCACTGGCATAATTTCAGTCATTTGGTTTGAACAGCTTCACAGAGACAAAGCCAGTCATTATTTTGCATTGTGAGCTGCTGGCACCAGCCTGTTTCTGTTTGGTTTTGTACAATAGAGACAGTAAATTTTTCTCCTATTGAACCACTCACTATCTTTAAAATTATCTAAACCCTTATTAATTTCTCCTTTTATTTTGTGCTAGAGCTCCAAACACCTGGTGTACTCCACTCAATCTATTTAAAGGAACAAATCAAATGAGCCAAAGCAGAAATATTTCATTTCCAGTATCAAACACTTGTGTCAGAATGAAAAATCCTGAACTTTAGGGTTGCCTGGTAGCTGCTGTTAGAAAAAATGCTCTTTACATTGTATCCCACATTTTACTTGTGCAACAGTATTTCCCAAAGGAAAGTAGCAGCAAACATGGGAAATAGTTCAACAAAAGAGGAAGAGCCAAATCAAGAGGAAAGAAACTGCAGGTAGCTCTGAGTTTTCTGAGGAGCTGGGAAGAAAATTTTTTAAATTGGAAATAAATTTCTGTTCTTTTCCATATTATTCTTCCATTTAAAGCATCAATTCAGGAGTGAATCTATACTTGGTGTAACAGAGTCTAAGTAGTTCCTGAGCTCATTAAAGTAAGAACACATGAGTTATTTCATTTGCTCTAACAGTCAATATTAGAACACAAAGATGAAGAGGTCTCAATCTCAACCAATTCTAAACATGAGCATATGCTGTGTTGCTAATGAAGCCATTTGCATGGCCATGGAACTGCGAGGGAATTAACCACAGCGGCACAAGGTGCCACTGACTTCTGAACCCAAACTTGGTCAGGCACAATCAGTCTCTGCCATGAACTGCTGGAAGTTCTGGTAGGAAGTGAGGAGGAATGGATGGTGCATAATGAATTCTAAGGCTGTGAACTGATCTGTGTTGATTAAGAAAGTGCAATCAAGTGAATAAAAGCATGGACAGGAACAGCACAAGGGCTCAGGGTGGACATGCACCAGCAGAGAATGAGGAAGCCAGAAATGTGATGGGTCAGGACTGGAAACGCCAGGAGATGTGCACAGGAAATGCCCACATCCCATGGCCAACTCTAAGCAAGAAGGAAATGCTCAGATACTCAGTAAAAACAATCCAACACTTCAGCAACAGCAGCTGAATGGAGACTTAACCAGCACTGCTGAGCTGCAGCTTCTCTCCAGCAATCTGCCCCAAAATCTCATCATTAAAGGCAGTGATTAAGACAGAAATGTCACCTTTCATTTATACAGCAGTTTTCATCCTGAAGCACTTCATTAACTATCTTTCCAATGATCACTTTGCAACACTGATTCTGCTGTATTTCTCCTCTGTCTACCCAATCACAAAAAAGAGGCAGATCGTACCCTTTTCAGAATCCATCAGATAAAACCTTAAACTGGAGTTTCCATAGAAACACATCATGGGCTCTCGGTTTCTCTATCAAACCTGTTCTTAAACTTTCAGCTTTACTTAATGCTAGATTTTCAAAAACGCCAATTAGCTCTTTCATTTCATGTAACAGTTGGACTCGATGATCCTGAAAGTCTTTTCCAACCGAAATGATTCTATGATTCTATAAAAAGACAAGGGAAGAACAACAGCTGCCATGGACAGGGAAACAACAGGGAAAATTGTGAGGTTTGATCATCCAGTAAAATCTCTGAGTGCCAGTCAATTCCCATTTGCACTTAAAATTTCCTGCCAAAAGTTGTTATGGAAATCTGAGCCCCACAGGAACCCTGACCATGGAAAAAATGATGCCATGCAAATGATGAACAGAGGACTGGGCCGTTTCAGGAATACTCTGGCACAACTACATCACCCACCATAGTCTACTGCCACTGACCCCCAGCTCAGAGCCAGTTTTGCAGTCAGTAAAAGTGAATACAAATGTTTGTCTTCATTTTCTTAACATTTCCTTTAGCTCTTTTTCTGCATCCAGTATAGTTTAATCACTGCTGCCAGAAACGTACTTGCAATAAAATACATTTTTATTACAAAGTCCCCAGAGCTTTGTTACTTTTATCATCAGGTTTAGGCTGTGTTGTTGGTCCAGAACTGCTTTCAATATCTCACACAGTTATTCTGGTTTAAAATACAGAACTATTAAATACACAGAGGGAAATGTACAGCCCTTCAGTATCTTGTTTTTTCAGTAACATAATCTCTTCTTCTGCAACTAAATCTTTCGAGCACACCAGTGTTCTGGAATGGAGCTCTGCTTCTGAATTCCAGGGATGGAACAGTTACAAGTGCTGAACCCCCCAGGCTATGGAAGTGTGAGACAAACTTGTAATTTTGTGACATATGCGGGAGGATTCCTTCCGAGCCTGGCTTTCTGGAATAGCAAAGTGACATTGCACTGCTGCTTTGAGGCACCTTGATGACTTTGACTTGTTCTAGCACATTTGCTTGGTTTGTGTGTGTTACCTCAGGCTTTCTCTGCTTTGTCACACACAGATTTTCTCTTTTACCAAACTGACAGAAGAAATCATTATATTGAAAAATCCAAAAGAGCCCTGGCTGCCCAGCTGGATCCTGGGTAAGCCCAGAAATGACAAGCAAAGGCTCTGTGCACATGACCAGCACGGGAAACAGGAGGAAGGTTTCTCCTTAGAGAAACTACTGCACAGCTCTGGGACGTTTGGGAATTTGTAACTGCTACATCCCAGTCTCTTCTTTTCTTCTCCCCCAAGCTGGCTCCAGGGCTGGAGGTGCTCCTAAACTGCTAAAAGTCTCAAAAACTCAGTCCTCTTCCTCACTGAACTTCAGAAAACAAAAATATCTCCAAAATATTCTCTGTAAGCAAATACCATCAGCAAAGACAGTTTAATTTGACTTTGATTTGTACTTATGGACGAGAATATCCCTTAACAGGATGTATGGGAGAGTTCAAAGCAGTTAGTTGTGTAGAATTTCCTAGATTTCTAAAACACTGGTAATTCTTATAGTTTGGCAGTAAAAGATTTGCTGAAGATTTGACCAGATTTTCTCACTATTTGTAACAATGGAAGTATCCTAGGTGAGGAGGAAAATACAGCGATTCTTTTGCAGAATTATTTGTTCCAAAGCTCAAATTCCCCAGCAGCAGCACCCCAGAGGGAGGCAGAGTGCTGGGACCCTGATTTCTCCTGATAAATCCGTGTACAGCAGCCCCAAAACTCGGGATCCCCTCAGGATGAGCTTTGCTCTGAGTGATCTTTCAAATGTATTCTCTGAGTGTAAACAGCATAGAAATAATGAACCTCCCAGACTCAAAGCTATTTTAAACTGTGCATCTTTTAATGTGGGACAAATTACTGTGTTTAAAGAAACCTGATTTTAGGACATTCCTATTTTGGGATTATTATTATTCAACATATACATCCTCTATTTCCACTGAAAACAAATAGTCCCATGATATAAAAATAGGCAGCTAAATGAAATGCAGGCTGTTACAGCGTGGGAAATGTTTGTGGAACTTGCATTCTGGCTTTGATTACTTTTAGATGCTTTAGGGGAAACTGATCCAAAGCAGTACTTTTAGGATTAAAGCTAAAATATATGGAGACAGACCGACTGCAAATGGATAAGGGAAGTGAGAAAGTTCTCCAGAGAATTAAAAATGTAACAAAACATTTAAACACAAATGTAGCAAGACCCCAGAAGATGTCCTGACATACCCAAACGCACCCTTCAAAACTCGGAATGGCAAACAGCAATGGAAAACTATTGTAAGAGTTGCTTAAAATGGATTGCAAACTGGGAAAAGCACACTAAAATAAGGCACACCACCACACCTCACACCAAAGTGCCATGGCTAATCCCTGGGGAAAGCTCACAGCACACAGCACTCCACGTCTTTAGAAAAGCGTGAGTAAAACTGAGGTTTCACATAAAATTTGGTGTAATAAACCAGCTCCAAACATAATTCTGAAACGGAATATTCCACACCAGCAACTTTTTAAGGTAAGAACCAACAACAGCTTCGGAAATAGCCTTTGCTATTATTCCATTATCACTGGGGACTTCAATTTGCTTTACCGTGTTAAAAAAACCCACGGAGGTGACAAAAATGCACGCACTGAATACAAGCCTCAAATCCGGCTGGCAGCAGTGCTCAATACCCTGCTGACCTCTAACGGCAGCTCGGTATACTACAGAAAATCCCACTGAAAGCACATCTGGTGAGTAAATACCGAGTGCAGAGCACTGCCTTCTGTATCTGCTGATGCACCTCACACAAATCCTCCTTCCACCTGCTCACCAGACACACTGGAATTCAAGGAAAGGTTCAATAGACCAGGCGTCACTGCAGAGCAGTACCAAGGAGCTCCAGCTGCCAGGACTCCCATATTATGGAAATAACAAAGCCAAAATCCAATGAAATTATTCTCTTTGTAAGACTCGGAGATTAAAGAATCAATTTTTGAGTCCACTGTTTTCTTGTAGGCAGACAGAAACCAAGTTCTTTATTTCCTTTAGTTATTGAACCAAGAATTAAGAGAGACGATATTCTGATGTTATTATTTAGCAAAGGAGGAGAGGAGAGGGGAGAGGAAAGGGAAGGGAAGCTGTGCCGCTGCCCAGAGTCCCAGGAATGCCCTGTGGAAGAGAATCCCGATGGCAGCAGATGGCAGCAATGCCCCACAGGACAGCCCTGTCCTTGTCCACCCCACCCAGGGGCTTGTCCAACTTCCCTGGCAAACAGCCAAAGAATAAAACTAACGAATGCAGGCCCACCTAAAATTAGAGAGAAGCTTCCTCTTCAAGCAAAACACCAACATGAATTTGTACAGCAGTACACAGCGTGCTGCTGAGATATTGCTGAACCAGGGTTCCCAGCCTGTGGAGGAAAAAGGTCTTAATTGCTTATTTTTTACTTTAGAGAGGGGAAATGAATAGGTGCTTCCTCTTCCTTGGGGAAACCCATGCTGCACATCTTTTAACGAGCAATTTGTATAAATGTTCAAAGCACCTATAGAGTCGTAGAACCATTATCTTATTATTGGCACCAGCTCGGATTTTTCTAGAACCATTATCTTATTATTGGCACCAGCTC
>PYHW01010008.1:1701123-1731302 GCA_013186435.1 Turdus rufiventris | reverse complement strand
GTTAACGGGGGATGCTGAGCCCCCAGCCCCCGTTAATGGGACTGCTGAGTTCCCAGCCCCGGTTAACGGGGGATGCTGAGCCCTCAGCTCCGGTTAACGGGGGATGCTGATTCCCCAGCCCCGGTTAACGGGGGATGCTGAGCCCCCAGCCCTGGTTAACGGGGGATGCTGAGCCCCCAGCCCTGGTTAACGGGGGATGCTGAGCCCTCAGCCCCGGTTAACGGGGGATGCTGAGCCCTCAGCTCCGGTTAACGGGGGATGCTGATTCCCCAGCCCCGGTTAACGGGGGATACTGATTCCCCAGCCCCGGTTAACGGGGGCTGACCCCGCTGCCCCACTGGCCACAGGTGGTGATTCCCGGCAGGTCCTGGCACCGCCCTTGGGAACGTGAGCATCACCACGAGCTGCCCCTGTGGCGTAACTCGGGTGCGTTCCTGTGGTGCCCGATTTCCTTTCCTGTGCAGTAACTCGGATCACTAAGGGGAAAACTACGCAAATAACGATAAACAGAGTCAACAGAAGTAACCTCTGGGGCGCTGCACCAATGAACGTGAACAAGGAGAGATTAGAATTGGTTTTTGACACTACTGTGGCTTTTCACCACAGCCACATCCTGTCTAGGTGTGACTGGTGGAAGTGTAGAAGTTCTCAATGAGTTGTACTGAATTTTGACTTCATGGTATCATTATTGAAATCAGATTTGGCCTTCCAGCTAGGAAGTGTGTTGGTGCGTGACACGGCTAAGGACATTTTGGAGATGTACTGAGACGTCACCCCTGCCAGTTTCATTCACTGGAAGCTGGAATGTTTTCCTGTTACTTCCATTGTTCAGTGACAGGCAACGGAAACGTCCTGATTTATTTTATGCTTTTCTCGTTTGCAACTAGAGAAGGAAATGCATTTATAAGATTGCTTTGTGTACGAAGCCTTTGGCTGGGTAATCTGAGTTGTTGTATAAATAACTGTGGATCTCTTTGCCTCGTGCCCAATGGTGCATGCTGGTTCTGGTATCCTTGGAGAGGATCTGCATTTCATGTGTTAACTATGTTAGTTATTAATACCTCATCACGTCGGTGCCAGTCTGGTCTCTACATGCTGCTGAGATGGTTTCTCCTGCAGCTCTCATGTGATCACAATAAAATATGGATTAAGTGACATTAGACGTAGTTTTGATTATGGGATGTCGTAATTTTGGGTATTTCCCATGTGAAATGTTCTGAGAAGCAGCTGTGAAGACATCTAGTTCACTTTGAAATTGTCCTTTCGTTTTCAGTCAGGGCACATTTTTGCTCCTTGACAGTCGCGTGCTTGTTTGGATTGTGGAGCCATTGCAGAAGGAAATAAATCACAAACGAACCATGAGCCACACCTCAAGCTGTAACAAGAAATTTCCCCTTCCATCTTAGCCTCCAGCACTAAGTGTGCATTATAAATTCTTAATACAGTTTGATGGTCCAAGTGATAATTTCTTGCTAAAGTACGGTAACTGTTCCAGTCAGCCTTAAAGGCATTGAAGGTTGATTCAATTAAGCAATTTTTGGTAATAGTCTTCCTCTGTGTGGTTTATTTCTTAAAGTGGTTGCTCAAGAATATTTGCTTTTTTTTTTTACTGCCTGCTTAGATTTGCCCACCACAGCAGGCTATAAATCCAAGGTGTGGACATTGGTGCTAAACAAAGCATCCTTTTTTGCTCAGTCTTGAAATTTGCCATCATTTGAGGTGTGACTTGTACATGAAATTTCCAATCTCCAGAGTAGGAAGGTGATGTTAGTGAGTGCTGGGTGTCACCCTGGGGCATCCTTGCTTGGCAGCAGGCTCCTGGCAGCCCGTTAGGAGTCTTGGCTGGCAGGATAACAAACTTCCTGTGGCTCTGTCAGTGCCTCCCAGCTCACATTTTGTCCTGGCTTTAGCTGGGTATGTTTTGAAACCACCAGCTTGTTATTCGATCCCAGAGTTACCTTCAGCTGGTGTCTTCTCCTGACAGGGAAATAAGACATGAGGATCTGGCCAAGGAATTCTTTATGGAGGCTTTATTTCACATCCAGCTGATCTTGTACCTCATCTTATCCAACTTCCCAGACCCAACGGGTCTGAGAATTGTGGTTTCCTTAGATCTGCACCCCTGGCAGCTGGAACAGAGCCCAGGTTCTAAGGATGCTGCTCCTGAGCTGACAGGCTGGGGGGGATTTGCATTTTACTCCTTACACAAGTGTTCCTCTGACTTCTCAGAAAACAAAGGAACGCGATTTCCACTGCTGCCTGGGAGTCACTCTGATAAAAAAAACCAAACAAAAAAAAAACACAAAAAAACCACCAAAACAAAAAACAAAACAAACAAAAAAAAACCTGGGAGAGAGAAAGAGGCATTTGAGAATTAAAACTGAAATGCTGGTACACTTCTGCATAAATGCTACTTGGACAGCATTCTGCCCTCAGCTATCTCAGCTAGCTTAGAGACTGGTGAAAATCAAAGCAGAATTTGGCTTTTCATTTAATTTCTGGTTTAAACCTAATGCATTTGGCCAGAGGAATAATGCTAACAGTGACTTGTTTCAAGGAACGTTCAACATAAATATCCAGTTTAGGCACTGTTGGATTTTAAAAAGTGGAAATTTCTGCTCTTTTGTAGATGATGCTGATACTGGCATCGGTTTGTGTGGATGGATCCTGGTGATCACCTCTCTTCTTATCACTATTCTTACATTTCCTATATCAATATGGATGTGCATAAAGGTAAAATCATTCACTGCTAAGTTGGGTTAAAACTTTCAGCAATGCAGAATGGCTGTTATTGTTCTCAATTGGATTTACTTGTTCTAAACACAAATTAATCCAACTCTGTTCTTTCTTGAGATATAGCAGACAGTAGATAGCAGACCCCAGTACTTCAGGGCATTTCATCCTCAAACCAAAAAGAAAAGTGGCATTGCAATAATTGGTCAGAATAATTCCTGCATTGACATCTTTACTACATCTGCCCAGTTGTCATCAGTAAATAAACTCATTTGAAGGATCAGAATAATTGCAAGAACCCATAACTACTCTTAGAGATCAGATTTTTTTTTTTAAGATCTCTCTCTGTGTATCATGTCTAAATATGAAGTATGTAAATAGAATTATGTACACAGATGTGGCTGCATGTGACACATTGGAAGACATGGTGCTGTGATCACTCTGAGGTTGATGTTTGCAATTTCCAGACAGGAGGATTTATTTCCTCCTGGCTTGGCTGATGTGGCATCAGAATTGGAGCTGGAAAAGTCCCTGCTGGGTCACAAATGCTGCACTTTGTTGTGTCGTTGCCAGGATATTCCTGATGGCTGCTGCTGGTGCCTGGCCTGCCCAGGTGCCATCCTGCTGAGAGTCTGAGGAATATTTCTTGCGGACTGCTGTCCTGATTTTTTCCTTTCACTCTTTTTTTTTGACAATAAAATTTAGGCTAAAATTCTCAAAAGCAGCCAGTAGAGAAATGTGTATTAAATTAGATACTCAAGCCTGATGTGTACATAATTTGGAATCCACCATGTGACTTCTGGAAAGCCTTGTGTGACATCCAACAATCTGTTGCAGATTATCAAGGAATACGAGCGAGCCATCATCTTCAGACTTGGACGCATCCTAAAAGGGGGAGCAAAGGGACCAGGTATGTCCTGGACAACAATTTGTTCTAATTAGTCATCAGCAAAACAATAATGGTGTAGAGACATTGCAGCAAAGTGGCAAATGGATTTCTCAAGAATTCTGAAACTTTCAGTAAGAGGATGTGTTACAACAGGGATTGAACTTTATTAGCCTTGTGGGTCTCTTCCAGCTCATAAAGTTCTGATTCATGCTCTGGATTGAGAATTGTATTTTCACCCAGCTCTCCTTTGTTAATGTATGGTCTGCAGGCAGAATCAAAAGCACTAAATGTAAAGGGAGTTTTCAGATGGGTTATTTGGAAAAAGAAGTTTGATGTATCAGTTAAACCCAATGAGTATCAAAGCCTACAAAAGTAACAGAAGCCAGTAGAGTATTTGATACTTTTGACAAGTTGCTTGTGTATATTAGAAACTCTGAGATCTGGAACAATATTATTTTCAGCTCCTGCTGCTCAAAGTGACAGAAAGGGGCAATGGCTTCTCCCTTCATTTTCACCCAGGCTTTGCAATGTTCCACATTGGTGTAAAGCTGAAGAATCTCAGTGAGCCACCAGAACAGAAGGCAGGAGGTTGATTCTTGCCAGAATTAGGCCCCACAAATAACTATGTGGGGGACATTTTTAAAAGTAGCTGTCAATACTTCTGCGGCTGTTTATTTCCAAATGTTAAAAACCTCTAACTGAGTGATACCCAGATAAATTGAAGTTTCTTAGCTTGCATTTTTGAAAATCATACCTTGGTTTGGAAGCCACTAACAAGTGTTGTGCTGCCGAGCTCCTCACAAAGAGCTGCACAGCCACAACAGTTGGATTCCAGTTTATTGCAGTTGCAAGTTTTGTCTGCTTTAATGACCCATTTTCACTTCTTCTTAAATGGATTTTTTGGCACAGGTTTGTTTTTTGTCCTGCCTTGCACAGACAGCTTCATCAAAGTTGATATGAGAACCATCTCTTTTGATATCCCTCCTCAGGAGGTGAGTTTGCATTTGCCTTTGCATCTACTAAAATACTTGGAGAATTTTGTGCACTTTGCTTTTCCTTCTCCCCTCTCAGTATTGGGTAATGTGCAGTTTGAATACAGATTCCTTGTGCAGGTGCCATGTATTGTGAAGAATTCATATATCCCTTAGGAATGTCATCCAGTAAGGGAAGAGCACTGAAAGAAAACAGATGATGCTCTGAGAACCAAATGAGATAATTGAATACTGCCTGAGAGCTGGAATGGGAGGGCTTTGGAAGCAAGGCTGCTGGGCTTTATACAACATTCCCTAATTGCTTCTGTGAAATCTGGAGGATTTCCAGGCGCAGCAGGGATCTGTCCTGTGCCAATTTATCTACATGTATCAGCTAGCTCAAGGAATGGGATGAAATTGGTATGTACATCAAATAGCATTTATAGCAACTGAGGGAATGAGTGGTCAGCTCCCTTGTTTGGGCTCGTGTGCACGTGGCTCCTGTACAGGAACATGGTGAAGGTGCCGGCACTCATGGCCAGGTCCTAAAGAACAAAGAGATCACTTTAATTTCTAGCCTGATTTTCCTTGGACACCCTAACTTTGTAGCAGAATGTCTCCAGAGCATTAAGCCAGCTGAACTCAATGCTGCCAACAAAATAATAAAACCCAACCGTCCCTCTAAAAATAAGTTAGTGAACAATTGTATCCTGATGGTTCAAACTGCATCACTCAGGTATCAGGTGCATTTTGTCACAGGGATGCTCCATACAAGCTGTGGGGTGCATCTGTTTCCTGTCAGGTCTGCACATGGGTTTGTGGCTCATGTTTGTAGATTGAGACAAATGCAGCTGTCCTGGTACACTCTAAAGGGTAATTGGGAGAAACCTAATCACTGGCAGGCAGAATGTGCTTGCAGCTGCTGGTGTACCATTAGTGAGGCCGTCAGTAATCTGGTTTTTCTTTTGTCTTGATTAAATCATGCTTATGGATTTAGGTTTGTGTTCCTTACATAGAGGCAGAAATCCATTTTTATTTGTTCAACATGATTTCTTTGCATGCTACTCATTCTTTAGCTTTTGTGTTATGAAAAGCCTGCTGAATGAAGTAGTTTGGGAGGGGACAGGGCAGGTAAATCTTGCAGGTAATTGTGTACCATGGAACAAGGGCAGCTCTGGGCACGGCCCTGGCTCTCTGAGCTCCCCTGTCAGTGCCACCCTCCCATCCCAGGAGGCTGCAGCACAGTCCCCATGGCCCTGCTCCTCTAAACTCCTCAAAATAATTTCTGTAAGCCTCACACAACCCTGATGAAACCTCACTGAAAGGCAGCACAGGACCTGCCTGGCTGTGATTCCTTGCCAGAATCACTGGTTAAACCTTCCCAAGTGAAAATGAATTTCAGAATAAATAATTTCTGCCTTTTCTCTTTTTCCTGTCACTGGTATGACTTGCAGATGCCTCTGTGAATTTGAGGAAGTGGGTTAAAAATAACATTAGGGCAAAGCTAATGGAATGTGTTTTTCACTGAGAAGTTTCTAATCCCATATTTAGTCTCAGCTGTACTGGGAGGTTCATGAACACTGGGACATGTTCACACGCAACATATGTGCGTAAGGGCTTTTGTTTTCAAGACAGTGGGAAAGCAGGACTTGGTGTAGTAAAACAAATCCATGATTGTCATAATAATTAACTTTGTATTTATGGAACATTCTGCACTTTCCCCACTGCTTTTCAGATCCTGACCAGGGACTCAGTGACAGTTAACGTGGATGGAGTGGTTTATTACAGGGTGCAGAACGCCACCCTGGCTGTGGCAAACATCACCAACGCCGACTCAGCCACCCGGCTCCTGGCACAGACCACCCTGAGGAATGTCCTGGGCACCAAAAGCCTCTCTGAGATCCTCTCTGACCGTGAGGAAATTGCACGCAGCATGCAGGTATGAGCAGCTTGGAGCAGTCCATCAAAGAGCAGGTTAAGCAGCAATGCCATGGAGAACTTAAAGGTGTGGATTTATTTTATCTCTAAGTGATAAGTTGTGGTTTGGAGCTGTAGGAAAAGTCCTGACAAGATCTTTTGGGAGGGCACTGTGTGAAATAAGAATGGGGACGAAAGCACTAAGGGCCAGTGGGGTTAGCACGTGGGACAGAGGAGAGGAGGGCTTCCCTGCATCCTTGCGCCAGTCCTTCACTGCTGAAGGAAACTGTGCCACAGAATTCCTTCAATGCATTAATCAGGCTCTGGGGGTTTTTGTTCATTTAAAACAGTTGTGCTTTTATAGCTGTCAAATCATACTACAAATGCTAAAGCCCTGAAAGTCTGAGAATTTGAAGAGCTTTAATTTGGTTTATTGGACATTCTTCAGATTTGGGCATTACTTTGAGCCAGGTGTGTGGCCTCACTTACCTGCCCTGCCTTCTGTAGGTAACACTTGATGAGGCAACAGACAACTGGGGCATTAAGGTGGAACGTGTGGAGATCAAGGATGTGAAGTTACCTGTGCAGCTGCAGAGAGCCATGGCTGCAGAAGCAGAGGCTGCCCGGGAGGCGAGAGCCAAGGTAATGACAGGCTGATGCCTGGGGGCTGGATTTGGTTTTCCCCAAGTAAGAAATACACCCTTCCCTCTCAAACCCTTGTAGATACAAATAAGTACAGCTTAAGGGAGAAAGTATTTTCTCTCCTGTGGGGAGTGCCTCTGGTTTTGAGAGGCAGTGCTGGAAAAAGCACAAAAGCTTTTGAAGATAGAAAAAATACTTGCATGGCATTCTCAAGACCTGATGCCAGCTTTTGTGATCCTGCATTCTGGGTGGGAGGATCCAGGCACTGGGGCCTGCAGAGCAAAGAAACAGGAGTGCCTGCTGAAAGCAGTGCCCAGGGCAGGTCACTTCCCAAGCTGCTGGGCAGAGCCTTTGGTACCTGCCTGGGGCTGAACCCCCTGTGCACTGCCCGCTCCTCCTGTGCAGGATGGGCTCAGTGTCACTGCTCTGCCTCCCCAGGTGATCGCGGCCGAGGGGGAGATGAACGCCTCCAGGGCCCTGAAGGAGGCGTCCATGGTGATCACAGAGTCTCCTGCTGCTCTCCAGCTGCGCTACCTGCAGACCCTGACCACCATCGCTGCCGAGAAGAATTCCACCATCGTCTTCCCCCTGCCCATAAACATCCTGCAGGGCCTCCTAGGTCTGAAGGAATAGACAGGCTGGGAGGGGCGAGCTCGGGGTCAGCCCACGTTTGCAACACTGAATTCCCTGTGTAGTGTAACTTGTGGCAGTGTTAGCAAAGTGGGTTTGCTGACAAACCTTTTTGTTTTACTGAGTGTGTTGTAGAACTTGTATGTAATCTTTGTGAATGTGGACAATCGCAATATTTGAAGTTGAAAACCTCTCAGAATGAGTACAAGCAGGTTGTGATCTTAAATAAGCTTTATGCATATTGTCCTGGATGGGACACCTCTAATCCAAAACCTCCTTTTCAAATAGAATAGAAAACCAGTTGTTGTAGAGGTGATCCAAGATTTGGAATTATTCCTTCTACAAAATGGATCTGTAGCCCTGCAAGGGAAGTGGAATAGTGTCCTGGGGACTCCTGAAAATCAGGCTCATGCTCTCTAAACCAGTCCCCATTGATGAGAAACAGTTTTTAGTGGAACTTTCTTTCTGCCACYCAGAAAAGGCACAAACATGCCATAGTTATGGACACAACGTGCTTGTGGTCACTGATGGGCTACTGTTGCTATGGGGCTGTGTCTGCATAGAGTTACACTGCTTTAAAGCACTGAAAAGGTTCTGCCTGTATCTGTTTCTCCTAAAAATATTTTTTAAAAACCAAAGTGCTGCATTTTATCCAGATCTAAAACCTTATTTCTCTAGGAAATGACATGTCTGTAACTAGCAGGGAGGAGTGGTGTTTAATAGAAGATGCTGCACTGGTGCTTTACCTGTTGGTGCTGCTCTCTGCAGACCTGGAGTGGTTGTTGTGTCAATAAGGGCTTACACTTCATCCTCAAAGCAGCTGGGCCTCAGCTCACATAACCCAAGCTGTTAAACTTCCTGTTTTGTACCTCTGTAGAAAAGACAAATAAGAGAAGATCTGGATGCTTCTTGGGGAGGACTCGTCAGGCTTCCGCCAGCACTGAGTCTGACATCTTTAAAATCTGGGACGAGGCAGTGGAAGTGAAATGACAGATCATGATGTAAGTGCCCTTCTCCCACTGGCCAGCATAACTCCATAAGATGTTTCTTATGCTCCTTCTGCTCCAAATCAGCTCTGTATTTACAGGTGGTTTAGGCCTGGGTACCTGTGCCTCGACACGCTGTGCCTTTGTCACTGGCAGGAGATGGCCAAGTGATGTTGCTTTTCTGCCTGTCTGCTGGGCAGGTTTTCCTTTGTGTTTGTCAAGGTGGCAGCTCATGTAAGCTGAGCTTAACTTCTGGCTGGGAGCAAGAGAACCAGTTAACAAAGCTGGAATAATTAGCATTGCTGTGCTCAGGCACTTGGAGTGAGAAACAGAGCAACTGCACAGCTCCAGGTTAATCCTTAGGGAAGATGAGTCACTCTGTAACTCCCACTGCTGCAGCTGCATCTGCCACCCCTGTGAATTCTTGTTGACACCACAAGATGCTTTTTGCTCTCATCCTGAATAAAAAACATGCTGTTTACTAATGAGTGAGTTTCTGAAAGAGTAAAATACTGTTTATCAGGGTCTCAAATTCCTATCATTCCGAAGAGGGGAAAGCAAAGCAGTCCCAAACTCCTCAAAATAATTTGTTACCTTTTCTTAAAAAGACCACGTGCAAAAGATGGCACAAAGGAGGTTTTGGTTTCTAAAGTATGTTCAAACATGGGATCCACAACTGCTCTTTAATGTTTTCTTCTTCATAACAAACCCCACCATTTCTGTTCTTCCCATATTTCATACAAGCTTTATTGTATTAAATATAATCAAAGCAAGGAGCAGGGTCAACGACTGGTCATGATTGTTTTCGGAAATTATTGCACGGCTAATTGGCTATTAACATCATTCCCTCATTAACATACATCCTGCAGGAGGAAGGAGCTCTTGAAGGCATTGAAGGCACCGAACTTGCTCTGTTCCAAACATTCCTCACACATCCACATCTGCCATTGCTCTCTGCAGGGGATCCACAGCCCAGTAGTCATCGTCCCAGCCCAGGAACCAGCCAGAGAAGGTGGGAGGCTCGAAGCCCTGTTTGACAATGGTCACCGGGGTCCTCTTGTCCCGCGTGGAGGGGTCTGTGTCGATGTAACGCTTGGCTGGGGACACAGGGAGGGGATCTCTGAGCACCAGGGCTGACAGCAGCAGCTCAACTGGCCCTGAGTGGCTGCCACAGAGGCAGCTTCACATCAGCCATTCGAACAGAAATACCCACTGAAAGTTTGTGCCCTATGGTTTTATCTATGCAGAATATAAATTGCCCGAGTCATGATCACAGAGGGGAAAAATGAGAAAGGCATAATTCAGAGAGGAAAATGTGACATTACCAGACTTCAGTGCCTCAGTCTTTTCTTCTTCTTGGGCATCTTTCCCAATCCATACAAAGACCTAAAGATAAAAATATTAATTACTTCAGTAACAATCATTCTCTTTATGAAGGGATAATTTAGATGAAGTCTCAGTGAACGGAGTGTGATACAAACAAGAAAATCCTTGTGTTGGTGTGCCTGGGTTGTTGACCAATGTGATCAAAGTTCTATTGGTCAATAATGAAAAGTTTTTGCCTGCATTTTATCTACATGAATTGTAGACCCTCGAACAAATTCTACAGTAGCTTAACATAAGAGGACAGCAGCAGATGTTTGAGCATTTTTCCATAAAACCTCACCATTCATCTCTGAGTTGCCTTGTGGCTCAGTCTCTACTACAACAGCATCTCTGGCTGTCGTGGTTCAGGTCTCAATCTAGAGCCAATCTGTGCCTGTTCTTCGCTCCTCTTGTCCCCCTGTGATGTGACATACCTGATCCCACGTGTCCAGGAGCATCACGTCATCTGTGGCAAGGTCATCCTGAGTCAGATCTCCAGGAACTTCTTCAATCTGGAAAACAGGGGGTTAAGATGAGCACAGGCTTCAAGCATCACTTTATCTGTACAGGATGAACCAAAAGATCAGGTGTAACTGCTGGTGGGGGGCTCAGAGCAGCTGGGCCTGAGCCTCTCCCAGCCCTGTGCTGGGTGAATCCCCCCCAGGCACTCACAGTGAAGCGCCCGCTCTTGTTGGAGCAGGCGAAGAGGCGCGGGGGGTGAGTGTCCATCTTCTTGTCCTTGAGGCGGGGTGAGGTGCGGTACGGAGCTTTGCCACCCAAGGCTGCCCAGAAGTTCTCTGGAAAACACAAAGAGGGACTGATGCTTCTCCTGCTCATGGAAACCTCACCAGGGTTATGGTTTGGGCAGGACTTGAAGTGTTCTTGCAGCTGAGAAAGTTCCAATAGCCTGCAGACATACATGAACAATGTCTTTTTAACAATGAAAATACCCCAGAGAAGCCTCTCATGCCCATGTCCACATCTTCTGTTCTGGGAGACAAAATATCCATGAAATAATTGCTGAGGATGCGCAGTAACACAGAAATGATGGCAGACTGCACTGTGACCCCCTCACCTGGCTCTTTGCCCTCAGCAACCTGTACTGGGCGAGCTCCCAGTATCTTCAGCAGCTCCTGGGCTCCTGATTTCTCAGCGTTGCTGGCTCCTTGGCCAACCCACAGGTAGGCAGCAGAGGGAGTTTTCAGGACAAAGGCATCATTGGAGTTCAGCTGGCTGGCTGTAGGATCCAACTGAAAAGAAGGAACACTGCAGGTGTCAGATGTAACCATCCTCTAGACAGAGCCTACAAACCAGAACCTACAGCTGAATAGAGTGCAAACAAGATTTTCCATATGAGCATGTAAGGCTGTCAGATGTGTTGTGTATTCCCTGTATCCAAGTGATGAGTTAGATTTTCCCCATGCGAGAGTAAATAACAGTTTCAGTGTGTGATTACAGGTACATGACCTATAGCAGGAACGCCTGGCTGTCACTGTGCCAGTGCTGGTGGTTATGGTAGATTTAGGAGCTCGCTGGGGAGCCCATGGCAGAGCAGTCCCTGCTGCCAACACTGATCAATCATTAACACCAACTCCTCTGTGTCAACAGGGACTTCTTGAAGCTGCAAGCTTGGGAAGTTCCTGCAGCCATAAACCCCTGCCCTTTCCTCACCAGGATTTCACCTCCCCTTTGTTGTTGCACAGAGGTGTTTGTGTCCCTTTTCTCTCCGAGCAGTCGGACTCTGAACCTGTGTCCTGGCCTAAGTTCCTCTTCCACAGAGGGACCTGAACTGTTCAATGGCTCATTGTTGTTGCACGCACAACAACAAGGCTGACTCTCCACGTACCTCCACTGCTCTGGTGGCTCCGGAGGTGCTGGAGCGCACCTGGAACAGCCGCGTGGCCGCGGGTGCAGTCTGGCCTCCTTCCCTTGAGGTTCCACCCTTGTAAACAACCAAGGGCTTTCCACCAAACATGCTCATCAGGTGAGGGGGCTCCTTCCCTTGCACAACTCGTTTCTGGAGAAAAAGAAACTTGCTGTCAGTTTTGAGACTAACCAGAAATGGCTCTTACAGTCCTCTGTTGAGCTGGAATATTCACAGAGCCCCCAGCTGGGCCAGGTGTTTAATACACATATATATATTCTTTATTCCCCCAGTGTTGGGGTTGGTTTCTGCTGTCTCTTTACCTGCACTGGGCTGCCTCCCAGCTCCTCATCCAGCTGCACTGTGAGGAATGCAGAGGTTGCAATCTCATCCTGCGTGGAGTCGGCGCCCTGCCTGGAGAACAACGCCAAATCCCAGCTTTATTCTCAGCCTTTCCCCCCACACACACACACCTTACAGAGATCAAGAGGAGGTAAGGAAACGGTGTTACAGAATCTCTGCAGCACTTCATTCAACACAAAGGAGAAATTCCTTATCCTCTGTTGTGGCACAGCAAGTACAAGGGGAGATAAGAACCTTTCCTAGATAAGCAGCACTTTCCTAGATAAGCAGAGCTTGATCCAAAGAGGGGAGTAATAACCACTGCGGGGAAATGGAATAAAAAAAGCTCTCACAGTACTTCCCTCCATTGTTCCAGTTCAAATGAAACATCCCAGACCTCTGGTATTGTTTTGTTTACAAGGGGGTGAAACTTAATCCCCCAAAGATCCTCTGGGAACCAGCAGTGATGGATTTTCTGAGTGGGAAAATCCACGCAGCCCCAGCGTTTCCTGCCTGCCCCAGGTAAGTCTCGTACCAGGTGTAAATGATCTGTCCCCGCTTTCCGCCGTGCTGGTAATCGTACAGGATGATGTAGCTGTCCCCGCCATAGAACTGCCCGTACGTGGCGGGGTCCACCGGCACCTTCTCGGAGCCTTCAATTCTCCAGATCTGGGGGAGAGGAGCAGAGCTGCAGCACGAGCGCATTGCCGGCCGCGTTATCCCCAGATCCCAGCCCGGAGCTGCCGCGCCCTCTGCCGGGATCTCAGGGACAATTCCCGTCCGCTCCGGCTGCTGCTCCCCAGCGCAGCTCGGAGCCTTTTCGGGGCGTTTTTACACAGCCAAACCTCGGCCGGGACCGCTGTGGGCTTCTGGACAGCCCTCAGCCCGTTCTCCCCTCCTGCTTCTATGCTCAAAGTCATGAGTACAGGGTGCTTTAAGAAATGGCAATCCATAGGAGATGGGAGAATACCCAGGAGGAAGAGGAGGAACAAATCCATGCCCACAGTGCTGTGTCAGAACCAACCCCACTTTTCTGCAGAGCTTTCAAGACCCTGCTGCTATTTCTGGTGTCAGAAATTCCCCCAGTAGTTACAAGACCTCAGTGTTGATGGCTCTCTGGCTCCCCACATCCTGTTGCTCTTGCAGCCATGCCATCAAGTAGCAAAAAAAGTCTGGAAACTGTCCCAGGGGCATTGTGCCACCACTGACCTGTTTCTTGCCAGAGCCATCATCCTCCATGCCGTGCTGGGCAGCCATGGCCTTGGAGCTGTGCAGGGTGGCCGCGTCGAAAGGGACCTGCTCAATCTTGGCAACGTGGCCAGAAACGTGAGGCTGCCCCAGCCCCTCAGTCTGGTCCTTGTCCCGCCAGTTCTTGAAGAATTGCTTGAACAAAGGTGTCTCACCACTCTCAGGGAGGACTTGGATCTGAAAGGAATGAGCCTTTAGAATCATCTCCCTAAGAACAGCAGGTTCATCTACTCCTCTTTTTCACTCTTAGAAGAGTGAAAATGAAAAAGGTAAAAGAGTGAGAGGAAGAAACTTTAACAACCAGCTGTGCTTGGGTAAATGCTGCTTAAACCCAGGAGCAGCAGTGCAGAATGTCCCAAAACAAAGCAGATCTCCCACAACAGGAGCTGCTTGAAAGACCAACAGGACACCTGAGCCATCTGTGCTCTGCAGTCCTGGCCCATGTGGCAGAACAGAGGAAGTGCTTGGGGCTGCACAGGTCCTTACCTGGGTGTGTTTGGGGTAACCCATCTTGTCAATGAACTCTGAGGCTGTTTTCAGTGCTGCCTTCTTCTCTTCAGAGTTGGCACCTTTGCCTTTAATGAAAATAGAGAGAAAGGGGTACAGGGGTTTTTTTACCCTGATAAGAAACTGTCCCAGGTACCTTTTGGCAGAGTAGAAGGGCCCAGCCTTCCAGATAAACGATGCCAAATAACAAATGACCATTGTTGGATCTCTTCCATGCTTGTTGTGATGGCTGAGAGAGAACAACTGCCTTTCTGTTTATGATATTAATTCTTTTCTCCCTGGTTCTCTCACATACCTTTCCATACAAAGATCTTTCCATCTGTGCCGTGGTCCAGGATGAAGCAGTCATCTGTACTCAAGGCTGCCTGGGAGAAGGGGTTCTCATCTGCCACCAGGGACACTGCCATGTTCCCAGCCCCATTGGAGACCTGTGACAACACAGCACACAGGTCACAGAAGGCACCCTCTGCTCCCTCCTGCTCCATGACCATAGCTCAGAACTCAGGGAGGGGAAGGGAAATCCATGTGAATGCACTGGCTGCTGCAGGCACTATTGTTTTCAAACAGGATACCTCTGACACACCAACAGTATGGCAAAAACATAACACTTACTCTGAAGATTTCAACTATTTTAGCAAAGCAGATACTGCTGGAACCAAAGAGAGGTTGGTCCAAAATGGGAAAATCCTCAGTGCAAAGGAAATATTTTCTAAAGCAAACCAACTGCACACAGGGACTGGAGGGTAACTGGGAACAGCCTCCCTATATCAAGTGGGGTTAAAAAATCTGAGTTCCTCTACTGACTAATGCATGAGGTGCCACATAATAAATTATCTTAGCAGATATCCACCCCATGGATACCAGAGGCTGCTTAGAGAAGATTCCTTGCAAAGTCTTGGACATTCTCCTCCACTCACACAGCTGATGGCAAATGGCACCTTCCAAGTCATGGCTTCACGTGGGTTAGAAAGGGGCAGGTCCTGCTTCTCAGGCTCACTGTTGCTAGTTCTTTCCTGTCACCTTCCTAACACAATGCCTGACAGCACAGAGAAAAATTGTTTTCCCTCATTTGTTTCACACTTCACCTTTCTCAAAAATTCCTGGAAGTCCCAGCTGTGTCACTACAGGCATAAGCGAGTAACAGAAAGTACATGGACATGCAGTGAAAGCAAGCAAGGTTCATACACAAAACTTGTTAAGCAGCAGAGTGAGGAGGAGCAGGACTCAGAGCAGCTCAGCTCCTCTCTGCTATTGCACTTCCACCTAATTTCACCAAGATCACTCTGTTCTCCCCAGAGTTATGTCAGGGTTCCTTCCTCCTTACCTTGTAGAGCTTAGCCAGCTTCCTGTTGGCTGTGTCAGTTTTGGTCTCATCAGAAACTCCTTCTGGCAAATTGGGCTTTGGTCCCAGGACCTGTGAGGGAGAGAAAAATCATTACCAGCCAGTCCAAGAGGATCTTCCTTCCCAGGTGCTCCAGTGAAGAGAATGAGTAGAAGAGAATTCCAGCTCAATCACGGAAATCCCCTCTGAAGTCCCAGGCCTGCACTGAGCTGTGTGTTTATACCACCCACCCCACCTTTCCTCCACACAGCACATTTCCCAGTGCAGCAGGGACAAATGGACAAAGGGAATAACCTGGAGCATCTCCTCTCGCTCAGAGCCCTCCTCTGACACGTAGACCTTGGCACGCCCATTGCGCTCATTGTCGCGTATGCCCTTGGCCAGCACCGTGGCCTTCAGCCGCTCCTGCCGGTTGCTCTTGGAGCCACACCATTGGAAGATGTTCTGGGGGAAGGAGAAAGTCGTGTCAGAGCATGACTACACCTCTCTAGGTGAGACAGCACTCAGCTGGGACTGAATGTCAGTGTTTGAAGATGCTCAGCACTGAGGTGGCTTCAGCAGAGCGGGGGAAAAGCCTCATGAGCAGTGTCAGACATGTCCTGACCCTTGGATCCCACCCCACCTGCCTCTGCCGTGCTACTCACACTGCCCAGGTCCAGGATGAAGCAGTCCCCTGTGTTGAAGCTGTCCCAGCTCACAGGAACCTCCGTGGCCCGGACTGTTCGCCTGCCTTTGACCTGCAGCAGCCTCTGCACAGTGACCTCGTTGGGAACCACGTGCCTGAAGCCAGAAGCCACACCACCAGCCTGGGGAAACACAGGAGCAAGGATTCACACCAGGACTGGAGGCAGAGAAATTATCCCAAGCTCAGGATTCACTTTCTCTGCTGACAGACACTGGGAATTATTTATCAATGCAGGCAACAGGACCCATGGCAGTCATCCTCAAGAAAAGCACAACCAAGTTTAAATGAACAGAAGTAACAACAAGAGAGTGGGAAATAAACAAAACAGAAAGATCAGGAAAGTCTCAGACATGAGGAAATGTGAGCACTTTGCAAGCATGTGACCTGATATCACTTTCCCTGTGCCTTTGGATTCCTAACAGACACAACTGCTTGACTGCATGTTTGCACTTCTATCCCACTTCATTGTGATGGCAGGGAGGAGTAACTCCCACTACTGCTCATCTCCTTCACCAAAACATTGCACATGCTGGGAGGGTGGGCTAAGCACAGAGACTGCAAGGTCAAACTGTTATGCAAGTGGGGAGAAATCAAATCTCCTGGGTAGGCGTTTCCCATTAACCTTGCTGCTCCTTAAATTCATTCCAGGTGCCTTGGGACTGTTCTTTCCTCTGCCTCTTGAAGAAAAACAAAACCTTGATTCCTAAAATTTTCTGGGGCTTTCCTTGTGTATTATCAATTCAGCCAAATCTCTCCCACTGGGATCTGCTGTTCTCCACCCTGTGCAGTTCCAACTCATTGAAAACATCTGGCTGAGAACGGGTTTTAAACAACAGCAAAAAGGGAAATTCTCACTCTCCTGGGAATTGGGCAGGATGCCATTTCTTGCAGACCTGGGTTAGTTGTCACCCACCTTGTATTTGATGCCAGATTTGAAGTAGCCCAGGAAGGTGGGGGACTCGTGGCCCTGCACCTCGCGGTGCTGCACTGCCTTCCCCTGCAGGTGCTCGTCCATCTGCACGGTGAAGATGGCAGCAGCCCCACGCTCATCCTGAGAGCTTTCATCACCTGAAACACGGAGAGACACACTGCCAGGGAGTGCAGGGTCTGCCTCTGCATTCAACTGTGCAAACACATGGGCAGGAAGCAGATTTAACTGGGGTCTGCAGGCTGCAGGAAAGCCTTGGCACAGTACTCTGGGACATGGACTGCAGAGGGGAGTTAGGAGAGGGAAAAATTGCGCTCCCTGAGCAGGAGGAACACACCTGACCTCCCTCCTTTCAGGCAGAAAGCATTTCAGCCAGACCTTTCACCTGAGATCTTGCCTTTTCTGTGAACTTGTGCAGAACAGGACTCACCTGTCCTATATCCCAGGAAAAGCTGCTTTTAGGATCAGAGCTGGCTGTGCTCTCTATTTCAGACCCCAAATATGCAAATATTTGACATGAGCAGGGCTCTTCACACCCAGAACCGTTTTTTATTTCGCTGGGTAACATTTTCTGGCCATGGCTGGAGCAGAGGCTCAGAGGTCACTCTGAGTTCCCAGCTGTGCAGGGACACTCCCAGCACTCACCCAACCAGAAGTGCAGGTCGTACTGGAGGTTCCCGCTGCGCTGCTTGATGGTGTTCAGCACCAGGTAGGAATCTCCAGTGAAGAAATCTCCATACAGGTTTTTTGGCACTGGGACCAAATCAAATTTCTCCACCCTCCAGATCTGAAGGCCGGGTTCCTTCCCAGCCTTCAAAAACTCGGCGTGTTCCACCATGCTGACGGGCTGGGGGCGAGACAGAGGATGCTGTTCAGTGTGCAGGACACAAGGAAGTGTTCAAATTAAATTGATTCTCATCTCTTAACTTCTTGTGGCAGGCAAAAAGTGCAAAGTTTCCTTTTTTCTCATGCACTGAGTTTTGAAGGGGGGGAAAAAATAAGGATGGGTGTGGAAAGAATCCTTCTCCATTGATCACGGTTAATTTTCACTGCAAATCACCTCTGCTTCCTGGTTTATTCCTGGATTATCCTCTTCTAGATCTATTGTCTCTCTGGATTTTAATTTCTGTATTTTCCTTACTAATTTATAATTTTTCAGTATGGCACATAACTGAAGCCTGACACTGCAGGCTGTTGGATAGAAACCCCTTTTAACTCCACATGTACATCCTGCACAAAGATGATTTACAGCTTTTCTAAAACAAAATGGAAAATGCTGTGAATATCATTGAATATTTACGCAATTATCAGGTTTCTTAAAGCTCTTCTGTTCTGACCTGTTACTTTAACTGCTCCCCTGTAGGAATTACATTAATTTACACAACATCCTGTCCTAAGGACATTGCAATTTTGGTTTAATATGTTTATTGCCATACTTATGCAATATAGCAATATCCTTTTTTTTAACAAACGTAATAAACACTTTCCTCTCTTATAAAAGAATTCATGTTGGTAATTCTGGAAGGAAATAAAACATTTCTGGTGTATTGGCAATGAAGTCTGTCCATGGATCACATCATGCCTTTGAGTGCTGTCAGGTAATAGGGAAGAAAACATTACAGTGTTACATTAGAAGCATTCAGTACTTTGACAAAGAAGATGGTTCACAGCAGCTGATGGACAAAAGGAAAATATGCTCAGTTTTCAAGGCAGAAATAAGGAATGTTACAAACTAGAGAGCAGAATAGCAAGTTATGTATCAAAGTGATTCCTGCGCTGAAATCAGCTATCAAAGATGGAAAAGAATGAACTCTATCATCATTACTCCAGCCAGCCTGAATCCTCCCAAATTCCCACTAAAACTGGACAAAACAGAGAGTCAAAGGGGAAGGACTCCTGTGAGTAGCTGGAACCAGAAGTTTTTCAGTGTTTCATTGTGATGTTCATCACTTACCACAGCTGAAAGCACGAGAGCTGCTGTAACAACATATCCCAGCCCTGCCACAGACATGGAGCTGACACAGTTCAGAGCCATTGTGCACAAAATGGTGAAGAAAAGAAAACTGAAGTCCTTCCTGCCCATTTGCAGGAGCGAATGGGCTTCTGCCTTGTGCTGCAGAGCTGTGGGGAGTCCCAGCTCCCTGCTCCTCTGGCTGCTGGGGAGGATGAAGGGCAGAAGCCAATCTTTTATCGGGGACAAACACACCCACCCCCTCGGCAGCACAGGGGCGGAACGCGTTCGTGCAAACAATCTTGCTGGAATCCCCAAGGCTCCCAAAGCCTCTCCCCGAGCCCGCAGCCCTGCAGCCCTCACTGCTCACAATGTGCGATCCATTACCGATGGCTCACACGGCCAAACGTCCCCTCGCAGGCACAGACCCAGAGACACCACAACAGAGGCAGCGTTTTGTCAGCTGGGAAGTTGATGAGATGCAGAGGAACACACGGCTCCAGCTGGCAGTGGATGCAGGGATAGAGATTTTGGGGAAGACAAGGATGGATTGGACTGAACAACCTGAGGATGGGGGGATGCACCCTCAGCTCCCTGAACTTGTCAGAGCAGCAGAATTCTCTCCACAGCCAGCACTGTCAGTGACAGCTCGGGAGGGTTTGGGATGCGCTGATGGATTTCAGCTCCCGACTTCACAACAGAGCATTCAGAGCCTGGGAGGTGACAGAACAAAAGCTCATTCAGTAATTCAGTAATTTCACAACCAAGTGTTTCTGAGAGTGTAGCAACACCCTGTGGCAGGAACACAACAGCCATCAAATCTACTCAGCCCAAAGGAATTACAGCAGGGCTGATTGTAGCCCCCCAACAATCTGCCACCAATAAACAGATTATTCTACCAACTGTCTCACACTGCAGCAAGTTCATCTATCACATTTTCCAGGTGTTTGCAGCGAGTGAGGAGTGCAGGAACCTTTCCCTGTGGCCCTCAGGAACGGAGCAGATACACAATGTGCAGTTGTGCTGCTGGGCACTTTTGTTCTCAACACACCCAGGGGAAAATTCCTGACAGGCTCAGCTTCCCATGGTCAGAATCTCTCAAAAGATTCTTAACAAGGCGCCAAACTTTCCACCCATAAAACTCCACAACAAAACTTCCACGAAGGAAAGAGCAGACCCTGCTTTGTGCTTTCCCCACTCTCCATGAGGATATTTTCTTTCCATCTCTCCTGAGAACACTCGGCTGCTCTCTTGTCCAAGCTGATGCATTTTAATTTGAAATGTCACCTTTGAAAATTTCACTGGAAAGTCTCAAACAGAATCAGACAATAAAAACAATGTGCTAGTCCTGCTGGTATTTCTGATCTCTGTGAAGGAAGTTCAGAGTGTCAGAGGTCTAAGTCTCAGTGAAAAACATGTTGGAACCTTGACTCCAAGGAAGGCAGCTGTGAAAGGCTCTGGCAGCTGCAGCAAACCCAAAGCAAAATGACTGGGTTGCATAACATTAGAAAGAGATGGGTCCTTTCCAAATGGAAAAATACTCTGGACATTTTATTGCTAAATTAAATACCTGTATAGTCCCACACCTGGGCAAACCTCACAGACTGAAGGCAAAAAGAACCATGATAATCTTCTTTGTTAACATCACACTGTCTGCAGATACATGCAGATACAGTATTCTTGAAAAACCTTTTATTTAGTCTTCTAATTAATTTGGCATTTTGTAAGTCCAAGATTGCATTCCTAATGAGCTGCGATATGTAAATACAAGCAAAAAATTAAAAGAGGGCTACAGTGCATAAATTGTATATTATAGCGTTGTTTCATAAAATTAATTAATCTGAGCCATTCCTGGAGGGAATAGCTGTAAATCTCCCCCAACAGCTGGTTTGGGTTATTACTGCTGGCAGCAAGTGTTGCATTGTTAAATGAAGCCCCAGAAATGTTTGCTCTGGACATTGTTCTGAGGGCACTTGCCAGCTGAGATCACCAGGGCCCTTCTGAAAAGGGTGTTCTGATGGAGACATGGAAAACAGAACTTTCCAAGCTGCTGTTAATAAAAGTGCCCAGCTTGGTCCAGAAAGGGTGCCCAGCCAACATCTTATGAAAAGGAAAGTTGTTTGAGGAAAACAAGGAAAGGGATTGGAATAGAGGATTTCAGTACAGATGGATCAGCTAAATGACACTTGGCTGCACAGTGATGAAAACAAGAACTTAGGGAAATTATTCCAATGATTTGAGCAACCACTGGAAGACAACAAGTTCATTATGGTCTCCAGATGTGCAGTCACACCAGCAGGACAGGCCAGCCCAGGAAGGCCCTGGGATGGAGTCTGGCCTGCAGGAACAACCCCAGGGATTTGTTCCTGGGCAAACCCAGCAGGAAAGGTAACACTCACTGATCAAAGTCTGTGTCTGCCCCACAGGCCAATGCACCTGGAGCTGCTGCTCAGGGAAGTGAGGAAGGATCTCCCCGAGGCTGGAAGCTGATTGCTCCAGGGGAAGGCCAGAAAAAGCAAAGAGGCCCCAGTCCCTGTGCTCAGCAACCCTGACCCTGCTGTGCAAGCCCCAACTGCTGCAGCTTCCAGCACCTCCAACCCGGGACTCAGCTCCTGTCTCTCCAGCCCAAATCACCTTTCCTGTTTCCACCCTGCAGCTGGTAACAAACAGCTCCCTTTGCCTCTCCCTGAATTCATTTCTGCTCTGCTCACTCATCCCTGTGGCTGTGCCTCCCCCTCAGCTCTCACAGTCCCCTCTGCCCTCCCAGACTGACACCAGCAGCACTTCAGTGTTTGTCTTCACTCTCCTCTGAATTTCTGCCCAGGAGCTGCCCAGTTCTGCCCTGCCCAGCACAGCCATACTGAGAGGAATGTCCTGTTCCCTTCAGGAAAAACCTGAGGACACTGAGCCTGGAATCTCTTACTCTACCTCATCACACTGCAAAATCCATATAGGGAATAATTAATATGTGGTTCCTCCACATCAAATACACTCTCACATCTTCACACCTACCACCATCTAAAGCTTAGTGATGTATCTAAAGTAACTTTCTACAATACTCACAGCAGGGAAATAAAGAAAATCTTCATTTCATTCAGTAACTGGCCACTAACAAGAGAAAAATGAGCACAACATTTTTTTGAGGCCCAGCTAACTTGTAATAATTTGTGACAATTCACACCTGGATATACCCACAAATACAGTCAGGACTTACCTGCACAGGGCTGCTCAGGAAAGCCTGGCTGAATTAAATGAGACAGAAACAAGGGTAGCCCACATCTCCATGTGGTTGTGTTCATTTGCAGCTCCAGTGTTGACTCATGATGGGTTCAGATAATTTGTCTAAATTTGCTGCATAAACAAAACCCACACAGGAAGGGCTGCAGGCAGCACGTCACCACAGGGCATCCAAAGCAACCTGTGCTCACTGCTGGACCAGTTCCTGCCTTTCTACATGGCAAAGGCTGGATTTTTGATTTTCATGGATGACACTTGCAGAATAACTTGCAAATACTGAGTTTCTTAAATATGAGAACAGTAAATCTGAGGGGAGTCTGTATCCACACTACAGTCATGTTGCAAAAATGCCTTTTGTGCACCAACCCTTATTGTACCTTGGGGGCAAACATTTGCATTTCCACCCAACTAACTCCCTTTTTCCTTTTATTTATTTGCCAAACATTGCCTGGAGAATATGAACTGCTCCAAATAAACAATATATGTCCTCAAAAAAGAAAGCCTCCCTCATCTCACAGCATTCCAGACCTCCTATACCAAGTGCCAGAAGAGTTAAATCACTGCTGCAACAACAGGAAAACCCTAAATCCTTGTTTTGCAAGAGGCAAAGGGGTATAATCCTCCTGGCACGATCAATCCCAGGAAATCTACAGGTTGTACTTGCCACAGTAACACCCCAGAGCAAGGGCTGCATTCCCCAGCTCTAAAACCACAACACTGAAGAGATCACACGAACAAAAACCCCAATAAAGTTGTTTGCTTGCTTCAGGTTCAGCTCTTTGTGCACTTTGAACACAGTCTGCACTGCCTGACTACCATGGAGACATTTCTTTATTCTCTGGTCTGCTGCTGACCCATAAAAACTCTGGTGAATGTACGAAGATTGTGAGAAAGAGCAGCACAGGATCACTTGAGTTCTGGCAATCCAAAACTCAGGACATGATGCTGTATTTTCAGCACATCCTGAAAATGGAAATATTTGTTTATTCCTTCGGCTTCCCTGCCAAACCAGTATAGAATATCAATAATTCTTCAGTAAACCACTGAAAATAACTCTGGCAGGACTTCAGCTTTGTTACCAAGGGGACAGGAATTGAAAAATATCTAAAGTGATGGCTTAGCTCAGTTTTCAGTTCTAGACAGCCCTAAATTCATATACACACAAAACTAAACCCAACCCCTTTCCTTCCATCCCTTGAAGAAGCCAGCAAACAAAGGTTATTTGGGATAAGAAAAAAGTGGCATGGGAGAGCCTGCTCCTCCTCTCCCAGCCATGGTGACTCCATAAACTATTTCAGCTCCCTATATGAGGAGCAGCACACTTAATGGCATTCCCTGCAGCTACATCTTAACAGAAAAGCCACAAACCCAAAAAAATTCGAACTGAGTTGCCTAACTCAGATCAAGAGTCCAGGACACGAAGTCCAGCATTAGCTGTGCAACTGGCAAGTAAGTGTTCTGCATTAAGATTCCTACAAAACCACTTGAGCAAGTTAGAAGGCCCAGAAGATTTGAGTATTGTTCACTTTTTCCAGCTGTTTGTTTGCACTATGAGTCACATCAGCTCTATTCTGGGCTCTGTACCTTTTGAATACAACCCACTTAGTAAACACAGAGCTTCCAGCCTGATGCACCCAGGGCCAAAACTTCAGCATAAAACCTGAATTTCCTCTCAGTTGCAGTGATGTAAATTGTGGAGAATATTACTTGCACAGGAGAAAGAGGAGATTAGACAGGTCTGCCATCTGAAACACACCCAGGGAAATCTGCTGATACAATCAGCTGGTTCAGAGCCCTGCCTTGAGCATAAGTGAGAGCTGAATCATGCCCTTAAACACACATAGCACAGGGAAGGTTGGATCAGTGGAAACCACCGACCACTTTCATTCACTGGGGAGCAAAAACAAATCCTCACTTACACTCCAACACAAATCATTGTTCAGTGCTGAAAAAATATTTAAGGAGTGCTTATGTAACACATAAGACATAAACCAGCACATTAAAATATGACTACCTCCCCAAATGATGTCCCAGAGAGAGAGCTGCTGGTGACAGCCAGAACACATTGAGGGAGCAGTGAAGACATGCCTGTGGTCAGCTGCAGGGAAATGACACAGATGTTCTTCCTCCAGCCTCCAGCTCCTGCCTGGTCAGGGGAAATCATCTGCAACTTTATGCAAACTCTTCTTCCCCAGAGAACAAGCTGATACATTCCTCTGCAGCACAGAAGTTGTTCAATCTGTCATCCATAACCCAAAGTGGAACAGAGCAATACATTACTGCCAGAGAAAGGCTGGAAAGCAGAAGAGATGGTCTAGAACAACTCCAGAAGGGAAGCACAGAGCATGGCCTTGCACTCCTCGTGCAGCATCACCCCAGGCAATGGGGTGAGTGAAAGGATTCAGGACAAGGGAGGGTACAGGCAGATGGCAGGGTTGAGTAAAAAGCACATAAATGGATTTTGCTGGTGCCACAGTGACAGGGCACAGCAGACCTGGTGTCACCTTGAGGGCAGTGGGGGTCCATCAGCTCCTGCCTTCCACAATCAGCTCTACACAGAATCCAACTTTCCACATCAAAAACATCCACAGAAGCAACTCAGGATTAAAATGAGTTCACTTAACAGACATTAAATGTCAAGGTGCTCTTTCTAGCTCAGACAAGGAGCAGAAAGTGAAGCTGAGGGTTCCAGGCTCATGTTGGCAGAGAACAGTCACAGACCCATGACTGAAAGCTTCCTCCAGTGCTGCCCCAGCACACAGAAGTGCTGGCAGCTTCTCCACATCTCCACCACCCTCCTCCTCAGGGACAGACAGGACTCCCCCATCTCCCCATTCCCATGAAGTGGCTTCTTCACCAACACCAATTCCGAAGATCACTGTGGAAAGGGAGTTACCAGAGCTCCCATCTCCATTTTGTCCCAGCTCTGTGACACAGGCAGGTGTGGCCAGGGTGTCAGTGACTGTGGCTGAAGGTTCAGAGCTTCTCACGCGGGCTGTTCCAGCTGCAGAGCTCCAGCACAGGCTGCGGGAATGCCCGGAGCTCCCATCCCGCCGGGCACAGCCACAAGAGGGCAATGCTGGAAGCTCGCATGACAGAATCATCCCTTTTTCCTCGGAGCCACGGGATTAACGGGAGAGGGTTTCATTTGATTCCATTCCAAGCAGGATTCAGGCCTTGCTGAGGAGGAAGCACAAGTAATGTCAGAGCAGACAGCCCGAAAGAAGGGAGAGTCCTCACGGTGTCAGCGCTCACTGCAGCAGCCTCCGTCCATCTTGAGACATCCCGGGATGATTCATTTCCTCCAGCGTTTAAAAGATGCTGGTTTGAATTGTAGCTGCACTTTTACTGCATGTGGAAACACTGAGTAAATAACATATGTGTAAACTTTGGGTTTGGACAGTGTCCCACTGCCTGGCTGCCCCAATACAAACAAATTGTTGTTTCTCCCACTGCAGTCGTGCTGGGACCTCAGCTCAGATCGGTTCCAGCTCTCCAGGTTCTCAGTGGGAGGTGAATGAGGAACAAAACAACAGAAAAGGAAAGACCAAAACCACAGGCTATAGTCAGAAAAGAACACTTTGAAACAGGCAAAAGAAAAAAATATATAAATCTTCAGAGTCCATACCATCTAACCTTTCCATCCAGACACCATCACATCCCAAATATTGATCACAAAAACCTGACAACCTGGAATATTCTGAGTGAGAACGAAGCTGCTCACCAAGTCCCAAAGCTGGGGAAGCAGAATTCAGTAAATACCAACTCCAGAGGGCAGTGTGAGATCCCCAGAACACCAATCCAACCACTCCCATGGCAGCAGCACCTCCAGGCTCCCCACGGGCAGATCCAGCAAGGCCATTCCAGGCTGGCATTTCCAGACAGTCCAGCACTGCAAAGCACCCAGAGCTCCGTTTAACCCCACTCATGTCAGAGCTCTATTTAACCTTGCAAATGCATCATCCGTGGATAATCAGAGATAAAGACTTGGTATCCTGCTGGCACAGGCTGCTGCTGCCTTTGCTGACTTCTCTGAGCACACTTTCCTGCTCTGAGCAGGTGTGAAGCACTGGGCTGACATTAATGGACACTGTCTGACCTGATTTTGTCTCTGATGGGATTTATCAGTGCCACATTTACAGCTCTCTGGAACAGCCCTGCATGGGCAGGGTGCCCACACTGATGGGCAGAGAAGCATTCCCACATTTCCCTGCTGCCACACTGAGCTTGCAGCTGGATCCCGAGGGCAGGAACACCCTGCTGCAGGGCAAACAGAGGCACCAGCAGTGTCTGACAGCTGGTAAGAGACCTGATGGATCTGCTCGGGCCATTGGTGTAATCTGCTATCAGGGTGTAGGACACAGTGTAAATATTGCAAATCTGCCAACGCCTGTGACTTGCTGGGAAGCAGAAATGAGGCAGAGGCAAAACCTCAGAAATCCAGGCTGGTGCACACACGGTGCTCAGGCACTCCCACCACCCATTTACCTTTCTGCTCCTCACTGAAACATCCAAACCAAGCCAGAAATCCCTGATCAAGACATTCCCGACTGCCAAAGTCACAAGGACAGACCCGAGGGGAGCTGCCTGAGCACTTTTCCATTCTCATCTCTATGCAAACATCTGCTGTGAGCCAGTGCTGAGCCAGCGTGACAGCCCTGCCGTGCCCCGGGGCTGTCTCCGGCTCATTCCCTTCTCCCACTGCTTTGTGGAGCCTCCTGCAGTAAAACACTTCCCAAAGAGCCAAATCCAGCTTGCAGCTCAATCGCTGTGCGCTATCCCCACCTAGGGAGCTTGTGTCTGACACAGGAAAAATAGTTCCAGCATGGCTCAGAGCTGAGAGCTCCAGCAAGTTTAGTGCTTTTATGGGAAAAGAATTAATCATCCAGAGCGTTTCTTTCCGATTCCCTTAGGCTTCTTAATGTCCAAAGTGATTAATTAATGATTAAGAGGCTGAAAAGACACACACTTGAACTAATGCTGCGAGAAGCAGAACAAATGAAGTGACAGAGGTACACAAAGAGCTGCACAAAAGCTTCACAAAAAAGATAACTTGAGGTTTTCTTCCTAATGCAAAACCTCACTGACCTCTGAAAGCCACTGCACAAGGCATCCTTTGAGTCTTGAGTTGAAAAAGATCCAAAAGAGATTAGAAGTAAACATATGAAATATCAATATATATGATTTTCTTTTCAGCTGAAATTGTTAGAAGGGATATCAAATTCCTGCTCCAGAGAAGCAGACAATCACTAACCAACAGAAATAACACACAGCTTGTATTGACATTGTCCATATCAGAATCTTCTGCCTTTTCAGGAAAAACATTTGATAATAATCGAGCAGAGGCAGAGACACACTCAGAACTTGATTTTTCACATGATAATTCCTGAGTGCTGTGGAAGGGAACAGAAAACAAGAGCAGCTGCTTCTCTCTACACAGAAGTTATTGTACCCAAGCTACACGTTCTGCTTTACTGCAACACTTGATCACCTCAACTTAAAGAACAAAAAAAAAAAAGTTTCTTTAGGTCTCCAGATTCCCAAGTAAAACAGGGGAACAGTTGTTTTGTGAAGCAGCACATTTCTATCCAAAATCCTCTTTCCCATACATGCCACTGAGCAGCAACACTAATGTCTGGGACAGGATTAAAATGGGAAGCTTGTACTTGTAAGTGAGCTGGGAGCAGATATAAATCCTGAACACTAAATACGTCACAGGGCTATTTTAAAAATGGTTTGGTTCCCACTGGAGTTCTGTAAAACACCCAAGCCACAACAAAAAGTTATTTTATCTGAATATGGGTTGGGGAAAGCACTGGTTCAGTCTGGGTCAGCAGCTGAGGCTGCTCCTTGTCCCAGAGGAAGGTCCCAGCTCAGGGACACTGCTGCAGCACTCCCAAAATGACAGAAATAATTACAAAAATCATACAGAAATCATTCCAGCCCTGCACTGGAACACATCAGGCAGCCTTTTAGCCAGAGCTGGCAGCAATTCCCCCTGGTAACATAATCAGAGCCATGAACCTGGATTGCAGAGGGCTCCCATCCCTGCTTTGGTGATGAAAGCAGCAAACTCACAACGTGTTGGATTTGTGCCTGTAAAATCTAAGTCAGACGAGCAGCAGCAGTAGCATTTCTGCTTTGTCACCCTTTTGACTTTCAGAAGCAGCCACAGATTGATGGCTGGTTCCATTTCCCCACTGTTTTCCCCATAGCTCTGGAATTTCATCGAGCCAGAGAAAGCCTCCACTCTGCCAGAGCCAGAGTCATTCCTCTGGGGACACTGCAGGTACTCAGCTCTCACTAAAACTCAGCTAAACTCTCAAGCAACCACTGGAAAAATCTCCTATCTTTAAACATTTAACATTTCAGACACTCACCATCCACCCATGTCACTAAGGAGGCGCAACTAAAATTCCCACCCTGTGTCCGTGCTGAATTCCAGTGAGACCCACGAGTCTGGTGATGGCACAGATGGCACAGATGGCACAGATGGACACTGCTACACAGGTCAGTGTTCCCATTTCCCGCTCTGGGGATGGACAGAGTTCAACCAGAGCCTGAAACCACAGCAGGGCCGGGCAGTGGAGTGGGCAGGGAGGCGATGGCAGCAGCACCCACCCCACGGAGCAGATGTTAAACCGGGCTGACTTCTGCTTCTCTCTGCTCCTGCACAGGCTAAGCTTCCATGTCCCACCTCTCCAGGGTACAAACTATTTAATAAACTGTCCCATGCCAAGAGAAACCAGTTGCAATAGCCTGGGAGAGACCCATTCCTCAGTACTCAGGTTTCGCTTCATTTTTCCAGATGGATGTTCTAAAGTATTCTGTAAAAGACTTTGAGAAACCCGAAGGAGGAGAAGCATTTAAGGAACCCCCACCCCCTCTGGCTCCAGAGCAGGACACCCTGAGCTGAGCCATGCTCTACTCCCACGAAGGAAATAAAGGAATTTTTTTTTTTTGCTGATAAACTTGCATCATGCAGAGTTGGTAGTGGAAATGGAAATTGTAATGATGAGTAAGAAAAATAAGAGACTTAAGGGGAAACGATGCTAGTATCATCCTTGTTAGCAAAGTCGGATTTTTTACATCCAAGAGCAAATAACATTCAAAGCAGTTTTATTCCAAGAGGGATCTACTTACTAATGAGGCCTCCTTGAAACAAGTCATCCCCATAACTTTTTTTTAAACACTCTTCCTAGGAAACATTTTAAATATGTTTTCAGTGTCTACATTTTTTGGAATTTCTATTCAAACAGAGCTTTCAAACATTCTTCCCCCAGGCAAAGAACAAAACAAAGCAGCCCCCGCTGTTCCCATCACCACTCGCAGCGCTCCACAGGCGCACTGAGCTTGCGGGGGCTCCTCCGCCCCTCGGCCCGGCGGGACGGGAACTGCTGCAGGGCGGCAGCGCTCCGGGGAGCCCGGCACAGCCCGGCACAGCCTCGCTGGGAACGCCCCGGGACAGCACCGGGAACAGAACCCGGCACCGCGGCCCCCTCCCTCCGTCCCTCCGAGTCCCTGCGAGTCCCCGCGCCCTCCGGCCGGCCGTGCGCCGAGCAACGGGGACAGCCCCGGCACCGCTCCCGGCCCTACCTGGTGCTGGCACCGCGGGCAGAGGCAGCTGCAGGGCCGGGCAGGGCAGGGCAGGGCTGGGCAGAGCCGGGCAGAGCCAGAGGCGGGACCCGGAGCTCCCCCGCCTCCGCCGCCCGCCTCCCTGGGCGCGGCTGCGGGACAGCGGGACACGGGCACCGGGACAGGGACACCGGGACAGGGACACCGGGACAGAGACACCGGGACAGGGACAGGGACACCGGGACAGTGACACAGGGACAGGGACACCGGGACAGGGACACACGGGCACCGGGACAGGGACACCGGGACAGGGACACCGGGACAGAGACACCGGGACAGGGACAGGGACACCGGGACAGGGACGCAC
>PYHW01010008.1:1645716-1695434 GCA_013186435.1 Turdus rufiventris | reverse complement strand
CCCCTGCGCGCCGGCGGGGTGGGCGGGGCCTCGCCCGACAGCGCCCGCCGTGATTGGCTCTGCCGAGGCGCCCTCGCGCCCACTCTTTGTGCGGCCCCGGCGCCCATCGAGAGTGGGAGGGGAAACCCCGTGCGAGGGGCGCCGCCATCTTGGCTGCGGGGGTGATGGGGGCGCAGCGGAGCCGCGTCTGAGGCAGCGGAGCGAGCCCGGAGCGAGCCCAGCCACAGAGCCCGCGGGGCACCGGGCACCGCCCGCACAGCCGCGCTGCACAGCTCCCTGAGCCCCGAGCACAGGTACGGGGGGCTGCCAGGGGCGCCCGCCCCACCGGGCCTGGCGGCAGGCCCCGCGCTGTGCTCCGCTGGGCCGGGCGGACCGGGGCGGGTCCCGGTCGGCGGCGCTCCGGGCCGGTGCCGCCCCGAGCCGCGGGCCCGCAGGGCGCCGTGAGGCCCCGAGCGCGCTGCGGGAGGCTCGGGCCCGGCAGGGTGGGGAAGGGGCGGCCGGGCCGAGCGGGGGGAGGCTGCGGGCAGGACTAGGCCGCTGTGCTCCGTGTCACCGCCGCCTCCCCCTGCTCTCTGCACTGCACGGTCGGCAGCGAACACCCGGCCACAGGCGATATTTTTATACGTGTGTTTCTATATCTCCCCCTTACGAGCTGTTGCAGTTGCACGGAGGGTGTGTGTGTGTATATTGTACCGTATATGTGGCCGATGTGCTGCGTTATCTCCACTTTTGTTACATTGTCCTGTGCCGTCGTGAACTTTGACAGTAAAATGACTTTGAGGGTTGAGGGAAAAGCCACTTCCTAGATGAGAAAGCAGCGAAAGTATTCTAGTCTAGACTGGCCTTTTTTTTTTTTTAATTTTATTTGCAAAGCTTATTTAGGCTTAAACAGAGTGAAATTATTTTCTTTCTCTTCATTGTTTATTGCCTGTTTGCAGCACACCAAGTGTCTACAACCTCTGTGCGTAGCTTTGTGTTGAACTGGAGTTGTGCTGAATTATCCTTGCACTAAAGCCAGGTGAAGGTGGGTGTCTCCCTGGCAGTGCCTCTGGAGTTACTCGGTGTGGCCTTTGCTGTGGAACGGGGTAGATCTGTGTTGGGATGTTTTTCAGGGCTAACAGAACCCCTTAGCGAGCAGGATTCCCTCAGGTTGGGCAGATCCTAAATCATATTAAACCCCAAGTCACCACATCTTTTACAGGAACCAGATGTTATCCTGTGGGATGTATTGGCTGGGATTGAGTCCTGGCATGGTTTGGACTGAGGGGCTCTTGTGCTTGGGCATTGATTGGGAATGGGAATTAAATACGAACCATGGGGAATTTAATTACTAAATGTCACTATTTAATATGGTTTGGAAAGGAATTTGCTAGCTTCCTGTCATAAATCTGAGTGGAAGGAAGAAGTTCCTCTTTTCCTTTTCCATTTTATGAGTAACAAAAAAAAAAAAATGGAGTTCTTACAAAGGACAGCAGTTTGAAAACAAACCTGTTCTACTGGAGGTACTGGGATGTAAAATGTAAATAATATTTTAAAATTACCTGCTCATTCCTGGGCATCTAATGAAACCTGGTTCTCATTTTGCTGTGTCTTCCTGAAACAGGAGGTAGATCTTAGTTAATATTAACCTAAAATGTCTGTGTTTTCCAAGGTGATGACTCCAGAGTGTTCTGATTTGCTGGAATGCCAGAAAACTCTTCTGGTTTTGTATACACTGTTCCAAACTTCCCTGCTCTGTCCAGACCTTGGTTCTCCTGCTGTGAGCGGACACACAACAGGTTGGAGGGCTCTGTAGGAAGAGGAGAGTAGGATAAGAGAGGAAGTACAAATGGATAAAGGAGGGACATGGCAGGAGGGGCTCGAGCTGGTGAGGACAGGTAGGCAGTGATTAGTTCAGCTCTGCTGCTGGGGTGTGGTTAGGGAGAATTGAGGTGTGCACATATAAATGCAGGAAGTTTAGGAAGCAAAATGGAGTGACTTAATGAAGCAGGATGTGAAACCAGTAGAGGGATAACCAGGACAACGTGGGTGTGACTGGAGAGCTGGTGAGGAAAGTCAGAAAGTGAAGGTAGTGTGATTTGTAGCTTTGATTTAAAAACTGAAACAGAGCTCTACTGGAGGAAGGGGAAGTGAAGGCCTGTGAAGCCTTTAGAAAAACCTCCTAGGCCTCAGGCTGGGTTAAGGTGTTTTACATGATGTGGGAATATAGCAAATGCATTTCTTCAGGGCCAGCCTGGAAAGGCTCATGTGCTGTCAGGGAAGGAGTTACTGGAGGTGGGAATAACCAGGAAGTGCCAAATGATCCTGGACAGCAGCTCACAGAGGCTGCTGGGTGAGCAGAGATCAGCTCAGCCAAATTTCCTGTGCTGATTGGATGCTTTGGTGAAATCCAAGTGGGGGAAGCTGGGGAGGATGACTCTGGAAGAGCTGAGTGATGAGTAAGGAGCTGGCCAGCAACAAGTGATGTTGTCAGACAGGTGTGAGGCTGCAGCAGGCTCTGACACTCCTCAGGGATCAGGCTCAGCACGGCTTTGTAAAGCCAAGCCTGCAAAAAAGAATAAATAAGCAGAACAGGGTGGCTGCAGAGCATCATCTTAAAGAGGGCTGAGATGTTGATGTCGTTTGGGAAGACCTGGATGTCCTTGGTGTGTGAAAGCCAGACAACCACAGTGGAATTTAATTGTAGCAGACCTCATAGCTGGCTGTGGACAACAGACCTGTGGGAATTCAGTGAATGAATTGATAACAGAGCTGGTATTACCTTCAGTGTGCTGTGATCTCCCAGCTGACCATAACCAAAGCACTCCCAGACTGTTTCTGATACCCTGCTGAAGTGAGGTACCAGCTGAAGCACCTTGCTCTGTGTGCTTGACAAAAGTCCTCATCAGGGGAAAAGTGCAGTTATGACATGGAACAATTCTACCTCTCTCCAGCTCCTCCCCTTATCAATCTTAATGTTGTCTGCTAATTAACATCCAAGTAAATCTGCAACTTCAACTGTGAGAGCTTTTCCTGCTGCACATCCTTGGAGAATGATGCACAGAACACTTGGCTGCCCAGATGAACTATGAAATATCTTCTGCTTCAGAGTAACTAAGCAGTGATTCCCTGGCTGCAGTGCTGGGATTTGCAGGGAGCCAGTAACAACTGGGCAGTGCTGAGTTGGAAGGCGTAAATTTTTCCTCAGGTCTCATCCCTACACATGGACCATCCATCAGGTGATGATATGAACCTGCTGCTTCTTGAGCATAAAGATACTAAATTTCTCAATGCAAATGATAACCAGGGAAGAGTTAAAAATTTTGTCCTTGAGCTGGAAGAGCTGCACAGGTCTTGCAAGGGCTGGCATCAGTCTGATATTTACAGTTATGTTATTGTGATAAAGAATGTTACAGCAGTGTGCCCAGAACAATCTTATCTCCAGGACTACAGATGTAACTGATACTTGAAATAAGGCTTCAGTGAGATTACTAAATATCTGTGTAGTGCTTGTTGATTAGAGGAGATGTAGATGTACTGGTGTTTCATTAAGGTCATCTTTAACTTTATTTAAAAGAAAAAAGCCTCTAAGGAAGAAGTTGATACATGGGAAATAGATTTGGCAACACAGGCCACTGTGAAATGTCCAGTCTTAATGTAATACAGAAATGAATTGTGTAGGCTTTAAAATGAGCATAAATGTGTGCTTAGTGAGATCCTCTGGCCAGGGGCCATCCTGCAATAATGCTCTGGGCTCCAGGGCAGCCTTACCTGGGAGAAGGGAGCCAAAACTGCGCTGGCTGACTTGCCTGGAAGAAGGATGGCAGGTAGGCCAAGCTCCCAGAGCAAACTTCTGCTTTCTGTGAACAGTAAACTCATGGCTGGTTAACTTTGATGTCACAGTGCCAGCAGTGGCTGAGGCTGAGCTGGGGATATTTATGTGCAGCTTTCTCAGCCCTGCAGTTCCTGCTCTCCCCAGAGGAAAGCCCCTTCCCCCTGTATTGAAATTATTGAGATTCACATGTCTGGAGCAGAGAGGGTGGAGGCAGAACTCGAGTTCCTACAGATGGCCATCAATGCATCAACCCTTTGCATTGACATGTAGCTGATAGTTTAGAATTTACTGATCCCTTTTGTGCCCTGTTCTTGTCTGACTTCCTTCTTTCGGCTGCAGTAAATGCTGAGGTGGTCAGTTTTCCAAGGCTGAATTCTCAGCAGAGTTTCTGTGTTTAGTTGGTTGCATTTTTTTTTTTCCTTCTTCAGCACAGAGTCCTTGTGGAATATCACTTTTATTCCAACATCTGAGTACAGTTTGAATTCCTGCTAATCTTTATTGGAATTGGAGTGTTTAAAAGTTTATTGTTTTAGTATTGCTTAGGTTTTCAATTGATTTTTTTATTTAATGGAGTCATCTGTTTTCCAGAAAAAATTCTTGACCTTTACTAATGGTTTGGAGTATTTCAGAATCTTTTCTGTAATGTGACCCTTGGAATAAATGTAATACCAGTAGTTTTTTGTATTGAGATAGCATAGTTAAGACTTGTTTACTTAGAGGGTATAATGAAAATGGACAAATCTCAGAAACAGTCTGACAAATAAACACAGCTGTATATTTAGCAATGAAGATCTAGTTGAGACTCACTTCAAATTCAGTTTGTGACAGACTGCACTGAGTTCCCAGTTTGTTCATGCTTTAAAAAAAAAAAAAAAAGACTTGCATAGCAGGATGCATTTCCCACCTGGTTGGAAGAGCAGAGCAGTACAGCATTGTTTACCACACAGTGATATCCTAAAGTCATGTGCCCAGAAACGTGAAACTTCCCTATGTTTGGGAGTGCTTGGCATTCCTGGGGCTCCTGGTGCAGGGAAGAAGAGAGGCCACGAAGGCTTCTGCAGATTTCATGGCCACACAGGTGTGGTTCCCTGTCTTGGAGTTCATGGTGCTGCTTGGTTTGGTTGGGTTTTAACAGCATAACTTACTGGACATTTCCACCCTCAGAATGCACAGGAGATCTTTGGTGCTTTTGGTATCTTGTGGCTGTTCTCTGTGGAAAACAGGGCAGGTCCTGCTCTCCTCCTGAAGTACTTGCATGTATAAATCAGTTTTTATGCTTGCAGTTACCTGAAGGCCTCCAGTTTAGCCCTGTGTGCATCAAATGGAGCTGAGCTGTGAGCGTGGTGCTCACACAGGTGAAGGGTCCTGCAGGAACATTGTGTGTGCTCAGTTTACTGTGCTGGGACGTGCTGCAGGGGAAAAGGAGCATAATGAGTGAAGATGTTCAGGAAACTTGAAGGACTGGATGTTTCCACAGTGACACATTCCTTTGGAACTCAGTATGGAGCAGTGCCTTGTCTTTATTTACTGCTGTTGAAAATAACCCAGGCACGTGTTGGAGCTGGTACTGTAACTCCAGAATCTTCCAGGAAATAAAGCAGTATGCTGCTGGCTTGCTTGCTGAATTAGTGTCCAGAATTGTCACTTTATTTCCTATCTTGGAATAAAGGCTCAGTAGAACAGAGTGTGTCTCTGTAGGAGTAGCAGAGGTGCTTTGGGATGGAAGGAGTGAGTGTTTCCATGTCCTGAGCCAGGCCTGGAGGGAGGACGAGGTGCAGAGCAGCGCCTGGCACTCATAAACCCTTCTGAGCTGCTCTGGGAGTTGTTCCCCTCCGAGGTCTAGATAAGCATGTTTGCCTCAAATCTCAGCACTGGGAAGCAGAGGCTGCTGCCTCTGTGCTGGCAATGAGATTTGGTCACCTTACTTATGACTGCAGTTCACTGAGAGGGATTAATTGTGGTTCAGGGAACAGTACTTGGCTTTTCAGAAAGTCTCAGGCCTGTAAGCTTTCCTCTGTTTGTATTTCTTCCCAGTATTGGTTTCATTTGTCATGTGAATGACACATGACCTAATGAAAATCTTTCTAGGCTCCAGCAGTGCTCCTTGTAAGGAGCACCATGTGTTTGTAATGGCTGGCTGGCTGCCCTGCAGGAGCAGCAAGGGAAGTGCTGAATTCCTGCTAGAAATTTTCCACTTGCTTAACTGCTCAGTGGATCCAGTTTAACTTAAAGCCTGGGACAAAAGCAGGCATTCCCATCTTCAGTGTTACCTGGCAACATCTGGCCCCTACAGATGTGTAATCCTGGCTGAGTGTTAGTTACCAAGTCAGCTTTTATTCCCTGCAGATTTAAAGAGCTAAAGGCAGTTCCAATTCCCTCTGCATTTAAGAAAATTCTGGAATGTTAGAAGTGGTTTGCCTTTTAAAAACAGAGAAACTGCTCAGCAGCCTTGCTGTAACTCTGCTGTGCTGACAAAGCCACAGAGATGTTAACCAACTTCCTGAACATCTGATTTGTGGCTGGCACCACTTTTCCGACGTGGACAAGCAGCACCCCAGGCCCCAGTTCGGGCTGCTCCAGCATTCTTTGAAATCTTTGCTGTTTGCTGCAAGCTGCACTACTTCCTTTGTTGCTGCTGCAAGTCTCACAAGTGTGAGGTAATAGTTCCAACTTGCTGGTTTTGTTAAATCTCTCCAGATTTTGTGCTGGATCAGATTTTATTTTCGGTTCGTCCATCAGCTCTTTGGTGGGTGAGTGCTTGTCTGGCAGGGACTGTGCAGAGCAAAGAGGGACTGAGCTTTTCAACAACTTTAAGTCTTTCTGGATAAAATTGGGTATCAGTGCTACCCCAGAGTGTGTTTCTGCTTGGAGGCCTCACTGACAGGGGCTCAGAGCAAACAAGGGGGAAACTTTGCTGGCTGTGCCACTAATTCAGTGGCTGTGGGGAACTACTGGGGGAAAGAGGAAGGGTTTTTCTGTTTATATGAACTAAACTGGATAAATTGGGTCGCCTTGAGGGAACAAATATCAGGTCTGACATGTTCTGTTTTTTTATTTTAGTGCCACAATGGCAACTGCACCTTACAACTATTCCTACATCTTTAAGTACATCATTATTGGTAAGTACCAGTGGGCTCTCGGCCCTGCATGTTCTGTGTGGACACATGAGAAGCTGTGGCTGCTTTCAGCACGTGCTTGTGCCACCTCAGCCCCCTCAGGTCACCACACTTCTCTACAGCTTCAGCATTTACTAGAGCATTTTGCTTCATTAATCTCAAAGGTTTTAGAATTTATGTTGAAGACACAAGTGCTGATTGGAAACCGTTGCATGAGGCTCATGAACCTCTGTCAGGCTGTGGTTTTGTGTTTAAATGTTGCTTTTAGCTGCAGCTTCCTTGGCTGCTTAGTCAGGGACTAAGGGATTGCATTTATTGCTGTCCTGGAAGAACTGGTCTTGCTGTTAATTGTTTAATTGTTAATGACCTTGTGTAGGTGTAAATGATCTGCAGTGTTACTGTGCAGGTTTGGAAGACAGGCTGCTGTGACAGCCTCAGCCTCTGGAAAAGTTGGTTCTTAAAAGATCTTGCTGTGTCTTGGCATTGTGCAAGAGGATCAGTGGAAATGAAGCAATTTCTTGAGATGTTCTGTCAGTGTCTTTGATGTTCCTACCACAGTAAGACAGGAGCAAACACCAAGTATATTTTACATTCCAGTTTCTTCAGCTGTGCTTTTTGTAACCTTGTGAAATGCAGTTATAAAATCAGTAATACAAATTAACTTCTTTCTTGAGCGTTCTGCTCTTGCTTGCAAGCTGTACCTGTAACCAAAGCTTCAGTGGCAAAGTTGATACATTTGAGGATATAGCCAGGGCTAGAACACTGCCCATCTGACCTGAGAAATGAATGTCTGTACCATTTGTTGTGTGGGAGGAAGAAAATGTGCTTCTTGCAACAATGATTTAACTCTTCTTTCTGTAACAGGGGACATGGGTGTAGGAAAGTCCTGTTTGCTTCATCAATTCACAGAAAAGAAGTGTGAGTATCATTTCAGTTCATGATATTTATTCTAACTGGCATTTTCATCCCTTCTCCCTGCCTGTTTCCATCATGCATGAGCTCATTTTGGTGTCTCTCTTATTCTGTATGAGTTTGGATTGTACTGGGTCACATTTTTGGTTTGACTTCAGCAGATGCAGAAACAAATATTGATATAGTTATGGCAAAACATCTCCAGCCAGTCCTGTGAGGAGTGGGAGAACTGGATCTGATTTTACAGCTTTAACATGGATTTTGATGTGGATACAGAGAAATTTCTTGTCTGAACTTTACATTTTTTCGGTATTGGTGTAGCTTGATCACAAGCAGTTGGAATTTTTAGTGCTGCTAAAGAGTTCAAAAGGAGAAAAAAAAAAAAACTTTTTCTTTGAGTGTTAAGGAGCCCTGCAGGACACCTGGCCTGCTGCAGTCTCTCAGCTGCACCATTTTCTCCTCTATGGTATGATCACTAATTAAGAATTAGCTTCAGTTCTTCCTGCTGGGTGTTGCGCTGGGGTTTGCAGCAGCTGTTACCTCACTCAGTGAGTAAGTCTGGAGGTATTTCTCAGTGCAGGCATCACCATGTGCTGCTTGAGATGTGGTAACAAGTGGGTAGGAGCTGCACTTAGAATATTTGTTTTGCAGCAGAAATAGGAATTTCTGACTGTTGTTTTTAATGGGAATGCAGTATCAGCCAGTTATTTAAATGCCATTTTGCACATGGTCAGATTGTCCACGAGGAGAATGTTCTGTCAGCACCAAGCCAAAGCAGTACCAGCAAATTAACCAAACAGAGTTCTGCTAACTCTGGGTATCCTGACTAGGTCCTCATCCTGTCTGATTTCCTTGACCTTCCTCAACGATGAGCTTATTAACATGAGTTTGTCATAAATAAAAATATGCCATTTTGGATTTGATTTGGTGTGTTTGTAGCTACTTATGAAACTGGCATTTTCATGGACCCTGTCTGAACCAACCTGTATTTGTTTTTGAAGATGTGACAGACTTTTTTATTGTATCTTTCTTGGTAATTTCCTAAAAATTATCTTTTCCTACTGCATTAAAATAGTTAACCTTCTGCAAGGATAGACTGGGAATCAGCTGACTTGGTACCTTCTGATATGTATGGCCAAAGAGCAGCAGAGAAGGCAAGGAATTTTCTAACTGTTTTTAAAACTAACAGCAGCTCAGGAAATACATACAGCATTTTATTTCTGGTTAAGTGATGCAGTTTGGGAACTGTAGCTGTAAAAATGCTATTTTAGAGACTGAAAATCTAGTAAAAATAACTGAAAACTTGTGGCAGTCATATTTTTGCAGCAAGGAAACCTTGTCCTAGGAAGATCTGATCTTTGCTCTTATTTTTCACGACAGTTATGGCAGACTGTCCCCACACAATTGGTGTTGAATTTGGCACGAGAATAATTGAAGTTAGTGGCCAAAAAATTAAACTACAGATTTGGGATACAGCAGGACAAGAGAGATTCAGGGCTGTCACACGAAGCTACTACAGAGGAGCAGCAGGAGCTCTCATGGTCTACGACATCACCAGGTAAGGGCAGCAGAATCTGGGTGAGGTTGGGGTGCTCATCCCTGCAGGTCTGGCTGGGCTCAGAGCTCTGTGTGTGTGTGTGAGCAGAATCCTGTTGTGTGATGCCTGCCACACCTTGTGTTTGAAGAGCTGAGGTGAGACACAGGGGATGGTGTGAGCGGTAAAGATGCTGCTCAAACTGTAATGCATAGATGCACCATGAAATACTTTCACACACCTCTCATCTTCCTCTGGGCAGTTCTTGATACTCTTCAGGCACCTCTGTTTTTTCCTGTGTAGGTGTGTTTCCTGTTTGTGTAAATCTTGAGTAAAACATGACCTCCTGCAGTTTGCTGCTGAGGTGCTGTTGTGCTGCAGTGTGTTCTGTAAGAGTGTTTGACAGGAAACCCTTTAATGTGTTCTGTGCAGAGCAGCATCAGCCTTGTCTGCGTGCAGAGCTCTGGGAATTGCTCTGCCTTTCCAGGGGCAGTGTAAGAGCTGCTCCAGGGGTTTAAAGTTGACTCTAATTTGTGGTCTGAGTCCACACTGCTGCTGTCTTGAGGTGGGCAGAACAGGGATGATGGATGTTGCTGTGTTTGGATGCTGACTGTGCTGTTGGCACCTAAATATTTTATAAAAGGCTGAAAGTGTCCTGTCCTGCTTCTTTGCAGAAGAAGTACGTATAATCACTTAAGCAGCTGGCTGACAGATGCAAGGAACCTCACCAATCCAAATACTGTAAGTTGGACTTCATTTAGCCCAGAAGCAAGATTGCTTCTCCCTGAGCAGGAGTGGGAGGCTCAGGCCAAAGCCCTGCAGTGGTCTCTGCCTGTGTTTCCTGCACTGCTCCTGTCCCCACTTGCAGAGTGCAGTATTCACTTCCCTGCTGCAGCTGGAGCAAAAAGGCTTCCTCTAAAAGTCTTCCTGTGCCACTCACCTTTCAGGGTCTGTTTGAAGCAGCTGGAGACAAAACTGGGATGAAATCTGGACCAACCTTGACTTGTGTTACTCCTTGCTTTGTGTCAGTAATGAGGTGAATGCTGTCCTTAGGCTGGAGTGTAAATTGGATCTCTAACAAAAGCTGACCAGGTTTTGTGGAGGAAAATCCATCTGGGTGTCTCTGCCCATACCACAGAGCTGTTATTCTTCAGCCTGTTCCTGAATCCCTCTAAAATACTTCAGCACCAAATGATGAGAAAACTCTAAAGAGTCTGTCTGGATTAGCAGCTGATTAAACAAATACAAGAAGTGGCTCAGGGCACAGCTCCCATGAGCAAAGAGCAGCACCACTGTGTTTTAGGATCTCATGGCATGAGGACACCCTAAAGCCTTGCAGAGTGACAGCTGCAAAGCTGCTCCTGCTTTCCCAGAGTGGGGAATGCTGGAGCAGAGTTCTGAAGAAGCATGGCTTCTCTAGATAACCTACTCTGCGTATTTGGTTTTTTAAAAAGTTTCCTGAATAATGAACGTGGCAGTGAAAGGGCTCCTGAGCTTTTCCCCAGACTAACTTTGTCTCTCCTGACCCAGGTGATAATCCTCATAGGAAACAAAGCAGACCTGGAAGCACAGAGGGATGTTACATATGAAGAAGCCAAACAATTTGCTGAAGAAAATGGTGTGTTTTTTTTCTCTTGAGCTGGTACTTTCCTACAAGATAGTGATGTTAAAGTGAATCCTCAGCATTGATAGCTGCAAGCTTACACTTCCAGAGTCATGGAATTGTATGTACAAACTCCTGCTGTGCCTCAGGCAGTCTGATCACTGTGTGTAGTTCTAGAAATGAGCTTGTGTCGATGCCTTAACATTCACAAAAGCTTGTTTAGTGCTAATAGTGTCTTGCATGTGGTGGGAGGGTTGTGCTGTGTGTGACTTTGGGATCTTTGAGTTGTGTTGTGCACTGACTGTTAAACCTCTGTCTCTGAACAGGTTTATTGTTCCTTGAAGCAAGTGCAAAAACGTAAGTGGCTTTTGGCTGTGGTAATGTTCTGATTGGTCTGTTTGCTGGGAATTGAAAGTAACTTGGAACTGAGACCTCTGGCTGCACTTCAGGCAAAGACTGGTTGAATCCAAATGAACTGATCTGGATTTCAGGCCTTATTTGAGTGTAGAATGTGTTCAGTGTGTAAAGGGCTCCTTCCCCAGGTGTTCAGAGCTGCAGGTTTGCTCTGTAGGCCATGACCAGCCCCTGCAGTAACTGAAGAATTGCTGTGCCATGCTTGGGGCTGCCTGTGGCACTGGGGAGATATCCAGGCTCCCACTGGCACTGGTCAGAACAGAACTTTGTAACAAAAAGAGGGTTTGATCCGTGGTGGCTCAGTTGTCTTTAAGCCTCGGTCAGAACTGTCCTGTGCACGTGGATGCTTGGCTTATTTTTCTCCTCAGTGCTTTGGCAATATTCCTTATTCCTGGCTGCTCCTGGGATGGGTGCAGTGCCCAGGGAGGGAATTGCCCTGCGCAGGGTTGGGCTGAAGAGGACGGGGCATTGCCTGCCCAGCTCCCTCCTGGCACTGCAGCCCCACTAACTCCTGCTGCTCTCTTGCAGTGGAGAGAACGTGGAGGACGCGTTCCTGGAGGCTGCCAAGAAAATCTACCAGAACATCCAAGACGGGAGCCTGGACCTGAACGCGGCCGAGTCGGGCGTACAGCACAAACCGTCAGCCCCGCAGGGGGGGCGGCTAACGAGCGAACCCCAGCCCCAGAGAGAAGGCTGTGGCTGCTAGTGACCCCTCCGTGGCTCCTCCTGACCCCTCACCTCTGGCTCTAGGGAGTGGTGCTTTTGACCGCTTCCCCATCTTCTGTACATCTTACTGGGTTTAATTAAAACTCTGAGACAAGTTTAACACAGTACTAAACTGCTAAACAACTTTAGATGTAATCAGGTTATCAAAGGCAAGTAGAGTAATAAAACCTCTCCTGCATGGTAAATCTAGAAGTTTTTTTTTTCCTTGATTGTCCTTGTGATAGTGTCACCGATACATAATTTAAACTGAGCACTGATGCTGGACTCCTGATTTTACACTTTCGCAGGGCTTTGTCTTGTATGGTTTATTTTATGGTTCTTTGGCCTTTCTTCCCCACCTCTAACTGTTTGAGCTGTCAGTAGTAAAGGATAAGTTTTTGCTGTGAAATGACTTCTGATGGTAGCGAGGGGCTCTGTAATGATGTGCTTTTGTTGGAAGAATTCCCTATGGGACGTGCTGGGGTCGGGGTGGCGCAGGGAAGCGATCTGTTCATTCTCGTGCTCAATAGCTTTACGTCATTTTTTTGCCACTTTTATCCTTTACCTTTGTTAACAGAACGTAAATATGTATAAAATTTGAAGGAACTGAGCTAACGGTTAAATACATCCTGTGTATATGATTTTAATGAAGAAAATGATGCCTGGCATTAGAGCAGTGTGTAAGAACCCCGTGTTTGTACAGTCTGAGCTCTCTGTGCCCCCGTGGCAGCACAGCCCAGCTGGGTGTCACTCACGGGGTCCCCACGGTGCTGGGGACACAGCCATTAACACTAGTGGGGTGTGGCTCTCATTGTGCACTGTGCAATGCTCCCTCTGCACTCAGCAGTGCTCTGCCTGCTTCTCTTTGTCATTCCCGGGCTCCAGCCGGGCTCTCGCTCACCTCCTGCTTTTGTACCTGTAACTTTGGGGCTGGGCACAGGCTGAACTGGACAGCTGCAACAACACGTGCTCTAGGGATTTTTAACTACTCTTGTATTTTTTAACAGAGCTGTGTGAGGGTTTTTTTCTTAAGGGTTTTGCTTCAAGTTTGTCCTTCCTGGGGTGCCACAGCCTGGCCTGTGTGTGAGGGGCTCACATGTGGGGATCCTGCCTGTGGGGTTTTACTGGGGCTCCTTGTGCAGCTTCACTCGGAAAACAACACAAGGTTTAAAAATGGAAGGGGGTAAGTGCTGAACCACAATCCACTGTCCCACTTCAGGCTTTGCAGAGTTTCAAATACAAAGTAGTCTGAAAATCCCTCTCTAGACACTAAAACTCTACAATGTTCAGACTTGTAAGTAACCAGTGGTACCAGAGTATTGTACAGTCATTGTTAAATAAAAGCCAAAACTGGAATGTGCAGACAATAGGATTTGGGTAACTCGTGTGCTGTCCCTTTGTTTGTCTGGTTAGTCCTTTTTTAACTCCTGTTCCTCAGTAGATGGGTATGTTCAAGATCTCCAGCTCCTGCATCCTGCTTAACCCAAGGCTGCACCAGGGTTTGCCCAGGGACCACGACCTGCTGCTGATGTGAAGTCAGTGTTGTAATGACTACAGCTTGTTGAGGTGCAATACCTGTACTCCCAGAGTAAGTTACAGTAGGTCTTATTGTTTCTGTCACAGAAAGGATCTGTTTGGACTGCTGTACTCCTCATTTGATGTAACAATGCTATTAATCTAAATATTTGTAAATAAAGTACCTGTATCTAGATAAACCTCCCTGATGTGTGTTACTTGCTCTGGCACTCTGTGCTGAGGTAGGAGAGCTCCTTGGAGGGCTGGGATTTGTGCTCAGCCTTCACCCTGGGCCTTACTTGGTGCAGACGTGCCAGGGTTTCCCAGAGTTGCTGTCTGAGGGAAGCAGGGCTGGGTGCTGTTTGTTCCCTGTGAACTCTGACAATGGCTGCACAGAAAAATGTTATCTTTGATGAGGATGAATTAGGGCAAGACTGAGACTGCTGCCAAAGGGTGGGGAGGGGACAGTCCCTGCACAGCCACTGGCCTGGGCCTTGTCCTGCTGCCTGAAGGATTGACAAAGTGCCTTTTCCTAAGTCGGTTGTCATTTGTTAAGAAGCCACTGTCTGCATCCACCTGGTTCAGACAAGTGATGCAGCCAGGCCTCAGCAGAGGAAGAGGTGCTCACCCAGCAGCCAGGATGAGGGACAAGGACAGAAATGGCAAAGTTGGACACGTTCCTGCAAGGAGGAGCCCCAGCACTCAGGGCATTGTCATTGTCCAGGGCTGTGCTAGTATCAGAGTCCTGGAGAACAGCTTTGAGGAAAACAGTCCACAACCACCCCCAGATAAAACCACCCCCAGATAAAAGCATCGGTCACAAAAGTTTATTTTAAGGAAGTATCCAAAATAATTGTATTTAAACCTCTGTGCATTTGGCAACAGACCAGGCCTTGTAACAAGGTTTCTTTAAAGTGGAAACTGGCCACCAGCTGAACACTTAAATAGGAGGTTGGTTTGCACATGTTTAAGTACACATTTACATTTTTTTTTTTAAAAAACAAACCAACTTATGTATGTAAACCTGTTGTCAATCGTACAAAACGTTCACAGTCCAGGCCTTGCAGCAGCTGTTTGTGAGTGGTGGCAAAGGCCTTTTCAGACAAGGCTCACCCAGTGAGGTAGGAGAATTATTCAGAGGTGGCACCTGAGCACCCCTGTCCAAGACGTGGCTGTGCTTTGGGCTTTGCTTTTAGAGTGAAGCCACTTTTCAAGTAACATTTGTACCTTAAACCGTTACAAAAGAACACTTTTGTACCAGGCTGGGGTGGAAGCAGCTGTCCTAGAGGTTGAGCCATGGGGCTGAACAGCTGAACCAGGAAAGTTCTGAAAGAGCAGGGATGGAAGAGTTGATGCAGCCAGGAGAGCTCCCAGCAGCTCTCACCCAGACTCTGCACAACACAAAAACCTGCAAAAGCAGAAGGGTCACCAGCCCTGGGAATGCTGTCCCTGGGAAGGGGCAGCATGGTCTGTGAAGCCACAGCTGCCCCGTGCTCCCTCAGCCTTCCAGCCTCTGGCCTTCAGCGAGAGATTCCCTGTGAGCTGGAGCGCAGCCCTGGTGATCCCAACGCGCTTCCCGGCCTGCTGAGGACCTGGAAAACCCCAAAGCACTGTGAGGAAAGCTCAGCCTTTGCAAAGACATCAGCTCCTGCCAGGGCAGGGCTAGGCTGTGATCACCACCTGCAGAAACCCCTGCCCAACAAACCCCAGCAAGAAAAGAGGCATGAAAACCCCCCAGATCAGAACTGGGGTCAGCAGCAGAACATTACCTGAGCTTTTGTTACATCCAGAGTGCTGTGCAGAGAGCCCAGGCTGGGGCTGCTGGGCAGGAAGGAGCAATCTGAAGCAGTGCTGCTGACCAGGTCATCCAGCACCTGCAGCTGCCGCTGGAGGCTGTGCAGGCTCCCGGCCGTCTGCCGCTTCCCCTGCAGCAGCACCTGCGCCTGCTTGGCCAGGCAGCAGCGCAGCTGTGCCTGCAACACACGGGGAGGGGCAGAGCACACAGGGCTCACACACTGCTCACACACTGTGGAGACAGCTCTAAAGGCTGCAAGGGGATGCTCACACCACAGGCAGGGGGCAGTGGGGTTGGGAGTTATTTTTAAATAAGCTCTGATTTGGTAACTACGTTCTAACTGAGCCTGGGCCTTAAGGTGATCATGGCTGGTGCTGAATTCCTCTATCAGCAATATGAGAGAATCTTGCTGGAATATTCAAACATCCAATTAAAATTACTCATCTTGCTACAGCCAGGTTTTTACTGCTCCCACCCAAAGCTCCTCTCTCTGGTCAGCAGAGTGGATTTGTCTGGGCTGAGGAGGATCCTCCCACTCCCCCAGGGTGTTCAGATCATGTTTGGAAGGGGCCCAAGGGATGTGAGGGGCAGGGATGTGGCACCTTGAGCCGGTCCTCGTGCTGCTGCAGCTTCTCCCNAAAAAAAAAAAAAAATAAAAAAAAAAAAAAAATCACATTCAGCCACAGGGACCAACACAGCACCAGGAGCAGCCACTTGGCCAAAACATTTTACCAGTAAGAAGACTCTGGAAATATTGAACTTTTCTTCCAAGGAGAGGAGCTGTCTGTCAGCAGCAGTGAAGGAAGCAGGCTCTGAGCTGTCACTCTCACACTGCACACTCCTCTTTCCTTCAAATGATGCTTCCAAATCTTCCAGTGGGTCTGGAGAAGATGAGCATGAAGATTTAAACTCGGTCCTAATTTCATTTTCAACCTCCAGGTTAAGCAAGGTTGCTGCACTCTCCATTTCCCTTTGTCTCTCTTCCAGCTCTTGGGTTTTAACCTGCAGCACAGAACAGCTGGGTTATAAAAACCAGTCCTGAGGGCATTTCCTCAAGTCTTGCATTACTTTGCTCCTCCAATGGCAACAATGGGTGTTTAATCATTCTGCTGTTTAAAATAACCCAAACCCCCAGTGAGGACTTACTTGCAATTTGCTTTCAAGCTCCAGCCTTTGCATTTTCTGTGTTTCTCTCAGACTCAAGATTTGTTTTTCTGCTTCTCTCCTCTCTGACTCTATCTGACCTTGAAGTTGCTTTAGCTCACACTTGGAGAGCTCCATCTCTTTCTGAAGACACTGTATTTGTCTGTCTTTTTGTTGTAACTGTAATTCTTTTTCTGAGAGCTGATGTTCTGTAATGAACATTAAAAAAAAAATCCTGATTAGCAAAAGTTTATCTTGGCTCATTTCATACACAGCAGATATTTTCCAAACACCAAGAACCCAAGCAAGATGAACAAAAATATTTGTTGTGCCATTATGCTCAGCCCCCAGAGATGGGGACAGTTCATGTGTGCAATGACTCTTACTGCTTTTTCTGATGATTTCTTCAAGAGCTGCACACTGGGACTCCTCCTTTTCCAGCCTCCCAAGGTTCTCTTCTGCCAGCTTGACTTTAGCTGTTGCCTGCTCCAGTTTCTTGTGTTGATCTGCTAGTTCCTTTTCCAACAGGATTTTCTGATCCTTCATTTTAGCTGTACATTCTTCCAGTTTTTTCCCTTCATGCTCTGAGTTTTGCTTGAGGTGATGAAGAACCTGCCAGAAACCCTCACTGTGAGCTTGAACCAGCAGCAACTCAGGGACAACAAAACCCAGCACTAAGAGACACTGGAGAAGTGCAAACAGCATAAACTGGGAAGAACTGCAGTCTAACAGTCCCTACTGACAATGTTTGTCAATTTTTCTTTCCTCTCCCATTTCCAGAACAGCTCCCTCAGTTTTTCTTTTGGGTACACTTTGCTGAAACTCCTCACCCAACCCAAGCTCATTTGGCCAAACCAATCTGTGCTTTTGTGTTTATTTGTAAACTCACAGCTCAAACCTTTGGGCCTGGATTATTTTTAATGTCAGGAGGAAGTGAGGCAAGTCAGAGAGCTCATTACCATTTCCTGTTGGGTGAGTTCTGTTTCCTTCTCCTCAATCTTTTTCTGGAGCTGCTGCAGTTGCTTCTCCCTCTTCTTGAGCCTCTCCTGGCATTCCTTCCGCTTCCTCAAATACCCTCGGATCTCTTCCTTCAGGGCTGCCTGCTCTCTGAGCAGCTCCTCCTGCTGCCTGCAGTTGTTTTTCAAATCCTGCAGTGGAAAACAAAAGCACGTGGCAGTAGGAGCTGGGAAGAGGAACCAGCCCCAAAGGTTTGGGTTTGAGAGAACAGAGCTGGTCACTGGCAGCCTCAGGGTTCCTTCCACTCCAGCCAGGCACAGAGGGGCAGATAAAAATCCAGAAGGTGCTGCTGGTTGGTTGTTTTTAAATTACATTCTTCCTGAGAAGCAATAAACCCACTGCACACTCAGCAAGTAGAAGACAAGTAGAAGTTGTCAGCTCTGCAGCTCTGATGTTGAGCTGTGCCCACATCAACAGGTTGGGAGCAGCACCAGACTCCCAGAGTGACCATAAGGACATATGCCACCAAAACCAACCTGTGCCACCAAAACCAACCTGTGCCATGAAAAAACTAATCTGTTCCACAAAAAAAACCAACCTGTGCCACCCAAAAACCAACCTGTGCCACCAACAAAACCAACCTATGCCACCTAAAAAAACCAACCTGTGCCACCAGGTGAAGCTGCTGCCTTGAGCCATTCAGTTCTCCTTTCAGTGCTTCCAGTTCTTCCTTTTTCCCTAGAAAAGGATTTGGTGCCAAGACTTGATCAACCAGCACTTTGAAATGCCAATACACAGGAATTCTCTTTTAATGAGCTAAGAGTGAATAACATACAGTTTATGAGATTTCCATCTTCTCAACATCTTAAATTTGTTCTGCCTATGGATATCTGAGCATGCTGAACGTTTAATATCATACAGTTAACTTAAAGTGTGTCTTTTAACAAAATTTCTCTTAAAATAACTGCTTAAACCCAGAAATTGATCTTTACCTTGAAGATCCTCCTGGACAGCAACAATCTCTGCATTCAGTGATTTCTTCTGCTTGGTCAGTAGCTCCACCTCCTGCTGCAGGTTCTTAACATCCAATTCCACCTTTTCCATGTTGGACAGTGCAGTTCTGCTACTGTCTTCAGCAGCAGTTAAGTCTCTGTAAAATGCGAATCATATTCTTGGTTAGTTGGAAATCCTTGGTGAGGACTTAAAAAATGTCAGTAAAACCCTCTGAGCCCAAGGGGAGCAGTCAGAGCAAGACAAATGTTCCAAGATGCAACACTTTCCTTTTTGGAATATTTCTCATGGTATTGCCAGGATATCACAAAGCTGCTGATTCATCAGCTCCATTGCTGAATATTTTTTAAATCTGCTGTAGAGAAGCTTAAGGCAAAAGCTCCACAGAACACAGGAAAATGCCTGTTCTGTATCACTGGGCACTTCAGAGTTAAAGCTGGGTTTTTAATCACAACAAACACTCAAACACTTCCCCATCCCTTCTGATCTCAAAGACATTCCCCCACCTTTTGGTTTGTGACAACTTCTTCTCCAAACTCCTGGAGTCCTGTTCCAGCCTCTCCTTCTCCCTGCTCAGAGCCTCGATGTTGTTCTGCAGAGCTCTGAGCTGAGAGCTCAGCTGCTCGTTCTCCTCCCGGTCCTTCCTGAGGAGCTGCTCCTGCCAATCCACCTCCCCTTGCTGACACTGAAATAATCTCTGAATGTTCTCCAGTTTTAACTTCTCCTAGGAAAAACAGCCATGGTGAGCCCCACATTTCTATGGTCCAGAAGCAGAGCAGGTATTGACATCCTCAGAGTGATCTGAGTGCATTTAATGGAGGAAGGTGACAACAGAATGGTTCCAAGTATCCTGGGGACCTTTTTAATGCTGGACATCATCCAGCTGAGTTAAACTCCCTTCCAGACTCAGAGTTTGGAAGTGAGGACACAGGATCCAGGTAAGCTCCTAAAAACCAGCATCCATCATTCTACAGCCACAGAAGAGTTTCTGTGCTCCCCCTCTCTCACACACACCCCAAAATCCCATTATTTCAAAGGGCCTAAGCAGACTTAAGACTTTTCTGTGATAAACTGAAATCAGATTAGAAACTGATTGATTTAAAAGCATCAGGACTCTGTTACCCAAGGTTTAAGAGAAGCACAGATCTCCCAGTTTCTGCCTCAGCCACAGAGCTTTTCTCACCTCTAGAACAGCCACCTGGATCTTCTCCAGCTCATTGACCTTCTGCTCATGTTGGAGTTTCAAACCTTCCAGTTCATTCTTCTCAAGCTCCAGCATTTCCAGCACATGTTTCAGTTCTAGTGAGGTGAATTAAAGAGCAGTTCTTGGGTTAGGATGAGGAGAACTAAAAAGCTCTTCCCAATCTGCACAAAACCCACAAATCCTGGGCCATACCCATCTTATGCTTGGTGATTTGCCCAAGAATTCCTTGAAGGTTTTCCTCCTCCTTTCTAATGTCCTTCTTTAGGACTGAAAGCTGTGCTCTCCTCTCATTCAGCTGGACATCCAGTTCATTCCTCTCAACACTAAGCTCTCCCAGAAGCACTTTTATTTCCTGTGAGAATGTATCAGTGTTACAAGGAATACCATTCATTGCAATTTTAAATAATTTTTTTTTCACTGAAGTTCTTAATATTTATAAAATTATTTAACAGTCTGTCATCAGTATTCTGGTTTAACAAAAACTCTCACAATATTTAAGGTCTTGTTTGTTTACAATTTAGAGTAGCAATTCTGCAAAGATTTTGTTCCCCAAATCTTACCACAGCACTGTCATCCAAGTGAATAATAGGCCTTAAAACAAAACAGACAAGGAGCCCTCACAAAAGAAAATAAACCACAAAATATAATTAGCCCTGATACTTGGTTTTGATTTCAGCAGGGCAGTACAGAATCCTCTCTGTGCCAATGGGGATGGGCACAGAGTGGGGCAGCTGTGCTGTGTTTTACACACACTGATCACACTGATTTCCTTCAGCAGCTGCTCCTCAGCAACAGGAAGTCATTCACAGACTTATATTTAATGTAATTGAGCTCTCAAGGGACCAATCCTGTAAGAATTACTGGAACTGGGGAGTTCTTTGTGCATCTGGACCAAGCTTTTAGTCACACAAAGCCATAAAATTCCATGTTGTATTTCTCAGTGGGTTTGGGGAGGGCACAAAAAGCAAAACTGATTTTGTGGAAACCTCCTGGAATGTTTGTAGTACAAGTCTCTTGCTATAATGATTTGAAAACTCATTTGGGAAACTTACCCTTATCTGGCAAAGTTTTTCATGTGCTTCAGTCTCTCCATCTCGAAGAGCTTCTTTGAGGTCACCTTTCCTTTGGGAGATGCAGTCCTGAAGGCCACGGAGCTCTTCTGCTCTTTGAGTCACCTGCTGCTCCAGGAACAAGAGCTCTTGTTGCTGAGCACAAATCTGCAGTGGAGAAGTTGAACAGAAAAATCAGGGCAAGCTTTTGTTTTTGTAGCTAAATATGGAAAATAAAATAAAAAAAAAAAACTACATGAAAAAGTGCATCAGAGAGACTGGGTTTGTAATTATGGGACGAAGATTAATTCCAACCAAATGGACAGTCCAGGCTTTGTGGGCCAAGCCTCACCTGATCTTTCAATGTTCCCAGTTCAGTTTTCTTGCCCTGAACAAGGTTTTCTGCCTCTCTGATGATTTGGAGATGCTGACCCTCATTACCTTCTGCAAGTTGAATATCTCCTTGGAGCTTCTGGAGACTGAGAGTGAGGAGAAAAACAGGAGTGAGAAGAAATGAGAATATCTGAGGCAGTGACTCACTGGAGGAGGAGATGTTTAACTTTAAAAGTCCTCACCTTTCAGTGAGCATTTCTATCTTCTGGTTTAATGATTGCAACTCAGAGTTTCTTGCAGCCACCATTTTGTTGAGTTCCTTCAAAACGCCTTCCTGTTCCCTCTTCAGTTGTTCCAAATCCCTTGTGTCTGTCTGTAATAACCTAGAAAAGCATTTTTGCCTTTTCAGATTCACATTTTAACAGCTGTCCATCTCCAAAAGCAGAGTCTTGATAGCAGGAAGGACCCAGTCCTTGTCCTCACCCCGTGACACAAACCCACAGGAACACTCAGGGTACCTGAGCTGCTGAGCTGCTTTCACAATTTTGGTGGCTGTTTCCTGAGCCCTCTGCTCCAGCTCCTCTGCCTCCATTTCAGTGCACGACAAATGATGTTTGGCACGGTTGTACTTCTGCAGAGTCTCTTTAGTCTAAAGGGAAATTGAAGATGGAGACAATACATTCCTTATGCTGCACTTGCTGTTTAAAGGTGAACTCCTGGCTTGAATATTCCACCTCAGCCCGCTCTCTCTTTCTACCATGAACAACTTTTTCTCCTCTCTTGTCCAGAGCAGAAAACTTTCCTCCTCTTCAACAAGGATAAACCAAGTTCTTCTAGCACAGTTTATTTCCCAACTTACTTTCATATAGAAGCATTTTAAGAGGCTCCAGGTTACCCATGTGCAAACAAACTGCCTGGACAAACAAAACAACTCAAATCCTTCTGCCCTGGGGGTTTTGCCCTCCCTCACCTTGGCCTGGGTGCTCTGGAGCTCCAGCTGAGCCTCTGTGAGGAGCCTGTCGGCCTCTCTGAGCTCAGCCCTGCGTTTCAGGAGCGTCCTCTCTGCACATTCAATCTCCTCTGCAACATTTTCCTGCTGCTGCAGGGACCTCTCCAGCTGCAGCTCTGCCAGGAAGCTCTCGGTGCAGCCGTCAATAAAGTTCCTGAAAGGTCAGGATGAAAAACATGGAATTAAAACAGAGATACCAAAGATCTGGGAGCCTGTTGAAGGTCTGGAATTGTAAATGAGTCAGAAAGCTGATTTCTGCTGGGGAAAGGTTTAGCTATTTGCACATTTCCTTCCAGAACATTCCATGCTGTGCCCACCTGCGTGTGCTCTGTTCCTGAGCCGCTCGGCGCAGCTCTGCCACTTCACTCTGCAGCTCTTCTCTCTCCTGCTCAAGTTCCTCAACATTTCCATGCAATCTTTCCACCTCCTTTTTGTATTTCTGCTCAGCTGCCTCTGAGCATTTCTCTTTGTACTTCTGAGATTTTAAATAGCACACAGTGTCTTCCAGCCTTGAGACCTCACTCTCCTGCACACAGGGAACAGAACACAATCAGGATCTATTTTCCAGCTGAGACCTCCTGACACCCAGGAACAGCTCCAGGTGGCAAAGACTGTGACCAGACCCAGACTCTTCCTAGCAGGGAGCTCTTCCCAACCCATGAATCAGTCAGTTCCCAAGGGTTCCAGCTGCAGCTCTGCTTCTTACCAGCTCCTGATGTCCAGGCACGTTGCAGTGGAGCACTCCCAGGGGGATGAGTGGCACTGTGAGGCTGGGAGGCAGAGGGCCACAAACCACCTGGGACCCCAGAGGAGGAGGGCCAAGGATGATGGATCCAGGAGCAATTGGAGCTCCAGGGGCTGCTGCAGGAGCAGGGCCATAAACCCCCACACCCTGAGGTGCAGGAGCCCCATCTGGAAGGGCTGTGTAAATAACTGTGCCTGGGGGTGGGACAAAGGCAGAGGCTTCAGGGACAGGAGATCCTGCATTTCCTTCACCATCTTCTTTTGCTCTTCTATCTTTAAAAGAGACAAAACCCAACAGGTTATTTTAATAGTTTTTTTTAGTAGAGATAGTCTTCAAATGCACATGTTAAATTCTATGTAATTTACAAAATTAACAAATGTTGCTTAAACAAAGTTATTCAACAGTAATAAACATTTCTATTCACTCATGCCCACCAAAAAAAAACTCTCTGTGAGCTCTAAGCAAGCCCATCTTCAGTCTGCTCCTAAACATTCTGAGACTGCCACTGACTTACCTTTGCCAGAATTTGCTTTGTACAACTTATTTCTGGCTGGTGAATAAACCCAACATCCTTGGCTGGGCAAGTCCTCCTTCCCATCCTGAGCATCCCCTCTCCTGGCTGGGGATGTACCAGAGCACCCCAAACACACTCCAGAGTCTTTGGTGCTCTGGGAAGCAGGAGTTGAAGCCTAAAGAAAAAGTATAGCATGTGTTAACCTAGAAATGACAAATCATGGCAAATAAAGGAGTTGTAGATATTCTAATGATTTCTCAGAACAGGCTACACACACTCTGCTGTCTCTCAGTTCTAAGCATGTTTAAAAGCACTAAATATATTTTAACAGCATTGATTTTAAATTCAGACAAACATTCTTTTGAAAGACATGTTTGTAACATCTCCTTTTAACCCTGAGCTAAGTGGATTTTCAGTACATCCCACTGAACAGTTCTCTCCCAATGTTCTGTACCCTGGGCTCCTCTCAGCACACTAAAGGCCTTTATTTTTTGTATGTTTTATTTATTTATTTATTTGTTTGTTCTTAAGTTTCTCCCAAACCTACTAAATTTATAATGCACTTTCCCCCATCAAAGGGCTTCCCACAAGGAAAACAATCCATAACAGTTTTTTTTTTTCCTTTTTTATCCCTTTATTCCATTTTTTCTTCCTTTTTAATACCTGAGATGATGGCAGGTAGTACCAGTATCCCCCTCTTTTCAGGGGCTCTGCTGGGCTGCTGCTGTGACCGTTCTGCTGTGAGAGCACATTTCTGAGGGCTGCAATTTCATCCTGTAAGGCCTCAATTCCCTCTTTGTTACCTGTAAATAAAGCACAGTTTTAGAGTCATCTAAGGCAAATAGTTAAATAGATACTGCATTCAACTTTTCCCTCAATGTTACCCAGTTAAACGGGAACTATAGTAAAAAGAAATTAATTGCTGAGGGAAACAGATTAATTGTTAACTGTAATGACATACACAGGAGGTTTGGTGGTGTAAGATTGGAAATACAAGTTCAGATCCAGGTAACAGCTGCTCATTTCCCTTCCACTGAGCTCTGACAATGTCCTAGAGCAGTTTAAGTGGAATGCTCAGCACAACCAGCTGTAAAAACTGCAAACTAATGAACATTGACACTTATCCTGTATTAACCTGGATATTCTCAACACTGTTCTCCAGATTCTCAGTTCAAACAGTGAGAAATGGGGAATAATCTCCTGTATCCCTGAGAGAAAAGAGGAATTACCTGTCCCAATATTATCCAACAACCATTTCAAATGGTCAAGCTCTGCTTTTTGCTGTTCCATGGCTTCACTTAATTTATTAATTTCAAACTTCTGAGTGTTTGATGCAACATTTTTCTCACCAGCTTTCTCCATTTCCTGCAGGATCTATTTGAAACAGAAGCTTAAATCACAAAAAGCTCCCACCCAATGCCACAAAGCTGTTCTTCCCATCCCCTCACATGGGAGATCTCTGAGTGACCAGGGGATGGTTTTCCTTAAAACTCAGCAGCTCCAGGCACTGAGCTTTGTTTGTTCTTGGGCAGGTGGCAGCAGAGGGAAGAACATTTGGGAAAACTTGAGGGGAAAAGGGCAGTGCAAGAACCTCTAACCACAACATTTCCAGACACTCATTGGTATTTTATCATAAAACACAGAGCAAACAACCTACTTGCTCTTCCTTCTCCTTCAGGAGTTGTTGCAGCAATTCTATTTCTGCTTCTGCTTTGGCAAGAGCCTGGGAAGCACGAGCTGCCTCAGCACAGAACTCTTGGGCTTCCTCAAGCTCCTGAAATTGAGATTTTCATTTGAGCTATAGTTTGCAGGAACATTTCTCAGGCTGGAGATGTGCCATCGTGAAAAGCTAAGCATTGAGAAGCACCTGGATGTTCTGGAACTCTACATACATTTAAAACACTGTTTCTCCTTTAACTTCACAGTACTGCTACAGAGATGTTATTATGTACCCAACAGTGCTTCCCAGTTTGATAAAGAGTTTCCACTCATTTATTTTGTTTTCCTGTCCTACAGAACAATGTATTAGCTGTTGTTTGCCCTTCAGTTAATAAGGGAATCATGATCTTCTCCCTCCCTTTCCCTCCCACCTGTCCATCCCAAATTTCCTCTCACACCTCAAGCTCTGCCCAAAGCAAGAGCTCCCATGCTCAGAACAGTGCTAAGAAAGCTCTGAAGCTCATTTGAAGGACACCAGCACTGCTCCCACTGCCCGGCATTACCAAGCACTGCATTAATTCCCCATGCTGATTTACCTCAGCTCTCTCCTGGTTAATCCTGAGCACAGTCCCCCCCAGAGCCTTGAGCTGCTTTGCAGTGATGCAGAGCTCGGTGGCTGCCAGCTTGTCTGAGGTGATCACTGCTCTCTGCAGCTCCTTCAGCTCCTTATCCAGGCTCAGCACCTGCATCTGGGCCCTGGCATCTTCGATTTTTTTCTGAAAGCAGAAAAATAGACTTTTACAATGTATTTTCATCCTCCTCCCCATCCCATTTTGTATTATTTAGAAAAAAATTCTAAAGCAAGGACAAGCAGTAAAATTTAAGGAAAAGGAAGATGCTGTATTTAACATTTGTGTTTTCACATGTGTTGTTTTATTTTTCTGAGCAATCAAACAGTGCACAGACCTGCCCTCACCCATTCTTACCCTTTTCTCTAAATTCTCCAGCTGAGCAAGAATAGCCTCTTTTTCTTCATCTGCCTCCTGGAGCTGCTGATCAGCCAGGCCCTGAATCTCTTCCATGCTCTTTATTTTTTCATGTAAACGTTGAATTTCATTCTCTAACTGATGGATCTTGTTCTTATTTTGCTTGTTTTCAGCTTTAACCTGTAAGTAGAATATGTTAGAATAAGTACCCAGACTTTTTTTTTTCCAATCAAAAGCCAAACTGTTTCAATTACTTAATTAAATTTCTGGGAAATGCAGTTACCAGCATACTTTGCATCAAACCAGAAAGGAAAGGTAAGTGAAATATTTTAAGAGTGTCTCAGTTATTTTATTAGAAATATGTATACTAATCTTTCAAGAAGGTTCAGAGCTGTATTTTTCTAGTGGTCATTGAAGTGCTTGTTTCCTCTGAGATAAATCATTGACTGAATTCCAATTCACAAAATAATCAGGCAAAAATCAGGAATACTATTAATGGAAAATCAAATCAGACTCCACCGTTACACACAGCAAAGCTTCATCAAGTGAAACTTGATCCTTCAGCTGCAGGTTACATTTTTCAGACTAAGCTGAAATTGTCTCAGTCTTGTTTTTGTTGTTTGATACATGCCTGTCTGTATTTCTCCTGTATTTGCTCCAGTTTCTCCTGCTGGGAAACCATTTCTTCCTGCAACTGTCTGTGCCCAGCCCATGCTTTCTCTTTCTCCTTCTGTGCATCAGCAAGGATGTCATTGAATTCTTTCTGCAGACTTGTAAGGTTTTTCCCTAAAATATCGGCTGAATTTGGACACCTGAAAGAGAAACAATCCAGGTTCCAAGACAGAAAGTGATTTGAAGTTGAGATCCCAGATACAGAAATCATGAATGACAAATAAAGCAAGTTTGAGACTTGCTGTGTAATTCATTCAGGTTAGGTTGGAAAAACCCTCTGAGTTCATCAAATCCAACCATTCCCCCAGGACTGCCAAGGCCACCACTAACCCAAGTGTTGTGTCCCCAAATGCCACATCTAAATATTTTTTAAATCCCTCCAGTGCTGGTGACTCCACTACTGCTCTGGGCAGCCTGTTCCAGTGCCTGGCAGGACTTTCAGTGAGGAAAATTTCCCAGATATCCAAACTGAATCTTCCTTGGCACAACCTGGGGCCATTTCCTCTTGTCCTGCCCCTCTCACATGCTCAAATCTCCCACTTTTATTTTACTCACTTCATCTCTCCAGCTCCTGTCTTAAGATTTTGCCTGAGTTCATTCACACAAGCCATGACATCCTCAGGATGAATTAAGTTCCCAACTGCCTGGTTTAGGTGATTCTGGAGATCTTTTAGCTGTTGTTTTAGGAAATTATTGTCTGCCTAAAAATAGACAAGAAAAAAATCCACACAAATGTAAGCCAACAAATCCACAAGTGATAAAAGCTAGGATTTTTAATACACTAAATACTTCACCTGCAATTGCTTGAACTGTAAAAGCAGCTGGTAATTTTGTTGTTCCTTCTCTTCTGCCAGTTGTGCTTTGGTCTGAGCATCCTCTAACAATTGTCTTTCTTTTTCAAGTTCATCCTGCAGGGCTGACAGTTCCATCTACAAAACCACAAAACCTCCAGATGAATATCCCCACTAACCCCAACCTGTCACCCAAACACATGATAGTTTTAATTCTTAAAACAGTAACAATAGGACAGCACCTAAAAAAGATCCAACAACCCCAAGTAAACCACGTGGACCTTACTTGAAAGCAAAGTTTTAAATCCCAGCAAGCTGATGCTGTGGGGACACCCCTACACCAGCAGTTGTTTGTGATTTAATACTGGAGATGAGGTGACTTGGGGTAGCCAACACCTCTGGCAGCACTAGAGCTCTGCTCTTACCTGGCTAAGTTGTTTCAGTCTTTCAAATTCTTCTTTTTGCTGCTTGGCTTCAGTCTCTCTCTCTCTTAATTGAGCTTCCAGCTCAGCCTGGTAGGTGCTGACCTTCCCCTGAGCATCCTGAAGGGACTCATTTATCTCCCTCTGCTCCTGCAGTGAACTCTCCAGCACTGCAATTTCCTGGAATTTAATACCCATTTTAGAAGGATGTACATGGGAGAGCCAAAATTTAAGAGAACATTGCCTCCCTTCCCTTTAACTCAGGAACTCCATTAGAACTTGAGGGTGGGTGGCACTTCTACTGCAAGGCCAGGGCAGTGGTGCCACTGACTGCCCAAAATCTGCACTCAGGGGAGAAAGGTGGAGCTGGAAGTGAAACAGAGCTGTGCCAGGAGTTCAGGTTTGCACAGCACTGAGCAGGATGCCCAGAGAGCTCTGTGTCACTGCTGACAGCACAGCCCTGGCCACTGTCAGAGTTTCACTGATGCCATTCCCCACCTGCAAATCCATTTGCAAGGTGAAACCTGCACTTCTGAGCCATCTCCCACAAAGCACAGATTTGCTGCATGTCTCTTGCAACTGGTTTTAAAGGCCAGATTCTATTCCTGAGGTGTGTGGGCACATCTCATCATGTTACCATAACAGAAATTATTTTGTCCAAGGAATTGTGCTTCCCTAGTCCCAATCTGATCACCAGTTTATTTTTTCAAGTTTATTCTTAGATATCTGAACTTGGGAAAAGAGGTATTAAGCCTTACTTTTCTCATATTTTCTGCATCCATGGCAACCACTTCCAGGTTGTTTTTTTCCTCCTCCAGACCTGCCAATCTTCCCAGCAAAGATTCTTTTTCCTTTTGCAACTTCTTACACTCCTCATTGGTCTGTTCTGCCTGGTGCTTCACACTTTGCAGGTATTCCTGCAAGCCAATGATAATACTTTCCAAGTCCTTTTTCAGAGCTTCATTTGTTGCTATTTGACCTGCAGGAATATAAAATGAATTTATTTACCAAACAAACCAAACTGTCTTCCTTCATCATTTCAAATATTTGGCATTGGAGTAAGTAAAAAGAAGTACCCAGAACTCACCTGAAAATATTGTTTTTAAGGTTAGGATTCCCAATATTACAGTGTTAAGCTGACCAATGGAAGAGTTAAAAGAAATTGCAGCTCTTTGTGCATTCCTGCCCCCCTTTCCCAAGCAGGTGAGCACACAGTTTCCTTTTACATCAGTTAAAAATAATTTTTTAACACTTTTATACCCATTCTATATTTCATTTGAGCAAAGATAAACAAGGTAATCCTCAATTCAATTGTCATGCTGCCCTAAGTACTTTAAGACAAAAATGGAAGTTTACCATCAGTGAGCTGCTGCTCCAAATCCTTGATTTCCTCAGTTTCCTTGGCAATCCTGGAGAGCATCTCATCCAGCCGAGTCTCCAGCTGCTGGCAGTGCTTGCTCATCATATCAAGGTGCTGCTCTTTGCTTGCTTTTTGAGCTTTCATGTGAGCCTGGCAAGTAACAGAAAGGTAAAGCAAGGTATCAGCACAGATTTTTAAAAATCCAGTTGGGATTTTGTCTCAGCTCTGCAGCTGTCTCGCTGTCAGCAAGAAAGGCCACAAGCTCAGCACACTGTGGTGCTTTGGGGTTACTTGTTGTTATTTTCCCTCAGTCCTGCCCCACAAAGGACCCCAGATAAGCAGCAATCTGTGACTGCCAGCATTGTCTGCAGGCTCCCTCCTGCCCAGGCTGGATAAAGCCTGCATTTATAAATCAGTACTCATGGCTACTTTCTTCCTGCCTTTGCATTTTGTTCTACTACTTCCTCTCTCAATCAAGAACAAACATGATTTCTCCCAGAACCTTTAATCCTGTCATCCTGCACTGCCCTCACAGCAGATGATGCTTTAGAACATGGCAGGTCAGTACTTGAAGGGAAATACTTTGAACAAACAGCAAGTCAGGCCAACTTTGCAGTTACTAAGTAAATATTCCTAAGTAAATCTTACTTTATTAAAATATTTCTGGGAGATACAGCACACAGCTCACACAGACTTTGGCAAGGACTTCATGCATTTAGGATGAATTAACTGATTGTTTACAAAAATTTGGTTATCAAGAATGAAGTGTGCAATTGCTCAGAAACAACCCAAATGCCAGAAACATGGGAAAATACAAAATGACACTATCATGATTAACTGCATGTTTTTTTTACTATCCAAAAAAATAAATCAAGCAATCAGTAGGAAATTTAAATACGAGTTCTGAGAAAAAAGAACCCTTACAAAGTTGCTTCCATAACAAAAGTAAATGGATAAAAACAAAGCTTTTTGTATTTTTAACTGGATTAAACTGGAAGTTAAACATCCGTATCAGCACAGCTCAACCTGTCACCTTGTTAAACACAAACTGCCCTGCAGCTTTCGAAAGCGAAATTTCAACAAGTAAAACGCGAGCCGCTGCCTCCGAGCCATCTTGCTGCAGCTGCTGAACGGCACCAAAAATGAGGTTTTAAAAAGAAACACAAAGCCACAAGTCCCCGACCACTTACAGCTCTGCCTTTGTCTTTTCTTCCTGAGGCAGCACTCGCAGAACGCCCCACCCCTGAGCGGGAACTCATTTGAATAAAGCACCGGGAGCTTCTGCAGGGGCAGGGACCGAGCGGAGCCTCCGTGGGGTCGGTGCGGGGCGGGGACGGAGCTGCTGCGGCCCCGCTGCCGTTCCCGTTCCCGGCCCCGTTCCCGTTCCCTTTCCCGTTCCCTGGGAACTTCCTGTGTTTTGATTCGAAGCGAGGGAAGGGCCTGGCTCGGTCCCGTTTCCCCCGGAGCTTCCCCCGGAGCTTTCCCCGAACGCTCTCGGCCCTTCTGCCACCCAACAGTCAAGGAAATTCAGTTTAAAAATACAAAGAGAGCTTTTTTTTTAAAAAAAAAAAAAAAAAAAAGTGTTTCTCACTTCAGAGCATCCAGCGGGCCTGAAAAACTTTCATTTAGAAAAATAAGCTTTTAAAAACATTATTAAAGCTAATTCAGTTTAATTTTAGTTTAACTTCTGGAAGTGTTTGCTGTACCTGAACACAGTTAATAACCCAGAACAAGTCCTGCATCCCTGCTGATGATAAAGTTAGGTGGGAGCCTGAGCTGTCCTTGGCACCCCAGCCTGGGAGATGTGAGCTCTGAACCTTGCAGGACTAGGGGTGACAGCAGAGAAAAGCCATCAGTCCCCACCAGCCAGGCTGGATAAGCACTGCCACACTCAGATCTTTAAAAACCTCTAAGGCCAGACTCCACAGAAAGATGCACAAAGGATTTCTTACACAGAAACTGTGCAAAACAAAGATTTAGTTTTGACTGCTCTACAGTACCTGCTGGGAAAAAATGAGTTGTTAAGTGTTTTACCAATGCTGGTTGGTTTTTAACTGTAAGGATTTTTAAACTTTCGAATTATAAGTTAATGACTTTGATAAACAACAAAAGAATATATAACTCATGAAACAGGAACAAGGGAATGGTCACCTGTTAAAGCTGCCTTCAGTCCATTGCACAATATATAAAAACTCCAGATTCTGGTTTTACTTACATGCCTTGGATCCTCAGGATTTATGGAACCAAGAGAACTCTGCAAATCTTCAAGCTCTTTCTGATTTTCCCCTATTTCTCTTTTCTGCTTCTCTATTTGTTTTTCCAGGTCTAAGGTTTCCTTGCGTAGCCCCTGCAGGATTTGTAGCTTTGCACTCAGCTGCTGTTCAATCGCTTCCCTGCTGGCCTGAGAGATCTGGAGACAGCATTGGGAGCTTGAGTGGTTGGAAATACACAGCTGATCCAGAATGTATTTAACACTTAAATAAAGAAGATCCTGGTCACTGATTTTCAGGAAAGTTTAAAAATTAAAAATAGCAATAAGTGATGACAGTTCAAGAAGTGGAAGATGCTGTTTTAGTTTAATGCTGATAAATTAATTCTTGCTGCACAACTCAGCCTACACAGCAGCTTCTTCCAAAGGGTTCTGGGGAAAGCCAACAATAAATCAGCAGCAGCCCATGGAGCAGCTGCCAGTAACTGCACTACAGCCGATTCATGAACAAGCTCTCTAAACCCTGGAAGATTTTTCTGATGCTTGACCCATGGATTTATGTCTGTACAGTGGCCTCTTTATAAGAATGGGGAGAAAAATTGTGTTTTCTTACATTAACACTGCTTCAAACACCTTCCCTTGCTATTGATGGAACAACTCACTTTTTTCTGAGCCAGAGCATCCTCCAGTTGTTGCAGCTCCCCTGTTACTTTCAGCACTTGTTGCTCTGCAGCTCCAATTTCACTTTGCAGTTCTTCTAATCTTCTTTGTGCTGCAGGCAAAAGAAACCCAACACAAAACCCACAATCCCACAAAAGACATTCTAATATTGTGTGCAACACTGATACACAGCAGTGTATGAACACATTAATCAGCACAGCATTAAGTGATAACCACATTTCAAATCATGCATCAAATATGAAACCTCCCTAGAATGTTTTCAATAATATGAAATGCTCTGAGTTATCCTGAGTTATCTTAAAATAACAGCAGTAAGAAACTGGAAGTTTTGACACAAAAAATGCATCAGGCCTATTTTACAATTTAACAATCACAGCATTTCCTTTGACACACAGTTTCTATTCTTATGCCAAGCATGTAACCACTGGAATAAACCACACTGACACATGTTTTTATTTTTATTTGATCAATAAATAAGGTTTTACCTGCATTAATCTTCTCCTCCTTATCCTGCAGTATTTTATCTAGACTTTGGAGATGTGATTCCAGCTGGGGTTTCCTACAGGAATCATTTTCCTCCTGTTGCATTTTCCCAACCTGCAGCTGCTGGGCTGTGTCAGGGATGTAGCCTTCCCTTATAAACATATTTCTTTTGTACCTGGCCTTGCCAATGTAGGGACTTTCACCAGGTACATTATGAAGTTCCACCTCCTGAAATGTTAAAAAGCAGAGTCTTTATCTCAGAACTATGGCTGCACTCAACTCCTAACATACAGTTCTCTTATCAAGCATAAAAAAGGAAAACCAATTAGAAATTAGAAGAAAACATTATACTTAACATTTTTGGCCTTGAATGTTGTTATTTTCTAATGGAATTAAAACCAAACAAACCCAACTGGGATGTGACCAGTTTGTTGCAGACGTCTGGAGGAACTTTTTCTTAGTATATTGAATTAACTTTAGATTATATTTAGTCCATTACATTTTTGCACTGAAGTTTTACTCAGACATAACTTAATTGTAGTCAATGATTACTGATCTTCACTTTTCTTATGGGTTTCATTCTGGCATCTCCACATTTCTGTTTGCAGGTATGACAGAGATTGGGCCTTGAATAAAGCAGTATCTATTAGGTTATAGGAAAACTAATAAGGTTTTTATTTTCCAAGTTGAAAAAAAAATCAAGGGAAACAGCAATAAAAAGATCTATGATTTAAAAATGATTACCTCTGAGGGAAAATAATTTAAGGGCTCAAATTTAGCATCGATCTTGTAGAAGGCCAGCTCCTGCTCCAGCTCATACTGCTTCTGGCAAGCCCTGGTGAGCTCCACTGTCTTCTGTTTCAGCTAAAAATCCACAAAAGGTAGTGAGTGTCATCACTGCAATCCTCTGAGCACTGTCACACTCAGCGCAGTTCCACAAAGAGCAGGGCACAGCCTTAGTGTGGGAACAAAGCTCACAGCACAGTTTGGGATCAAGAAAATCACAAAGGGCAATTGGACAATGGTGACTAAGAGGAAACAAAAGCTCCACAATTAATAGAACACAAATGATCACATGAAAGGCCTTTTCAGTTGACACACATCAAAGTGACAAGTTTATTTTTAAACCTAATTTAGGATGAACCAAGCATTTGGGTATGATCCTTTAGCAAAATCTGGGCCAAAATCACCAATATATTTACTGCTACTAATGAGCATGAGGACTGTTAACACTCATGGTCTGTAAAAATACCAAAATATCTCAATTGTCAGGAGTACAAAGTCTGTGTATTTTATTTTAGCTTAAGCATGTGCTAGCTTGGTTTGGAGGTTATTTTTAAGCAAAGATCCATCATGTGATTTCTTTTTAAATCAACTTTTCACACTGAATACCTGAGGGAGAACATGCAGCACAATTCCAATAGAGAGTGGAAAGCAGAACTAATGGAGGAAAAGAAATAGAACAGGAAAGGCTTAAAGAAAGATTTCAAAACCTGATAAATATCATGCAAAAATTAACTCTGTTTCAGAGAAAGGGGAAAAAATACCAGGAAAATTGTATTCCAAACCACTGGGACTCTCCATAATAATGTTGCTACTTCAGGGAACGTGCAAATACATCCTAGAAATAAAAGCAGCCATGCAAGTCAGGGGCACAGTGGGGCTACCTTGAGTGAGGAACAAAGGCTCTGCAGGAAGGGGACTGTGACAAACCCAGACACCAGCTAAAGAGAGACAGAAGTGAGCCAAGTTTGTCATCCAAAGAAGAGTGGCTTCAAGCTGCAAAGTATTTGCTGCTAAATGTCATTATAGTGCAAACTTCATTTTAGCAGCAGGCTGCTGGTTAGTGTGTGTGTGTGTGTGTGTGTTCAGAGAAACAGCTGTAGGAGTACCAGGTATGAGAGTCTGAAGGATAAAGTTTTAGAGGACAAGTCCAACAGGATAAAATCCAAATATTAAGTTCCCATCAGGTCATTCACAACCCAGCACTCTCAAGTCTATGCTTGCATTTTATGGCTGCCAATGAAAGAAATGAAAAAATAAGAGTTTATGATGATGTGAATACAATACAAGTACAGTGGTGGGCATTGCTCAAAATAATCATCAAGGGCTATGACTGACATACAGCTTGTGTGCACATCTGGTTTTTATAAAAGCAGCAATCTTCTCCCTTACTGCAGCAGCACTTTAGAGACTGACCAGATATTCATAACAGCAATTTAGCACCTTAACCTTCCATCAACTGGCAAAATTTTAAACAGAAATGCATAAATAATGACTAGAAACAAAGAAGTTACTATAAATCACAAGGGTGATACTGAGTGCTGCTTCCATGTACTTACTTTTCCCACAGAAAGAATACTGAAGGTCAATAATCACTCTCTAAACAGCTGGAAGTCTCTCAGTTTTAAAATTACTTCTTCAGTCATTAGAACTCTCACACTGACAACTGTGTGTCCAAAGATGTCCTTGGTGCCAGGGATTGTCTTACCAGCTCATTTTTGGTGCCCAGGTCCCTCTGCAGCTCTTCAAAGCTTTGTCTCTGTTGCACAGCCTTTTCCTTTAGTGACCTGTTGAGCTCATCTTGATGCTGAAGTTGCTCAAGCACTTTGGACTGGTGAAGTTTCACATTCTCCATCTCCTTCCTTGTGTTTTCCAACTCTCTTTCTAATTTTTCTATCTCTTCTGAAAAACAAAATCAGAGCAACCTTCCAATAGAAAAATCTTTTCCCCCCTAAACTTAAATTTTGTGTCATTTACTTGAAATTTAACAGATTATTACCTAAATTAAACCTCTCCAGAGCTTCCTGCCTATCCTGGTTTGTCACTGGCTGCCCATCCAGGTTTTCCAGGGCCCTCAGGTGGAATATGGTGTAGGAGCAGTAGTGAGGCAGAGTGGCAACTGGGTTTTCAGCAAGGAACAGAGAGGTCAGATCTTGCAGAGGCTTTAGTTTAGCTATGTCATGGAGCTAAATCAAAGAGACACAAAACAATGATTAGACACCCTTCTGAGAAGAATTAAACCCCCAGGAGTGAATTTCTGATTATTTAGAATGTTCTATGATAGGTCTGTATTAAAAGATTCATTTTAACCTTTATGTTAGAGAATAATCTCTAAAAACTTACCAAAATACACAGTATTATGACTAAAGTCATTCCTTAAAATGAGATTATTTCCTCTATAAAAAAAATCTACACAGCAAAGAGTGTAGATGCAATCAAGCTTTATTTTGGAAATTTCAAGATGTATAACCTCTCACAAAGTTATGCTTTAGGTTTGTATTTTCAATACCTGCACACCAGGAGTTTCTCTGATAAATAACTTTATTAGGCTGCCAGCTGCTGCATCTCACAGCAGACTTTGTGGAAAGTCACTCAGCAATTACCCAAGTCATAAATAGCCCAGGTCACTTCATGAGAAGCCTGAATAGTGCCTGTTTCTGACCAGCACCACTTACTGAGGACACTTTATTCTGTCTCAGGTTCAGGCTGCGCAGGGATCTCAGTTTCTTTCCTACCCACATAGGAATGTGCTCAATCTCATTCCCTGCCAGGTTCAGCTTCTGTAGGTTCTGCAAATGTTCTATGCCTTCAATTTTGCTGAAAGTGAGAAGGAAAATGGAATTTGTCACAAAGCACAGCAAATTTAAAGTGAAACCGAGGCATTATGGATAAACCACAACAAAATTTGTCACAATTAATTAACCAAGAATCAGCAAAACCATTATTTACTGCCATGGACAATTCAGTGAAATCACACCAGCTTACTTCCAATTACAAAATGAAGACCAACAATCACAGCACAATTTTCTGTCATTGTCATGAACTCATTACTTTTGCACGTCTCCATTTCAATATTAACACTATTTTAATGTGTGCTAACTCCATTTTAATTGGCAACATTTGCCCTTTCTCTCCTGAGAACGTAATGGATGAAGATGAATCAAAATAAATTTGTTTTGTGGGGTTCCCCCCCCCATAAAAAGGATCAAACTGACAGCATGAAGAGCTCCATTTTTATCAGAACTTTTGAGGAAACCATGCTAGGTTGTAGTCCACTTGAGCATTTTTTATGAGTATGTGTGAGCATTAAGTAAACCATGAGTAGTATAACAAAGTCCAGCAGGATGTGCCCCTGTGGCTGTGCTGTTTTTTGGGTCTATGTGAGCTGTACATCACCAAACAGAGCAGGAGCTAAAAGCTACTCTGCCCTTTTCAATTCCTGTTGAGAGAGGAAGTTGTGTGAATGCAATGTGTAGAAACTCTGGGGTTTTACTCACTTCCCACTGTAAATGTCTCTACTGAAATGGGAGCTTCTCTGCTGCAAAGGCAGTTTCAGAATAGGTAAGATCATAATTCACTGACAGAAAAATTAAAAACAATTAAGAGTTTTGCTACTGCATGAACCCTTTATCACTTTTAAACAAGTCACCAGGCTCTCAAGAGTTCAAAAGCAATTTAAGAAGTTTATGGCCTGCCTGGTCAAGCCCATCCAGCTTCCTTTCCTAAAAGAAAAAACTTATTATATTACCTGTAATAATAAACAGTAACAATTTAATTAATTTTTAATGGACTTAATTGGGTTATTACCCACTCTTGGTTGTGGTATGTGGAAACTCCTGGCTTGGTTTCCAAGGAAAACAAATTAAACCCCAGCCATGGCACACTGACAGCACTCCCCAGAACCATTTATATTTCTAATGCCTCAGAGCTTGTGCTTTTTAAAAAGACCTCAAAGCCTCTTAGTCTTGCCATACAATTGGGAAACTCACCTCAAGTGTTCACTGCTGTGAGAGAACTCACTTAAACAGGAAAGGAAAATGAGTTTTATTGACCCTGGGCTCTTTCCTCTCACCTGATTCTGTTGCCAGACAAGTTGAGCTCACGCAGCTTCAGCAGTTTGTCCAACTTCTCAATCTTCTCTATTTGGTTGTTACTTAGGTTTAGTACCTCTAGTTTAGAACACTTTTCCAAATTTTCTATGTACTAAAGAACAGAAAATCCTTTAGCATAGGGTTTGGGTTTTTTTAAAGAGAAAAGCAGCTTTCTGTTGATTAAAAATACCAAGTATTCTAATATTTTATTAACCACAGTTCATTGTGGTATTCTAAAACCTCACTTTAGGTACATCTTTCTATAGTGTTGGAAAGCTGGGTTTTAAATTTACAGTGTCCTCATTTACATAAAAAGGAACATGTTATTAAAAAAAAAATAAAAAAGACCAAAAAATACCCCAAACCAACCAAAACCAAAAAAAATTAATGAACTAATCTGTTTTAAACATAATTCTGATGAATCAACTTTTTCTTTTGCTCAAGTCTCCATTGCCTTTTTTTCAACGGAAGCTGGTTGCAGAGCTGGGCTAACAGAATAAGACTGCGCTGTCTACATTCACTTAAAAATCAGCCTGTACTAATAAATTGTAATTATTTTACACTTAGTTTAATTTCTAGTTATTTCCAATAACTTACCTTAAATTTCTTGTCCCCATCCTTTGGGGAAGAAAGATTCAGTGAGCTTATACATGCCAGGTTTTGCTGTTTTGACAGACCCTTTATCAGGGGTTCAGTTATGTACTTAACCCCTACATTTTTCCCTGAAATTGAACAGAAAGGATTGATGATTTTTATATTTGTTGTTTTCTTTACACTGAACACTGGAAAAACATTGAAAATGATCCCCCATAAACATTTACAGGAAGGAGTAAGTGTCTCATTATTCTCCCCAGCTTTCATTACTCCCATTTCTACATTTGAGATAAAAAAAAAAAAATTAAAGCAATTTTTTTGGGTTTCTTTTCAACAGCTCATCCATCTTTAATCACACAATTCACAGAACACTGGCTTTTAACACCTGTGGTATGTACTTGGATACCTGCATTATTTACTATACAATACCTTTCTGAAATTTAAAAGCAGCTCCAGGACCTTCTGCTGGAATATCCCATTGTTGGAGCCTCTGCTCCATGCTTTTGGGAGCAGCTGGAGGTGTCAGCTGGCCAAGGTGTGGAGATGTGGCACCTGAGGTGACAGGTGGCATTGGCTGAGCTGTCTGGGACGCTGATGCCTGTGCTTTTCTACCTGTAGCTTTCCTTACAGAGCCTCTCTTCATGGCCACAAATGCTGGGTATCACATGGCAATCCCTGCAAGAACTGAAACAATTACCAGTCTGTGTAGAAAGCTAAATCTTAAAGGCTTGCATGACAACAAAGAAGCTGCCAAAAACCACATCTCCAGCGGGTGCCAGCTTCCAGTTTTCCTGGCATTGAGAAGAATTTTACCTTGATACTCCCACCCTTCTACAGCACAGCCCCAGGGGGTGATGGAGCAGCTTTGTGTTTGCAGCTCCTCTTCCTCCTGCCCTGCACACAAACTCTGCCAGGTCTGGAGATGCTCTCAGCTCTGGCTAACTGAGCTGGCAGGGACAGAGGCATTGGACTGCATCCCAACTATTCCCAAAGCTTGAAATCACTGCACTAAGAACAAATGCAGGCAGAAAAAGGTAACTGTGAAAAAAAAAATTAAGATGTGTCTAGCACTGGCATTGCCAGAGATTTCCTTTCTGCAAACAAATTATCCTGTGACTGTCTGGGAAATTCCAGAGAATGGAAACAGAATCTTCCCTCAGGGATGAAGCTATTTCCCCAGGGATAAATGTAGGAAAATTCATGTACTCTGTGTGACAAAACCATCTCCAAGGGACAGACCAGCACCTCCACCCACCGAACAAGAAGCACATTTTAAGACATTGTTAAGATAGAAAAGTCTTCATATCGGGGAACTTGGAGCTTTGTGAGTGATGACATTATGCCTGGAGAATACGTTCTTCATTGAGATGGATTTTTTTGTTTCTCCGAAATTGGAAAGGAAGTAAGGACAAAAGAAGGGGAGCAAGAATAAGCGCTGTTTTCTATCCACGACTTGGGAACACAATCATACAGGATCGGGACAGCGAGACAGAAAGATGCTGGCGCGCCTACGAAAAGCCACATTGGGGCGTTCCTTCACGTCTCAGGAGCGCAGTTCGTGGTTTTAACGCTGTTTCCTGAGGACTGCCTGTGGTTTCACAGGGGGTGACCGGGGATCCCCCCCCGTGTGCCCCCAGTCCCTCATCCATCCCCTCATCCCCTCCCGGTTACCGACCCCGCCGCCGCCGCCCCCTCAGGCCTCCGCTTTGATTACCTGCGTTGACATGGTAACGCCGCCTCAGCGCTCACCGCCGGGCACGGACAGGCAGGGCGGCCTCGCAGCGCTCCCGAATGATGGCACCGCTTCTCAACGCACCTCTCCGCCGCCTCCTTCCCCTCACCGAGCGATCGCCACCCTCACCGCCAAACCCCGGGAGCTGCGGCTCCTTTAAGGGCGCTCCCTGAGGGCCGCCCCGCCGCCATTTTGTCCGGCGGCCGCGGAGGGCTAGGCCGGGGGCGGGGCTTGGGGCAGGCACCGCCCCTTGCGTTTCCCGCCGCACAGGCCCCGCCCCCTTTGGCCATTTCCCCTCAGGGCGATCCTCGGGCGTTTGTGGTAAATAAAGCACAAATCACTCTGTAGATAATAAAACCTGAAGGGATTTGGGTTTATTTAAAACCCGAGTCGCTGTATAAACAATATAAGCTGCTCTGCTGATAGGTGTTATCTGTCCTCTACATGTCACGTTAGCATCTCACTGCAAAATTCATATAAATGGGCTTCATTGGAAATACACAGTTCATTTACAATTAATAACTCTGCGTGTCCGGTCTAAATCACAGTCATTTTCACAGAGGCATGTAAATAAATCCCTTATTAACACTTGGACTGCGTTCGTTCAGCATTTTTGTAATTAAGTGTGAAAGTGTAACTAAGTGTGAAATGCAGGGCTGGAAAACTAGTATATACATTATATATATGTATATATATATATATGTGTGTGTTTGTCTCTGAAAAATGCAGGGAAGGAGCAGAATTCGATTTTTAAAACCCAATTTCAGAGCACTATTAAATTTTAAAGCGTTTCCCAGCGTTCTTCACTATTTGCACCTTTTCATTAACATCCCACTCCCTTTAGTATTTAATAATACATTAGCCACTCATTTTAATAATGTTAAACATCTCACATTTTATTCTATGATTGCTTCTCTCCTAGTTCATCTCATCTGGTGGGAAGCTGAGCTTACTGTAATTTCATTTTATATCGATCAGAAACAGTTTTGTAAACGCTTTTCCCGTAAAGGTTGACCGCGATATTTGTTTAAACTTCAGCATTCTTGCACAACTTTGTTTAACTTTACACAAACTTATTTGTTGGGGTGCTTTCCTAGACACCAGGCCTGCAAAGGTTTTGTCATCAATGGTTGTGGGGATTTTTTGCAAAGTTTTTCGATTTTGTAATGCAAAATGCTGTTTAAAATAGCGCCCGAATATTTCCATATTGCAGTTTTTATTTGTAATGATAAAAATTTGGCATAATTTGGAGGACAAATGAGAGAAATTTGGAAGGGAAAATTTAATTCAAAACAACAAAAAATAATGCTGGTCTAAACACATCCACACATTGCTTGCTATAACTCAAATGGGTTTTTGCCTCAGACACAAATTTAAAGTCAGTTTGATTTAAAAAAAATTACTGAGGACAAACTGAATCGATTTTTTTGTTTGTTGGAATTTTTCTACCTGCTAAAATTATTTTATTATGCAGTTGTCAGAAGAGAGAAGTGAGCACTGACACAGGATTGCTGTGAGCACGTTGAAAATTGAAATCCTAAATTAAAAAATCACTGAGTTTAGTGGTTCTGTCTTCCTCGGGAGGTGGCAATAATGCTTTAGTAAAGAATGATCTGCCATTAATTATTAACTGTGAGGGAGATGTTGGTGGCATTTCTGCTCAAACACAGCACAGGCTCTTTAACCCACTCTCAATAACATCCATGCTTTGCTGCTGTCCCTGACACAATGACTATTTTAATATATTTTATTGTTCTGCTCTTTGCTGGAACGACTTTTAGCCAAGAGAAAACGTAAGTAGAAGCAAATTTGGAATTTACTGGAAACGTTACTTGCTTGCTCTCCTCTCTTTTGAGGAAATAAATCCAGAATTTACATAGAACCAGTCCAAAGGGCACAATCCAAACAGGATTTTAATCACAATTAATTACAATACCCTGATTATCCTGTTTGCTCTAACGCTGTGCATGTACCTGAATTACAAAGGGAGTAAGAAATCTGAAATAAATACAGTTCTGTTGCTGTTGTTTTATATTCCATGTACAGATATGTCCTTACAGCACCAAAGATCTTCCGAGCTGGGGCTTCTGAGAAAGTTGTAATTCAAGCTTTTGGTTTTGAGAAGGAATTTACAGTCGATATTGCCCTGAAAAGTTTCCCAGATAAGCTTGCTGTGTATTCGTCTGCCCGGATTTCCTTAACTCCAGCCAACAAATTCCAAGATGCTGTAACTTTGACAGTAAGGAATTCAGAATTTTCATACAGTCTTTTTTATCCTCACATTTAGTGATAAGTCCTGAAAAAAAAAATATTATGGTGAGTTTTTAGTTGTTTAAGCTGCGGTGGGAAGCCTAATGCACCGATTTTTGGTGTGAAATTTAAATTACTCTGAATAAAATCTGTGTAAAGGAACAACACTGAGGTTAAACATAGACTCAAACTATTTTAGAAATATTACCATACTTGCCTAACTTTAAAAATAGAGGGAATCAAATCAAAGTAGCAACCACAGCAGCAGCTTTGTTGTGGCCAGTGTTTATCATGTGCATAAATGGCAATTTCATAATTTGTACTGTGACAACTTTGAACTTTGCTGGTCTAGTTCTGGGCATAAATAAAATGCAAAATTTCAGAATATCCATGGCTTAATACTCCAGACCATCCTCTGTCATGTAAGCAAGAATAAATCCTTGTGAGTGTTGATATTTTCATTTAATATACTCAACCACAGGGTGGTAATTGTTTTTCAGACACTCTTTGCATCAAAAAATACTGTAGGAAAAAAAATACATGAAAAATATTTTAATAATCCTCAAAAACCTTTATTTCATCTCCTGCAGGTTCAACCAACAGATTTACCAAGAACAGATAATTCAGACAAGTATTTGTATTTGGAAGCTGTTTCTCCACATTTTACAAAGCTTAAAAAAATTCCTGTTTCCTATGAAAATGGGTTTCTTTTTATTCATACAGACAAACCAGTTTATACTCCTGATCAATCAGGTAAATTATACGTATTTCTCTTGGTTGGTATTTAATTTTTAATGTCTGCTGACTCTGCCAAGGAATTAGGATTTAAATGTTCTTTAAGCTCTTGGTTGTGTTGCATTGCCATCAGCTGATATTTTATTTTTTTATCAGCAGAATAATACTTTGAATGATTTGATCATACTGTAACAGTGAATCACTAAATGAGTAATTTGTGGCACAAAGAGTGAAAGATATTCCTGGGAATTTGTTAAAAATATCAGCAAATTTTTGGGTTATTTTGAGATTTCTTGCTGTGATTCTTACAGTGAAAGTCAGAGTTTACTCTCTGAATGAAGAACTGCAGCCAGCCGGGAGAGAGACTGTCCTAACTTTTGTGGTGAGTTGTAACTTAATTTAATACTTGTATTTTGTGGCCCTAATAACAAATCAAGGTGGGAAATCAGTATTGCAATCAGTGTTTCATAAAACTCTCAGATGTTTTTAGATATTTTTACAGGGAGCCAGACATCTTTGAAAAGATTTAAAATTGACTTTGAAAAGTTGGATAGAGGTTTTCAAGTCCCAGATCTGAATTTGTTTCAGAATAGAAAAAAAAAATATCTTTAATATCTAGGAAAAGGATTTTTGAGGGAACTTTGATAACATATGAGTTTCATCTGTTTGTTTCATTTAAGATAAAAAATAATCAGTATCTACTACATTTTTTATCATTTTACAAATGGCTTGTTATTACAGTAATTTTTTAGCTATTCTAAGCATTGCTTTTGCTTGGTGGAACCAGAATAAAGTATTTTATCAGAATTTCAGTCTGAGTCATTTCTACAAATATTTGTGTTTTTATGCTTTGAAACTCTTAAGGAAAATGTGTTACAGCCAGGCTGCCTCTGAAATCCCAGGATGAAAATTCCCCTTTTGATAAGAACAATCTGTAACTGCTCATTCTTTCCTCTTCTCATTTCAAGGATCCTGAAGGACTAGAAGTGGATATTTTGGAAGAAAAAGATTTTACTGGAATAGTTTCTTTTCCTGACTTCAAGATTCCTCCTAATCCTAAGTAGATTTATTTAATTTGGTTTTTTGTTGTTTTTTTTTTGTTTGTTTGTTTGTTTGTTTGTTTTTGTTGTTTTTTTTGTTTTTTGTTTTTTGGGTTTTTTTGTGAATTTTTAACATTATAATGCCTTTTTGAAACTTGGAGATTTCTAACATTTCACATAGGGTGGAATCATGATTTAAATAGGGATCTTATGGCAGAGTATTCTCCTTAAAGAACAGTGAGTGGTAGGTTTTTCATACTCAATTAAAAAAGGACATTAATGATAATTACAGCTTTCTACTGTGGAGATATTAAAAAAGCCATGGGGATTTCATGTTTCATGTGTGTTTCATACAAATTACCCAGGAACAGCAGCATAAAAAAAATCTCTTCAGTTCTTCTTTTAGTCTTGAGAGGGTGCTGAAGCATTGCTGAGATGGCAGAAGGATGACAGCAGGGCCTTGAAAAACTGATTTTATTTTCTGTTTTGATTTCAGTGCTTTAAAATAAGTATCAAATAATTAGTGATGTATCAAAGAGAAGCTGATCAACAGGCATTGAGCACCTGCAAAAATTTGGTGCAGGATTTTCCTCTCTGAGAGACTGTTACCACAAAATATAATTAGGCAGTAATAATAATTTTTGCCTTCATCATTAGTTTTCATCTTAATAACTGTTGATATTTCTTAGGTATGGAATTTGGAAGATTAAAGCCAAGTACAAGAAGGATTTTGTGACCTCAGCTGTGGCAAAATTTGAAGTGAAGGAATATGGTAAGATGTGCCCGTGCGGTGAACCTGATTTATAGTGTCTTCAAGAACTCAAACCCCTTGAAATTATGATGACTCCTCAGTGGCTGAGCACCTGTGGCTCCATGGATAAAACACCCAAAGTGTTTTTTTCCCTACTCAATTTGCAGCAATGCCAAGCTTCTCCATTGTCATCGAGCCAGAGAGCAACTTCATCAGTTCTGATAAATTCGAGAGCTTCAGGATTGTTGTGAAAGCCAGGTGAGGAAATTTGGCTTGGAATTGGGAATATTTTGTGTCCTCTTTCACCTGATGTATGAGTCATTTCTGCTGTGTAAGAGATCTAAGTGACCCTTCTTAAAAGTGTTTAAAATATACAGATATTTGCTTTCCATCTCTTGCCTAGGCAATCATCCTTTTTCAAAAACAAATGCTTTGTTGCAGCCATTAAAGTAATCTTAAAACCGTTTGTATTGTTTTATTCTCAGCTATTTTTCCAACAAAAAGCTTCCCAGTGCTAATGTTTTTCTTCGTTTTGGAATAATTGAAGAAAATGAGAAAAGAATGATGCCTCAGGCAATGCATGTCACGAGGGTAAGAAGTCAAGTTTGTGTAGAATTCACATGCATTACTCAGGAGTGACCCAATCCCACTGAAGTTTTTCCATTCATTTTGGTGAGGATGGACTCAAGGGGTGGTTTGCATCCCCAGCTCCCCAGTGTGGACTTCTGCTGTCATCAGGGGCAGAGAAATGCACTTGGAAATGAAATTCAGAGGCAGCATCTGACACAATGCATTTCAATCTGGTGCAATTACTCTCTTGGCCAAGCTGTGTGATTAAAATTTCTGTGAAATAACTTCAGTGTTATCTATTGCAGAGCAGATGAAATCAAATGGAGACAAGCAGATCAAAATGATATTGGTTTGTTCTGGGGAGTCTGCTCTACACTGATTATCCCCTTCCCTCATTTAGTGAAGATATCTCTGGGTTATCTCCACCTCTTGCTGAGCCCACACACAAACTTCGCAATATCTGCCATTGGATGATTAATTTAAAATAATTTTAGGGATTAAATAATTTTTTTAACACATCTCCACCTTTGATTACCTCTGAAAATAGGCAATGAACAGAAACATACTGAATCTGCATATGGGCTATGTGTTATTTCTAAATTATTGTCTATAAGGTGATGATTTCTATTTCATTTCCAGATTGAAAATGGAGTTGCTAGGATCGATTTTAACAGTAAGAGAGCAGCGAGTTCTATAGGCTTTGACAGTCTGGAAGCACTGGATGGCTCATATTTATATATTGTGGCATCAGTGTTGGAGTCTTCAGGTAAGTTGTTCTTTCATTGAATTTTTTCTTAACACTTCTGCAAATGTGAGCAGAGCTAGAAAAGAAAATTTTAAGGTAACTTTCCTAATATCAGATTTTATTTAATATTCAGTTCTTCTCCCAAAGACTTTAAGGAGGAACAGCCCATTCTCACTGTAAAAATGGTTCAAGATTAAATTTATTTTTGGCCATTTGTTCCATGGGGTGCTGTGTTTTGTTAGGTGGCCTCAGTGGAGAGGTGGAGTTTGCTGGAGTCAGGTTTGCTGTCTCTCCTTACAAGCTGAGTTTGATTGCCACTCCTCTCTTTGTGAAGCCTGGACTTCCCTACTTCATTAAGGTCAGTTCCCAGGAGCAGGGGGTTTGCACATTGCAGCATAAACCCCTTCATGCACAAGCTCTGCCATTTTCTCTCTGTGTCACTCTGTGTCTGATAAACACACCTCCATTTCCATTCACTTGTACATTTTGTGGCTGCCTGTTGTAGAAGCAGCTGAGAAGCTTGGAAGATTCTTCCTGCAAAATGTCCCCATTTCTTTGTTCTGATGAACAGGTGCAGGTGAAAGACACCATGGATGACTTTGTTGGAAATGTCCCTGTAACTGTCACTGCAAAATCCTTCAGTGAGCAAATGGATGAGACTCAGTTGCTGTCAGAGGGTTCAGAATTTGGGAGAAGAATCACAAGCATCAGTGATGGCACTGCTTTGTTTGTTGTTAATATCCCATCAAACAGCAAAATGCTGGAGTTTCAAGTGAGTTTCAATTGTTCCGTTTAATTATTTCTTCAAGGGTGTAATTATTTCTTTGAGGGTAATGTTTGGAGTTGGCTTCTCTTTTATTAATCCCTCTGAACATCATACTGCAGAATGATTTAAGTATTGTCATTGCTTGTTTGCCTAGGTACAGTTCTGCACTCACACTGTCCAGACATTTCATTATCTTTCCAGGTAAAAACTGCAGATCCACATCTTTCAGATGAAAACCAAGCAAGTAAAACCTATGAAGCAAGAGCTTATTCATCCCTGAGTCAGAGTTATCTCTATATTGACTGGGCTTCAAATCACAAAACTCTGCAAGTGGGGGATGTAATAAATATTAATGTATATCCACGAAGTCACTACATTGATAAAATCCATCAGTTCAGCTATTTGGTGAGTAACAGATGTTTCTGCATAAAATATTGAATTGCAATTTAACAGGGATGGTCATGGATGAAAAACCTCAACAATCAAGAGCTATCCTCAGCATAGAATATGTGCAGCTCAGACAAGTGCTTCCTTTCAAATAAAATCTGTCAGCTTTAAAGGAAAAAATGACAGTCTCATGTTTAAATTTTATATTTATGTGGTCTGTTCTTTTTAAAATTCTTATCTGACATTGGCTGGGATTGAGAACAAGTAGTGTTGGTCTCAAGAGCTATTTCAGAAGGTGAAATGTAGATGAAGGGAAAGAAGTGCAGAGGCAGCACTTCTTTTTAGTGGAAGATATAAATCCAAATAATTATTACATGTGAAAAATAGACTGAATATAAAATCTGACTTTTTTATTTTCATCATTTTTTTAAACTACAGATCACATCAAAAGGGAAGATAGTGAGCTTTGGAACTCAGGAGAGAATGAAGCATTTGGAATATGAACACCTAACTTTTCAGATAACCCAAGCAATGGTTCCTTCAGCACGTCTCATTGTTTACTACATAGTCACAGGAGAAGGAGCTGCAGAGTTAGTGGCTGATTCAGTGTGGCTGAATGTGGAGCAGAAATGTGGGAATAGCCTTGATGTGAGTATCAGGAAAAAAAAAATCCAGGTACTGAAATTTGTGGGCATGCATTTATTTTATGGTCAGATTTTATCTTGGATTTACACAAATTCTTTAACACTTCAATTATTCTAATCTGCCCTCAGCTGGATTGATTTCAGAACGTGCTTTCAACATTACCAGTATTGGTTTTCATTTCTAGATTAAGCTGCAGTCAAGCAGAGAGACCCTGAAGCCAGCAGAGGTTGTGTCACTCACCATGAAAACCCAGTCCAGTTCCTTTGTTGCTTTGTCATCCGTTGACAAGGCAATATATGGAGTCACAGGAAGTAGGAAGAGAGCCATGGAAAAGGTGAGGTAGCAGCATGAAAGAAAATCAAGCTGCTCTTTGTTTCATGTTCCCATTCAATGACTGATCCATGTCATGCACTCAGCCAGCCTGGAAATGGGCAGGAGGACAATTCAAGCCGGAGTGAAAGTTGTTTGTTTAAATCTACAGTTGAAAATTGTTGAAAGAATTAGTTTGCAATCTTTAGAATTCCAGTAGAAGTAAATTGTGGCTTTAAAGGCAGATCTGAACTTTCATCAGAACTCCACAGACCTGGCCGAAATTAGTTTGCAGTGCTAGAGAGCTCCTTGCTTAAGGAGCCATGGGGACAACAATCTCCTTTGTTTGACAAAGAACCTTCCAGACTGTGCTCTGCAGACCCTGAGCCAGCATGGCACGCGTGTTTCTCCTCAGATCATGCTGCAGCTGGAGAAGAGTGACCTTGGCTGCGGGGCTGGGGGAGGCCAGAACAACGTGGCAGTGTTCAGGATGGCCGGGCTCACCTTCCTCACCAATGCAAATGCTGATGACTCAGAGGAAGCAGGTACATTCCTGTGTGCAGGCAGGGAGCTGGGGATTTTCTAAAGCTTCCACTGGCATTCTCAGTTCTTATCTAGGGGATGAATAGACTGATGATTTTTGAGGGGGGGAGGAAATAACTTGTGGAGCAGTTACTGTGATCAAAATGAAAATACTCCTATGTAATTAAAACAGAAAACATAAAATGTTTCATGCATTTGGAATGTGATTTTGTGGAATTTTTTTTAAGAGGACAATGCTATTACAAGAAAAGTTCATGCTGTGTGTACTTTTTTTTTTTGGACAGGTGAACCTTGCAATGAAATAATAAGAACCAAAAGGTCTGACTTCAAGGAAAAGATACTCAACAAAGGTGTTAAAAATATTCTTATATATACCATTATTTTAAAAAATCACATCCATTGGGAAATAAAAACTTATCTCAAGGATGTGAATTATTTTATTTTGGTTTCAGTGGCCAAGTATCAAGACCCAGTATCCCGTCAGTGCTGCATGAGTGGAGTAAGGACTTACCCTGTGTCTGAGACCTGCAAGGACAGAGCTCGGAGAATTCGGGGGAGACAAACATGCGTCTCTGCATTCATAGATTGCTGTGAATTTGCCAACAAACTGCGGATGGAAGAGCCAAATAAGATCCTAATATTGGCCAGAATGCGTGAGTATGAGAGCTCTGGGGATACAGAGGGGATGGAATCTGGTAACCCCTCCCTGGAGCCTGCAAGGTTTATCCAGGTAGAATTTCACCAGACTCCCAAGACTTTGGTTACAGTAATTTCACGATTATAAGCCACAGCATTTTGACTAAAATTTTGGTCCAAACCCAAAGTGCGGCTTATAATCAGGTGCGGCTTATATATGGACAAAGAACGAAAAGTTGCTGTTTTAGTTTGGAGGACAGGTGTCTACTCAGAAAGACAGGAGCTTCTCTTTGAAATGGAGACTGTAAACCCCCTCTCTCCAAGTTATTATAATTTTGAATTCAAGGTGCTCTCAGGCAAAGATATGGGAATAGGAATAACAGTTCTTTACTAAGGAAATTAAAATAGAAATACAGCGCTACAAAGAACAAACCCCCAACCCTGACACAGAGTACAACCTGACACCCGTCAGGCAGGGTGTTGGCAGCAGTGCCATTCCATGGTG
>PYHW01010008.1:1632906-1645646 GCA_013186435.1 Turdus rufiventris | reverse complement strand
GAGCAGAAAATGACTGGCTGGAGGAAGGATGGGTTGTGAAAAGATAAAGAACAATGCCCCAGCTGGTTTATAAACATGGCCATGAACAAGAGATATCCCATGGAGATAAAGAACACTGCCCCATCTGGTTTCAATGGATGGCCCATTAGCAGAATATCTGCCATTGAGATCAGGATCACTGCCCCACCCTCAACAGATGGTGATAGAACAGAGACCTTTTATCACACTCTGTAACATGCAGCTTATAATGAGGTGCGTCTTGTAATCGTGAAATTACTGTATATATCCCTGAAGAGGACTAGGAGAGGAGCTCTTTATTGTGTTCAGCTCTCTATTCTGTTCACCCACATTTAGAACAAGCAGAGCAGCAGTCAGAGGGGGTTTATTTTATTTATTAAGAATAAACTTGAATGCTAAATTTTAATCCTTTGCCCAAGACAACCAATAGTTAGCACCTCAGGAAAGATCTTGTGGGAGTGTCAAATTCCTTGTCTTCCATTTTCTCCCTATAATTGCCTATTAACAAAGTGATCTGTCAGGATATTGGACAGGTATTCACATGTGCAAATGGAATAGATGGGATTAACACAGATTTTTTTACTTTTCTTGTGTCAGGGTTTTTTCACTTGCTGTATTTGTCTTCTTCAGATTTCGAGGCTCTCTTGGAACTGGATGAGGCTCAAGTTCGTAGCTACTTCCCTGAAAGCTGGCTATGGGAAGTTCACCAGGTTTCCTCAAGGTACTACTTTTCTCAAATCACCTTTATTGGAAGGAAGTGGTAAGACTGAGATAAACTGGGTAACCTCAGGGGCACCAGAGATGTGTGCTGAAATGGAGTCGTATTCAAACAAACTATTCCTGCCATGCTCCTCTCCATACTCCATGTGCTGTGTCGTGCCCGGATTGTTAGGCCACTTTTCCTTTCACTTGCTAAATACCAACTTCTGTGAAATCAGCTAAAACCAAATTCATTCCAATGCAAATCCAGAATTCCTGCTTTCTCTCTCAGGGCTTCCCCAAGTCTCTCTTAGAGTGTTGCTGGTGATGAGCTGTTGTGTTAACAGATGGTGATTGGTAATAAATGTAAAAAACATTTTTATCACAGGTCCAAGAGTCTGTCTGTCACCTTGCCTGATTCCCTGACCACTTGGGAAGTACAAGGTGTTGGCATTTCAGATAAAGGTAGGTACTGCAGCCCAGCTGGTTTGGAGCTAAAGAATCAGGAAGCTTTGTGAACCCTCTGTTTTTGACACTCATGTTCACTTTCTGCTTGATAGACAGGAAAACAAACAAAAATATGTATTTAAGGGAAAATAAATCACTTCATGTAATGTTGTGAGTGTCAGTGGCTGGGAAAACAAAGCCTGTCTTGTGTGTGACAGTGGCTCATAGAGAGTAAGAAGAAGAAAAAATATTGAGTAACTCTTCCCTGGACAGTTTTACATTGTCCTGCTACCTGTAGCTCAGAGACTTGGGATTTGGTAATCCAAGCAGAGAATTTGTTTGGGAAGAAGAAATCTGAAGAACCTGGGGTGTCATCTGGGGTATGAGGAGTGGTGAGGGCAGCTTGGATCAGGAAGCAAAAATCTGGGAACTTTTAAAAAGCTTGGACTGTTCAAAGTACACACTAAAATCATCACCAAAGTATGTCAAGACTTTTTCAAACTTGTTTATCAGAAGGGTGGGTAAGACACTCTGCTTTCATGTTTTTAATTCTCTCAGGTATTTGTGTGGCTGCACCTTTGGAAATGACTGTTGTGAAGGATGTCTTCCTGAGCGTTTATGTTCCTTATTCCGTGGTACGAGGGGAGCAAATCGAGTTGAAAGGATCTGTTTATAACCATAAAGCCTCTGCAATTAAGGTAATTTGTGTTAATGACTCCTGTGCAAAGATTGACATCATAAACTAAAAAAGCATTTTCCCTGTGAGCATCCAGTATGAACAGATCCTTGGATGAGATTTCTTCAGTCCTTAAGCCAGTGTTGTGTGCTGCAAACAGAGAAATAGCATTCCAGGAGCAGTACAGGATTTCAATTTGATATTTCTCTGGTGTCGTACCTGCCTGAAAATGAAACATGAAAATCTTTCCACCTTTCAGTTCTGTGTTCAAATAGCAGCTGGAGATGGAGTCTGTACCTTTGGAGATTCTGCAAGTGCTAGAGGGAGGATGCAGAGCTGTCAGTTTAAGAATCTGGATGCTGGTTCTTCCTCAGCAGTGACATTCAGGATCCTCCCACTGGAGCTGGGTCTGCACACCATCAATTTTACATTGCTGACCCCCAGGAACAGTGAGATTGTGGTCAAAACGTTACGTGTTGTGGTAAGGAAAAAAAAACCTCAATGTTTTTTAGCAGTTCTGAATTTCAAATTGGGTTCAGTCAAGTCAATGTAGAAATTTTGGTTTATTTTAATATTATTGCACAATGTCCTTGGATTCGTTGGGTTTTGTGCAGTGGGAAAATGAATGGCTGAGTATTTCAGCACACTAATTTTTAAACCTTGCTTATAAAACTGAAAGATTATATGTGTAAAAAAGAGATTATGACTTTGCAAAGGTACTCTAAATTGTTGGGTTTCGATTTTCACTGAAACACAATTTTTTCATTTCCTAAGGTTTAATTTAAATATTTTGTTAAATTTTCCTAAGAGCTGTGTGAGCTAGAACACAAAAATTCATGTGGGACAGCTGTACAGCAGCTAAGTCAAACTCAGCCACAGAAAAAGAAGACAAAAATACTGTGGGTTTAACCTGTTGTTTCAGCTGATATATTTGATTAAACAAAAATATTTCCATATTCTTCCTCTTTCCTCATAATGATCCCAGCCAGAAGGAATTAAGAAAGAGCTCCATGCAGGTTTCACTTTGGATCCACAGGGTGTTTATGGTAAGAGAATTGATGAGGTGTCTTTGTGTTATTTTTTCCTGTTCTTGATAATCAGGTTTTTTAATAATGTGAAAAACTTGGAGTTTCTCCTTCCTGAGACAGTGTAAATATGTCCTTTCCCAAGGACTTCCTGCCTTGGCTTTAGGAAACTTGGATTGATTTCTTAAAGGGATCTTTAGATGTATCTTTTAGTGTCACCGTAAGCTTTATTAATGGGACTAGAATATGTTCTCATTTAACCAAAAACCCCACAAAGTTTAGCTCCAGATCAGATTTTTTTTTTGGTAACAGAAGAAAGATAAAGAGTTTGCACCTTTTCCTTTTCAAAGCTGGGTCTTATTTGCCTGTGCATTTGGGAATAGTTCTGGTTTTCAAGTTTTGGTTGCTGAATTCTCAGTTGTAACCCTCAATCTGTCAGTTACAGCTGAATCATCTGTTGATCTAGACTGTGCAGTATATTTTATTTAGTTAGTTATTTAGTTATTTATCTGTATACATCTTCAATTTCAGGTTCAATGAAGAGACGGCAAGAATTTCGTTACAAAGTCCCACCAAATCTGGTCCCTAAAACACAAATTGACAGAACTGTCAGTGTAAAAGGTAAATAGACACTTTTAGCACACTGCATATACACTTTTCCTCCTAGTTAATATTAAGTTCATCAGATTTATTCTTTTGAGAGAAGGCTTTGCAAGCCCCTTTTAGTGTCGAGCTTTAAACCCTCCCTAAAGAGCGGTCGCTGGCCAGACTCAGATTCTGGCCTTGGATTCTCTTTCTGTTCCACTTAGCTTTGAGGTTTTTCCTTCCACAGGACATCTTCTGGGTGAAGTGATTGCCACAGTGCTGAGCCCCAGGGGCCTGGAGATGCTGAGCAGCCTGCCCAGGGGCAGTGCAGAGGCCGAGCTCATGAGCATCGTCCCCGTGTTTTACGTCTTCCACTACCTGGAGCAGTTGGATAATTGGCGTTTGCTGGGCCCTCAGACCCTCAGCTCCAGGACTCAGATGAGGAGGAAGATGAAAGAAGGTAGAAAAATCTGCTCCTTCTCTTGCTTCAGGGTTGTAGAGGTCCTTTGCTAAGGGTGATACATCTGAGGGAGCAAATGTAATTCTCCTAACTTCCCTTGTGCCTGGTGTATCCATCCCTCAGGAATTGTGAGCATCTCTTCGTTCAGGAATGCTGACTCCTCCTACAGCATGTGGAAGAATGGACAAGCCAGCACATGGTGAGTTGAAAAGGGTTTGGAAAAATCCTCATTTCACTGCTTTGCTTTCATATTTTCAGAGTGTGGTGGTACATTTAAGCAGTGCTTTCAACTCTGAATAATATCTTTTGTTTCCTTGCTTTCTCTTGCCAAACCTTTTCTTTGTGTCCATAATTCACACCATGACAACCAAGATGGCTTTGGGATGCAATGAGTTCATACCCTAGAACACAGGAACTGATCTTGGTTTAAAATTATTTCAGTAATTACTGCCCATATGTTGAGTTAAATTTAAAATTAATCTTCATTATCCCTTGGAACTGTGGGAGTGTGTAGGAGACAGAATCCTAAGCAGTGTGAATTTGTGGGTGCCCTTGGCAGTGTGGGAGTTCCTGCCAATCTAAACAGGATCTGTTTGCTTCCCTTGGCAGGCTGACAGCTTTTGCTTTGAGGATCCTTGGACAAGTGAATCAATACATTAATCTTGATAAAATGTCTGTTTGTGATTCCCTCCTGTGGCTGATTGACAACTGTCAGATGCCAGATGGGTCATTCAATGAATTTTCAAACTACCAACCAGTGAAACTGCAGGTATGCAGCCCAAACATTTTCTGTGCTTAGGCAGTAAAAGATGAAGGCACCAGGACATAAAGTGTTGTAGCAGTGCAAGATATTTTAGGTTGTATTTCATCAAAACACCCCTTCAAGACAACTTTTCTTTTATTCTAAATTTATTTAAAGCCCAGCACAATCTTGCAATCTTTTCTGTTTTCCCAAAAAAGTAGTTGCTTGCCACTTCTTAATATTCAGAAAAAGAATGTTGAGGTTCTTTTCTCAATCTAATAGTCCTGGCTTGTGAATAACTTCATATATTTTGGTTTCTTTTTTACAAATGAGCTATTACTCTCCAAAGAGCCGATGTATTTTCAGGTTTAACTCAACTGATAGTTTTTACAGAAATTTCCATTTGTTTCCACATCTAAACAGTGAAAAGTTCAATTTATTTAAATGAACCTTAATTTCTATTTCATTATTTTTATTATTTGATTTTTGTAGGGTACATTACCTCGAGAAGCTAAAGAGAAATCTTTGTATCTCACAGCATTTTGTATTATTGGAATTGCCAAGGCAATGAAAATATGTTCTACTCAGGTAAACATTATTTTTATTTCTGCCAGCAGGCATGTTCCACGCTTCTAATTTCTTCCCTTTTCTTTAACACTTGTTTTTAAAAATCAAGAGTGTTTTTTTGCTGTTTCACAGATTTATTTGCTTTGTTAACCTTTGTCTTTCAAAGTCAACAAAAGAACATTATAAGAATTATAAGATTTTGTAGAAGACGTTCTATATCTGTATGGTCTTGACAGAGAAGATGTGCTTCTTTAGGGTGGGTCTGATGGCTGTGAGCTGTAACCTGTCCATGTTTTCAGAAAATCCAGGATGCCAGGAGCAGAGCAGGGGATTATCTGGAGCAGAACATGCAGCTGGCCCAGAGCCCCTTCACCATGGCCATCACTGCCTACGCCCTGGCGCTGCTGGACCCCAACCAGAGCGCGGCGCGGGAGGCGTTCTCTGCCCTGAAAAGAGAGGCTTTTGTCACAGGTACTGCTTGATTCTCAGTGCTCCTGAACAGCCCTGTGCTACCCCTGTGATAGGCACTGCTCAATTCTCAGTGATCCTGAGCAGCCCTGATCCCATCAGCTGCTCTGCAGCACATCTGTGGTGTGATCTCTGCACTCAGCACTTTGCAAACTCAGGTTTTTAGCACTCAAGTGGTTTTCCATCCGTTAGGTGCACAGTGAGTTCCTGCCCATCTCCTGGCCCTGAGTGAGCAGTGCCTCAGCTGGTGCTGCTGCTGTGCTGGCATCTGAAACCTCTGCTCCTCCTGCAGGTGACCCTCCCATCTACAGGTTTTGGAAAGATGCTTTCAAAACACAGGACCAGCCAGCCCCCAGCTCTGTCACCGCACAAATGGTTGAAACCACAGCCTATGCCTTGCTCACTACTTTGCTGAGAGGGGATGAAAACTATGCCAAGCCCATCATCAGATGGCTCTCTGAAGAACAGAGACACGGGGGAGGATTTTATTCAACTCAGGTGTGCTTTTACATATTTTATCCTCATTCTTCAAGGACCAAAATCTGAAATATTTTTTTTCCTATCCCTGGAAATTGAAGGCCAGGTAGGATGGAGCTGAGCAACCTGGGACAGTGGAATGAGAGGGGCTTTGAGGTCCGTTCCAACCCAAACCATTCCATGATTCTGTGATATGAACATTTTAAGAGGATAATACAATTAAATGACCACACTGCCAACACCCCTGGGTATGGGATGAGCATCAAGTGACTCCATTGCCATGATACCCTTGGTCTCTGGGAAATCTTCATTTATATAAGCTGAAATGTTATAAATAGAATCTCTGGAGTTAATTCTTTATAATTGATTTCTGACAGGACACTATTAATGCCCTTGAGGCCCTGACTGAATATTCCCTTCTGGTCAAACGACTGAATTTGGACATGGATGTTAAAGTATCCTACAAAAATGGTGGAGCCCTAAAGGTGCTTAAACTGAGAGAAGACAATTTCGTGGGAAGAACCATGACAGTGAGTGAATAATACTGCTTTAAAAAGGGAAACCAGAATTCTTAGCATCCTGGTAAATGATTATTTGAGCTTTGAAATAGCTACTAAAATACCATTTTTTTCTTATAACAAGCTGGTAATATTTAGTATGGAAAATGTTTTAGTACTTTGCTTATCTGTTGTATTTAATGTATTTGAATATTCATTTAAATTTAATATTTCTGCAGAATCTGTTACGTATTTGAAATATCAGCTAACCTGAATTGTTGCTAATCTTTATTATTAATTAACTTCTTGTTTCTCACCAATCCTGTAGGTACCTTTGGAAGATGATCTGTATGTAAGCACTGGCAGCAGCACTGGCATAGCTACAGTAAATGTAAGTGTGCAACCAGATTTTTAAATTGAATTTCCCTTTTCTTAATATGCTGTAGTTTTGCTCAAGATCTCCCCATTTCTTTCTGTGCTGATCATTTATTTGTTCTGCTTTGCTGATGTTTTTATATTACAATAAACCAGACTTGTTTCTATTCTTCCCAGTGTGAGTTTTCATGGTTTTATGTCAGTTTTGAGGGTTGTTTAATGCTGCTTCTGTTTGGTCTGATTTATTTGTGTGTGTGCAGGTGAGGACTGTGTACAACACCATTGGTACTTCTGAGGAGTTCTGTAACTTTGAACTGAAGATTGTTCCAAAGACAGATGATGGTAAAGGGTTAATATGATTTTAAATGTTGCTACTCAGGTCAGTGCAAGAGAGGGAGAGGAAAAAATCCTGGGTTTTTTAAGAGTGTTTTTTATTAAGAAAGAAATAAATTCTGCCACTTTCTAAATGCAAAACTGGAAAAGAAATAGCTGGAAGCTTTTTAGCCCTGTTTGAAATTATTGCCTTTTTGTGACTAGAATTAATATTTAATTTGTTTATGTTAGGTTCATTTTTAGTCATTTATGGAAGAGTTTTTACAGGTGGGAAATGAGAAAAAAGAAATATGAAGGGGGGTGGGAGGGTCTACAGTGAGTTCTGCAAAGTGCTGAGAGTTCTAGTCCAGTTACAGCAGGGGACAGCACCAAATTCTGAGTATAAATCATATAAACACCCAATAAACTACATTAAACCTTAAATCTATCATTTCACCTGAATTACCAAAGAGGTAAATATTATTTATTTGTGGTTAGATAATGAATTGCTATAAAAATACCCACCAACCAATGCAAAGAATTACCTCCCACCTATGAAAATGCTTTGTGAGAGGTTTGGGCTGCTGCTTCTGGAGAATTCTGAAATTCTCTGACTCTGCTTGGTCTGAACAGGTCGCATAAGAGGAGATGGGGAGCCCCTGGGGCGCCTGGAGGCTTGTGCAAAGTGAGTGCTGCTGTTTATTCATTGGTGGAATTGTTTATTAATGATCCCACCAGCTCTCCTGAGCTTTTCTTTCTGTTCTTTCACTATTATGGGAACAGAATTAGAGCCCAGGTTGTGATCTCTGTGGGAAGGATTCTTCAGGTTGGGTTTGGGTTCTCCTGGAATAAGCAGTAAAAACTTCTTCATGTGTGATATCTGGATTTGCTTCATTATGAGTTTAGTGTGGCCTAAATGCTGACAGAATTCTCAGGTTTTCCTGGGATCCCATTCAAATATATCTCTCTCCTGTCAGTTGTAATCTAACTGATTTTGGCTCTTTGTCTTTCAGGTACAGGCCCAGTGCCAGGGAGCCCCGCTCGGGCTCTGCTCATGCTGTGATGGACATAGGGCTGATCAGTGGAGTGGAAGCCAACCCAGAGGATTTATCTACTGCAAGTATTCAACAATACTTTTCCTCTTCCTGATTTTTATATAACAGAGCTGTAACATTTGCTGCTCTTCATCTTTTGTCTGTGCCCTGCAGCTGGCGAGCGGCGTCGATCAGCTGATAGCAGATTATGAGATAAAAGATGGGCACGTTCTGCTGCAGATAGACTCTGTATGTTACCCCTTCCCTCACTGCAAGCACTGCTTTCACTCTTTGCAATCATTTTGCTTCCTTTGGAGCTCCTCCATTCGTGTGTGTCTCCAACAGGTGCCAGCTCACAAGTTCCTGTGTGTTGGCTTCAGGATCAGTGAGCTTTTCCAGGTTGGAATGCTGAACCCTGCCACCTTCACTGTGTATGAATATCATGCACCAGGTGTGTGTTCCAGCTCTTAGCTCTGTATTCCTCCCAAAGAATTACATTTTTCCATCTTTAACTGATTTTTTAATCCATTTTATTTGAAGCTCAGTTGACTTTTGACTCACCAAGTTTCACTGTTGATGTCTTGGACTTTGATTTTTTTTTCTCCATGTATTTGTTATTTCTTTCTGGATCTTCTAGATAAAAGATGCACCATACTTTATAACCCCTATGGAAATGAAAAGCTCGTGAGATTGTGTGAAGGAGATGAATGCAAATGCATGGAAGGTAAGCTTTATTTGAAGATGTTTTTTCATTTTACTTGGTGGTAAAATTCAGTGTAGTGCTTTGAACAAAACCACACTGAACATAAAGAAGTCCTCATAAGAACACAGCTGTTTCCCCTCCAATTTTTACATTAAAAAATAAATTTAAAGACAGTGTGATCATGAAGATCTGACTGCATTAAGTGCAGTGTTTGAGGCTGATATTTTGTATTTTAAATATTCACTGTTCCAGCACACCTCTGGTGTTGCTCAGTTAATTATCCCCTGCAGGATGATGGAAATCCCTGTTTTCTCTGGGGACATGTGCTGACATTCTCTCAGCTCTGCCTTTCCCTCTCTCCTCACAGCTGAGTGTGGTAAAGTCCAGGAGAGGCTGGACAGGTCCATCAGTGCAGAGAGCAGGAGAGAGGCTGCCTGCCAGAGGGACACTGCTTATGGTAATGGGGGTTCACTGCCTCTTTCCCCTGCTCCCAAGTGTTTGTTTGCTGCAAAACATCTTGTTCAAATTAGAGCTGCAGTGATTAGAAATTCAGTGTGGGTGCCACAGTAAGGTGAGTTCTACCCTCAGCTGAAGTGTGGGTGTCACTCCCCAGTGCTTTCTGCCCCTAAAACCTGCATTCCCAGAAATCAGAGTTGGAAAGGGACACAAAATTCCCCTCCTGAGCATCTCTGGGACATTCAGGGTGCGTGGCAGGGAATAACCAGCTTGTGCTTGGTGTCATTCTGCAGTTTACAGAGTGAACATCTTGTCTCGCAGTGAGGAAGGGTTTTTTGTGAAGTATTCTGCAAATCTTCTGGATCTCTACAAAAGGGGTGAGTGTCCTGTTCCATGATTCTGCTCCTTGGGGAAAGGAGCTGGAATGTTCTTGGGCACTCACTGTTGCTCATAGGGCTGTGGAACCAAAGCTGATGTTCACTCTTTTTTGCTCTGAGTTTAACCATCCCTTATTTCCTTAAAATTACTAGAATATAAAATTATTTAATGTGCACAAGGCTTATTTGCCACTCAGATTTAATTGATAAATCTTTTACAGGAGACATGTTTTATTTTATTTTATTTTATTTTATATCATCACATTTGTTATAGAGCAGTGGCTGTGCAGTACTGTAGAACATTTATAATATATGAATTACTGGAAATTCTTTCTGTGTAATTGTCCAAATCTTGATTTTTTTTTTTAATTTTTTTTTTTTTTACTTCAGGGCAGGCTTTTGCTCAAAAAAATAATGAAATCACCTTTGTTAAAAAGAAGACCTGCACAGATGTTGAATTGAGCCCAGGAGAGCAGTATTTGATCATGGGAAAAGAAGCCTTGAAGATAAGCATTGGTTACAGTTTCAGGTAAGTCATTTACCACCAGGATAAGCTGAGATTTAATCTTAAAGTGTTTGTGTGTAATAATTCCTGTGAGGCACAAAATTGATTTAATGTTGAAAGTATTCAACCAACACAATTATCAGATGTGCACACTGACAGCAGGATTATGAACACAGAGCAAGCCCTTCCATTTTTTTTTTTTTTTTTACTTTTTCCTCCCCAAATCTTAGCAGCAAATGATCATTTTCTGCTGTCTTCTTAGATTCCAGTACCCTTTGGACTCCAGCACTTGGATTGAGTGGTGGCCTTCAAATAGAGCCTGCACATCCTGTCAGGAGTTTCTGAACACAATGGATGATTTTGCTGAAGATCTCCTCATCAGTGGCTGTTAATTCACTTGGACAGTTTTTAACTGAAAAATCCAGATCAAATCCCACTGAAAAGAAGAAAAATCCTCACCTATTTATTAATTCTTTTTGAGCTGAACACTCATTAATAGTGAAAGTGAAAAGTTGTCTTGGCATGTGTTTTATGGCAATGTTATTGCAGCAGAGTAATATTCAAATATGATTTTTAAGCTTGGATGAGAAAATAACACAGACTGGTGCAAAGACATTTGAAGTCCAAAGAAGTGGATTGACTGTAAAAACAAACATGAAAAGCACTGTCCTGTCATTAAACCCAAGTCTTATCAGAACATAAATACATGCAGCCACTTTGGAAGCTCTCTGTGAAAGAAACTTTATTCCTCAGCTTTTCCTTTTGTACTCTTTTTTTTTTTTTTTTTTTTTAATTCCTGCATATCCATTCCTGATGCTGGTTTTATGCTCTGCTTTCTTGTTTAAAAAAAAACAAACAACAAACAAAATTCTTCAATCTTATGTGTGCCTTTCATTATTTGTGTTTTAAGATGCATTCAACTGAATCGACATTTCCTGTAACTTAGGTGGATTAAAACAAATGTTACTTTGCATTTGCTGACTGAATTTGACAGTTAAAAAATCTTGCCTTGCCTCCAGGAAAGTGGCAGATGAAAAGCCAATTTTCCTGCTCCCAGCTCCTGGCACAAATCACCTTGATTCCCAGTAAAACTGAGAAGAGAGTTTGATACAAAGTACAGTTGCACACATTATTATTTAGATTGAAGAGTTGCCCAAAAGCAGCACGTCCAAGAACTTTAAAATTACTGTTTTCCCTCTCTCTTAGGAATGTCTCAATCCAGAACATTTAAGATGTGGAAAGAAGATAGTCACAGATGATGCAATTTTAAATTTTGGCTCTGTGAGTATTTGACTTTTTTTTTAATCCTCCAAACTTTCTAAGAAGCACAAGAAGCTCACACTGTGTCCAGTAATAACTGGATAGAAATTCCAACTGCAGGGGGAGGCTCAGTGGGGCCACCTGTAAAGATTTCTGCTTCTGAGCTGGTGGCTGTGTATTGTGAGCCCTAATTTTGTCTTTAAATGACAAGGAGCATCTCTTGTTCCCACAGGTGACTTGTGACATTTAGGTTCTATTGATTTTTAGTGAGCCAGGCTGCAAGAAAGGCTCCTGAAGACCAGTTATTGAAAAATAACACACAAAAATGCTGCTCTTAAATATCAAATTGCAGTCACTAAAAAAAACCCCAAAAAACCAACCAAACAAAAAAAACAAACAAAAAAAAGAAAACCACAAAACACCACCAAACTTTATTTGTTATCTTTGTTTCTGTTTGGAATTAACCAGTATTTCACTGAGATCAGTAAAATCCTTGAGATCCATGTATTTAAATGGGGACATCTGTACAGATGTTTAGCCATGTGTAGATGGAGGTGTGTGCAGGAAGATTTGCCTTCCCCACGTGGTATGGCTTGACTTTCACAGCAAAACCACCTTGGGGAAGGTAGATCTGTGTCTTTATCTGCTTCCACTCCAGTTATATTGGGAGATTTCCACAGAGATGGAAATGACATGGGAGTGATTTCAGAACTCAGAGCCTCATGGTCAGAGAGTTCTGAGGCACTAAACAGCCCCAGGATGAATCCCAGCAAACGTGGAAATTCTTGGAATAATCACTGCTTAGGTGACTCATCTGTATTATGAAATGGAAATTATTTCAAAGCACATTCTGTCCTTCCAAGCTTGCTGTGGATTCTGGACACCAGAGCTGTGCTTTTCTCTCTGAATTGTACACTGTGTTTTTTCTGTTCCTTGCTTGTTTATGTCTGTGATGTGCAAGTCTCCAAATGTTCCAGCCTTTGAATTCCCAGCCAACAGCTCTAGTGCTTCCAGAAAAACTTGCATTTCCCTGCCCCACTGCTGCAGTGCTCCCCAA
>PYHW01010008.1:1590879-1606624 GCA_013186435.1 Turdus rufiventris | reverse complement strand
ACACGTGTGGCCGTGACGGGAGCGCCAAGGGGAGGAAAGTCCCTTCCAAAGCGTTTCCTTCGGGATCGCAGCGCTGCTGTGCGTGGTTTCTTTGCCTCCTGCACCCCAAACCTCGTGGCGGTGACATTCGGCCGCCCGGGTTCGCTCGCCGTGGGTGGTGCTGGCACATCCCTGCTCCTGCAGCAGTCCCGGTGGTTTGGGAGCCCACAAAACTGCGCGGAAATTGTGATTTTAGAATCACAGTCAATTTAAAACTTTTATTCTTTATGTGCCCCTTCCCAAAACCGAACCGTGAGGAGTTGTGCCGTGTCCCAGTGCAGAGGGAGCCTCTCGGGGGTTAATTCCCTCTTGCTCACCAGCAGCAGAGGTTTTGGCTTCTCCCTGGATTTCGTGGAAAGGAACCTTCGGCTCTGTTCTGCAGCGTCCTGAGCCCCTGCTGGTGGGGCTGAGCCACCTCCAGTCTCGATCCTCCCAGGCAAAACGCTCCGGGATGCTGCGCCCGGCTGAGCCGAGAGGTGACAGCGTGTGTGTCCCCTGCAGGCTGCGCCGATGGAGAGCACGGAGCTGAAGCCGCAGATCCGGGATGTGTTCGCGGCCGCGGGCTCGGCTCGGAGGGGCAGCGGCTGCCGGGAGCTGATGGTCCGGCTCAGCGAGGGGCAGTACGTGCTGTGCCGCTGGACAGACGGGCTCTACTACCTCGGCAAGATCAAGAGGGTAACGTGGGCACCTCCGGGGAAAGGGAGAGCCCGAAATGGGCTCAGTGCCAGCCGGGTCGGTGCCGTTCCCTGGCTCAGGGGATGCTGGCCTGGCTGCGATGTGTTTTGGATTGACATCCCCAAAGCTGACAGCCCGCAGCCCCGAGAGTCAGGATCAAGGAAAACAGGGCAGTGCTGGAATGGGAGCTGACCCTCCACCTTTCTTCCCGCTCTGTTCCGGCAGGTGAGCGGCTCCAAGCAGAGCTGCCTCGTCACGTTTGAGGATAACTCCAAGTACTGGGTCCTCTGGAAGGACATCCAGCATGGTGAGTGTTGTCCCAGCCTCCCTTTCCCACTGCCATGCTCTGGAACCTTCCCCAGCAGCACGGGGACGTGGCTGTGCCACCTCTGTCACCCTCGTCCCGCAGCCGGTGTCCCTGGAGAGGAGCCCAAGTGCAGCATCTGCCTGGGGAAGAAGTCGGGCCCCAGGAACGAAATCCTGATCTGCGGGAAGTGCGGGCTGGGTGAGTGTGGCTGTGACACCCCGGGCCCCGCCGTGCCCAGCCCGGGCTCTGGTGGGGCTGACCCCGAGCCGTCCCCAGGTTATCACCAGCAGTGCCACATCCCGGTGGCGAGCGGCGGCGAGGGCCCGCTGGGGACACCGTGGTTCTGTCGCCGCTGCATTTTCGCCTTGGCCGTGCGGGTGAGTGGAGCTGCCCCGGGTTCCCGGTGTGCCCGGGTGGCTGTGCTGACCCCGTCCCTGCGTGTCCCACAGAAAGGGGGTGCCCTGAAGAAAGGAGCCATTGCCAGGACGCTGCAAGCCGTGAAGATGGTGCTGTCCTACAACCCCGAGCTGCTGGAGTGGGATTCCCCGCACCGCACCAACCAGCAGCAGTGCTACTGCTACTGCGGGGGCCCCGGAGAGTAAGGGCCTGCCCGGGTGTCAGGAGGGGTTTTGTGGGGAAAAGGAAGATGGGATCAGGGCGGGGATGTTGATCCCGGCACTGCTCTGGGGCAGCGGCTTTGCTCCCCACGTCTGGGTCTGTGCTTGCACCAGAAACACCAGCTAGGGACAGAATTGCACCAGAAACACCAATAAGGGACAGATTTGCACCAGAAACACCAGCTAGGGACAGAATTGCACCAGAAACACCAATAAGGGACAGATTTCTCTCCCTGGCTGGGGGTCTGTGTCTGAGGGGGGGACTGGGGCAGTGGCTGCCACACGCTGCCCTCACTGTCACCTCTGTCCCTGCCCAGGTGGTACCTGAAGATGCTGCAGTGCTACCGCTGCCGGCAGTGGTTCCACGAAGCCTGTACCCAGTGCCTCAGCGACCCCATGATGTTTGGAGACAGGTATGACCCCTCTGGGCTTCGCTGAGATCATCCCAGCTGTGTGTCCCTAATCCATCTGACACCCACATGGATCATGGTTCTGTCCCACACAGCCCCACTCCTCCTGGCCTTGCTGTCACCATTGGCACTGTCACACCTGGCCCATCTCTGGGCCCTGCATGGCTGTAGGATGATCCTCACTGCCAGCATTTCCCCCGATGTTTTCCAGGTTCTATGTGTTTTTCTGCTCTGTGTGCAACCAGGGACCAGAATACATCAAGCGCCTGCCCTTGAGATGGTAAGAAATGGAATGTGAAATTTGGAATGTGCCCAGTTGGCTCTGGGACACCATCCCTGGAACTGTTCAAGACCTGGCTGGATGGGGCTTGGAGCAACCTGGTCTAGTGGAAGGTGCTCCTGCCCATGGCAGGGAGCAGGACTGGATGAGATTTAAGTTCCCTTTCAACACAAGACATTCTAGGATCGTGTGTTTGGGTTTTCCCCAGCTGCAGGCAGTGTCCTACCTCTCCCCAAAGCTCCAGGGATGCTGTCCTGGCTGTGGCATCAGCTGGGATACAGCTCTGGGCTGGGCTGCTCCTCCTGTCAAGTGTGGGAAGGGTCCAGTGGTGGCTTTGAGAGGACCTGGGAGCTGTGGTGGCACTGTCAGAGCAGGGCACGGTGGTGGCACCATCCTGCCAGGGCTGCTGACCCCTCTTTGCTGCAGGGTGGACATCGTTCATCTGGCCCTCTACAACCTGGGTGTGCAGAGCAAGAAGAAGTACTTTGACTTCGAGGAGATCTTGGCTTTCGTGAACCACCACTGGGACCCTCTGCAGCTGGGGAAGGTACAAACACACCCCGGCCTGGGGCTGGAGAGTGAGGAATGTAACCCCAGCACTCAGCATGGAGCTCAATCCCCTTCCTCTGCGCTGGGATTTCCCTTGTTGGAGTGTCAGACCCGACACCTTTCCCAGTGGGAGCTGGAGCTGGGAGAAGCGTGTTGGAAACCTGTCCCCGGGGCGGCTCCCCGAGGGTGGCGGTGCCAGACCCGGGTGGCTCTGCCAGCCCTTGGCTCCCTCCTTCCCTCCCTCCCCGGCCTCGGGCAGGGCCCGAAAGCCGGAGTTCGGGTTCCCCCGTCTGTTTGGATTTTGCATAACCACAGCCCTGCCCCCCTGTCCCGCAGCTCACGGGCACCCCCGTCTCAGAGCGCGGCCCCCACCTCCTCAACGCCCTCAACAGCTACAAGAGCAGGTGAGTCCCGGCCGCACGGAGGGATGCAGGATGCTGCCGTGCCAGCCTGCCTGCCTGAGCGCTGCTCCCTGCCCTCCGCCGCCCAGGTTTCTGTGTGGGAAGGAGATAAAAAAGAAGAAATGCATCTTCCGCCTGCGGATCCGCGTCCCCCCGAACCCCCCCAGCAAGGTGCTGCCGGAAAAAAACCCCGGCGAGGGCGAGAGCAGCTCCTGGGAGCTGAAGAAGGGGGGGAAAAGCAAATATGCCCATAAGGACAGGTGAGTGGACCCACTGCCCCACACGTTCCCGCAGCAGCCCCCGCTGCCCGCGCCCCTCTCACGCCCTGTTTGCAGCCTCCTGCCGCGGCAGCTCCAGCAGCAGAAGCGGCGAGCGCGGCGCAAGAGGGCCAAGTTCCTGCTGGAGGATGCCATTCCCAGCGTGAGTCCTTCGCCCCCTCCTCTCTGCTGCCAGCCTGCGATTTGGCACAGCCCAGCCCCGGGGCACTGCCCAGCCCGGCCCTGGGGCTGCCCGCGAGTTTCCCCCACTCCTGGGGCAGGGAAAGCTCCTGGAGAGCTCTGGGGAGTGTTGAATGCCCAGCCCAGGGCAGAGGGTGCCTGTGGTGGGGTGTGGGCAGCACCCCTGTGCCAGGCAGTGAGCAGTGAGCTTGTTCTTGTGACAGAGCGACTTCACCTCGGCCTGGAGCACCAACCACCACCTGGCCAGCATCTTCGACTTCACGCTGGATGAGATCCAGAGCCTGAAGAGGTCTGTGCAGCCGGAGCAGGGGGGTGGGGGGCCAGGGGTGCTGCTTGTGCCAGGCTGGGGGTGATGCTGCATCCCAGCCTGTCCCATCCCACCCTGTCCCATCCACAGTGCCAGCTCAGGACAGACTTTCCTATCGGATGTGGACTCCACAGATGCCACCAGCACCTCAGGCTCGGCCACCACGAGCCTCTCCTACGAGTCCAGGTGAGGACTGTGCCCCTTGCCCCCTTCTGGAGGGGTCCTGGTGGCATGGCCAGAGGGAGCTTTTCCTCCCTGTGTCCCCAAACGGGCTGGGGGTCCCTGAGCGGCGCTTGCTGTGTGCGCAGGATGGGAGCCGCCGATCCTTTGGCTCCCCAAAATTCCCGGCGTGCTCCCTGCAGCAGCCAGCACGGAGTGGGGGGCACCTTTCGGGTGCTGCCCTCACTCCTGCCCCTGCCCTCCCCGGCAGCCGCAGGACCGTGGGCAGCCGCAAACGCAAACTGGCCGTGCCAGCCTATGCCTCGGGGGCCAAGAGGAGAGGGGGCGAGCTGGCCCGGGCCACCCCCGAGGGCAGCGAGGCAGCGGCCGGCCCCGACCGCCCCGACGACGGCATCGACAGCCACACCTTCGAGAGCATCAGCGAGGACGATTCCTCGCTGTCCCACCTCAAGTCCTCCATCAGCAGCTACTTCGGGGCCGCGGGCCGGCTGGTGTGCGGGGAGAAGTACCAGGTGCTGGCACGGCGGGTGACGCTGGAGGGGAAGGTGCAGTACCTGGTGGAGTGGGAAGGCACCACCCCCTACTGATCCCCGGCAGCCCCGGAGCCTCTCCCGGAGCCAAAGCAGAGGAGATCGGGCTGCTGGGGAAGCCCGTGGGGCATAAGAGAGGTGCTTGTGCCTCCCCCCGGTAATCCCGGCGGGTGGAGGCAGAGCCCAGGCCGGCAGTGCTGCCCAGGAGTGAGACCTGAAGCCCTGACACTCTGTTTTTTAAATGTTAACAATTTTTAGTTCTTTGGTTGTGTTTATGCAGTGATGGAGCCTGGTGGTGCTCAGAGCAATGAGCACCTTCCAGGAGGGTCCCCGTGGCACAGCTGGAGCAGCTGCTTGGGGGGCACCCCACACCCTGCTCCCAGCCCGGCTCATCCCGGTGTCCCAGCCTGGCTGAGCAGCCTCGAGGGGTTCCTGCTGCCAAAACATGAATCTCTCCTCATCCCTGGGCTCTCACAGCTCATCCCTGTGCCCACAGCAGCTCTTGGGGTTTCCCACCTCATCCTGAAGAAGAAGATCCTGAATCAATTCATTAAAGGAATGTGGTTTGTTTTATCTGAGAGGAAAATGCCCCCAAAGCAGCTCACACGTGGCTGTTGTGGCTATGGGACAGATGTGCTCTCACCTCACAACCTGGACTGTGTGTGGTGCTGCACCAGCTTCATTTCCCTGTTCTGACAATCATGATCTTGGAAGAGATCGTCCAAAAAATCCTCCTTTGCCTTAAAACCACCATGGGCACTTCACAGACTGGAGCCCAAGGCCTTTGTTTCTACAGAAATCTTCATCCCAAATGTGCCAAACCAGCAGACAAACCAAAAAAGGCTGCAGAGGACAGTGGGGGCAGGGGGAAGGGGCTGTTCCAGGCCATCCCTGTGACCTCATGGCTGTGCCTCTCTCGTGGTGATGTTTGTGAGCACTGGGCTTGATTTGTCTGCAGGAGAGGAGAAGCAGCTCCCTCCTTTAACAAAGCAATACTGCCAGCTTGGGCAGGAGCACAGCAGTTTTTTAAAAAAAAGATTCCAATATCAGATAGATGTGTTAGATTTTTTTCTTTTAGAGAGAGAGAGAGATTTTTTTAAATGTCCTCCTCATGTCTCTGCCATCCCACTGTGGCTGTCCCATGGGATGGGTGGGCCATGCTGGGCTGTGGGGTGCTGTCCAACAGCAGACCCTGTCCTGCCCTACCTGTGCTTGTGGGATCTCATCTGGAGCAGAGTGTCCCTGTCCTTTTGGGAGAGGTGCTGCATCCCTGGCAGAGAGGGGTCCAGCAGCTGGAGAACTCCCTGTCCTGCCTTAGCTTTGTCCTTGAGGGATCTCTTCAAATATTTCCCTTTCTCAGTGCCTATGGAGCCCTTCCAAGGGGCTGCCAAGAGCTGTGCCAGGGCTGGGCAGGGCAATGCCTGTGGGATGTGCCAATGCACACCACACTTGTGGAAGCACCCACAGGATGTGGCTCTGGCTCCTCTCTGCTCCCTCTCTGTTCCCTCTCCTCCTATCCTGGCTTCTTGCAGAGAATTGAATGTGGAGCCTTTAAAAGTATTTTTGTTGCAGAGTATATTTTGCATTCGCTGTAATAGAGATTATAACAACTCTGTGCACCTTCTGATTTCTGAGTTCAGGTTGCTGCTTGTGAGCAACTCTGGTTATACCCAAGTTGTAATTAATATGTCTGATGTACAATTAAAAAGTGGGGTTTTTTCAAAGTCAAAAACCTAGCTATGAGCACGAGATCCTGCTCAGGTAAGAAACCCTTCTGTTTATTCCCTTTCCAGTCACATAAATAACACAAAAATATTCCAGAAGTTCTATCCTATAAACCATTAACATCTTTTTTACAAGGTTCAGCTTGGCTATGCAGAAAGGCTCAGGTGGGGTAGGGATGCAGGGCCAGGGCAGTGTCGTGGTCCTGCTGGCACTTGGGTTCCCTGAACTGGTTGTGAATGTTCCCCAGCTCTCTGTGACAGGCCAGAGGCTGCTGCTCGCGGTTCCTGCTGGATCCTTGCGGTGTTTGCTGCTGTTTTTGCCTCCCTGGGTTGCGCAGAGCTCTGGCAGGGGAGGCGGGAGAGGCAGGGTGAGAGTGCCCAGCCACATCCTGCAGGATGCGGGGGCCAGGCGGGCTTCAGGGCTGCCTGTGGGCACACAAGGCACTGCAGGGGCTGCCAGCCACGGCTCCCAGCTGCAACTCGCTGCTGACAGCCAGAGGCAGCCCCGAGTGTGCTGACAGGAGCATCCCCGCGCATCCCCATCCGCAGCTTTCGGCGCAGGCAGCCCTGCCCCAGCTCAGCCTGCAGCGGCTCTGGGATGCTCAGCGCTCCCGGGGCAGACAGGGGAAGGGGAGGTTTCCCAATCCCAAGCAAACCCGAGAGGGTAAAAGCTGCTCCCGCGCTGCTCAGCAAGGTCCCTGTCCCCCCCAAAACTGCCCTTAGCGCGTCTCAGTCCCGTGGGACGTTCTCCTCGATCCATTTGAGGTAGAGCGGGTTTCCTTGCTCGATAGGCAGGCTGATGATCTCGGGGATTTCAAAGGGATGGATGGATCTGAAGTAGAAGCAGGGGCGGAGGAGGAGCGGAGTCAGCGCCAGCCCCGCAGGGAGCCCCGGCCCTGCCCCGCGCCCTCCCGCATTCAAAGCACCCGCAGCTTCTTTCTGCCACGTGGGAATTTGGCTCTGAGTTTGGGGTTTACCACAAACTGCCGGGGGTCTGGCCCAAAGCTGAGTGTGCTCCCCTCTCGGGAAATGCAGGAAATCCTGTCAGGGAATAACCTGTGTGAGGAGGAGAATCCCTCCTCGAATCCAGCACGGAGGGCTGGGGGAAGCCCAGATATTTCTACCACCTTTTCCTTTTTGCTGATGCCATCTCTGGGGTTTTCTGGCTTGTAACCCCCCTGTGTGGGATGGGGCTCAAGGAAGTCCCAAAGCTGGAGCAGGAGGTGACAGCCTACCTTGGATGGGACACCCAGAGCTCCTGTGGAGCCAGAGCCTCACCTGACGTAGTTGGACAATTCCCCTATTTTGGACGTCCTTGTTTTCACCAACTGTGGAGAGTAAAAAGCAAAACAAACCCCAAGGGACACGTGAAGGGATGGAGGGACCCTGATGTGCAGTTCCACAGCCCCAGCACAGCCAGGGGTGTGACAGGAGCTATTTCCAGTTCCCTCAACTTCCCAGGGGGATGTTCCCAAACCCAGCAGGTTGGTGCCACCCTCCCCGAACCTCCCCGCAGCCCCTTGCAGCTGGGGCTGTTTGCAACAGAGATTTTTGTGATGTAGGGAATGATTACTTACCAGCAGTATTTCAGTGGATTCTTCCAGTTCCCCTTTCCAGAAATACCTGGATTTAAATGAAAAGCAAATCCAGCTCTGGCTGCAGCCATGCCAACCCTCGGGTTACTTTTCCCTGCTTGGTGCTTTTTGCACGTGAACATTTCCTTACAAAGTGGCTCAAGAAACGCCCCAAAACTGCTGAGAACATGAGTGAGCACCCCAGATTTATGGACCAGAGCCTCCAACAGAGATTTTGCCATGGGAGACTGGCAGGGCAAATTCACTGGGCTTGGGGTGTCCTGTGGTGGTGGCCCTGCTCTGAGTGCCTGCAGGGATCATGGCTGGGAGGCTGAGCTTTCTTCCTCTCTTTTCCCTGCAGGAGAGGAGCTGCACTTCTCATGAGTCAGATATGACCTTTCAAAACATTTCTGCTGCCAGGAGCCCGTCCTGATCTCATCTGCCTGCAGGGCTCCTGCTCGAGGAGGGCTTGGAGGCGTCGCGGTGTCTCCTGAGCAGGGCACGGAGCAGAATCCAGCTGGGGCTGCCAGGGCTCTGCTCTGGCTGCTGGGCTTTGTAGGAAATGATGGATGAGGGGGAGAATGGCATTATTGGATACGGGGGTGTAGTTTCCCTCCTGAGGGAAGCTGTGGTGGGTTCTGCTCCTCACTTCTGCCTGGGGTTCCTATGAGGAAAAGCTCTTTTGGGGCTTTGCTCTTGCAGCTCTCAACAAGAGCCGTCCCTTTGCATGGACAGCTGAGGACACCTGCAGAGCAGGGCTGGGTCTGTTCCAAGGTCAAACCTGCTGTTCTTCCTGTCTGAAAAAGCTGCTTAATTCTGTAAAAGCCTTTTCTGGTCCCTATCTTGGCTGCTTTTTAGAGCCTCTAGTAACAGGCACCATGTCCAGGACCATAAACCCGAATTGCTGGGTGTCTGTGTAGCCAAGTAACCAATAAATGAACGATCCCCAGGGCAGTCGGAGCATCTGCACTCCTCAATAAGCTCCGAGCACGGTGAGACTCATCCCCATCTGCAACAACAAACAGACCCAGCAGCCTTCTGGAAACCAAGGTCTGTGTCCATCCTCTCCTTCCCTCCCTGCTTTGTCTCCTCCACTGGGGAATATCCAGCCTGACTTACAAGGCCGAGCTCTTGGGCAGGATGTTCACGCAGGCAGCCAGTCTCTTATCCATGATGGCCCTGGGGGAGACAGGAGGGGAGTCAGTGCCAGCCCAGCTCAGTGCTCACCCCCAGCCTTGGGGACATTCCCTTGTGCTGCCCAGGACTGCCAGCAGCAGCTCTGACATTGGAGAGGTGGAATTTTGGGTTACTTATTACCCTGGGAAAACAGAGGCAAAGGTGAACTTTGGCTGGAAACACTTTACATCAGGTCTTTCCTGTCAGGGCTCTGGGACCCTCCCTGTGCTGAGGAGGGAGTTTGGGTGTTGGTCCTGGCCTGCAGGATCCTGCCCAGTGCCAGCCCCGTGTCCCTCTGGGGTCACCAAGGCAGGGACCGAACCGTGGGACCACAAGAACCCGGCCTGGGATGGATCTGCCACTGTTCCAACTGTGCCCCTTCATCCCAAATGTGCATCTTACTAAATTAACAACATCAAGGTTTTCCAAACCAAAATGTCCTAGAAATCTGAAGGCCAAATAAATTCCTTCCCTCTGGCTGCCTCAGTTAGTTGCAGGCTGGTTTGTTACTGCAGAGCTGCTCAGGGTGAAGTGACACTGCAGAGATTTCAGAGCACTGAAGCAATCTCAGGGGGGATTTTTAGGAGAAAGGGGGCAAATGTTGTGTTTTGTGAGCAGAGCAGTGCCTGGCCCTTCTCATGGAGGTGGCAGCCATCCCTTCAGGCAAGGCACCAGTGAATCCACCTTTGGTTTTCTCTAACACTGGCTTGGAGGGTCCATGGCTGGAGAGGAGAAGCACCCCAGGAGGCTCAGGCTTGTTTGTGTAGGCAGTTCCAGGCATTTAATACTCATGGAGCATCTTGAGTTAATCTTTAGACCAACAGAGTGCAGCAGCACAAGCAGAGCCACCCCTGCTGTGCCTGTTGTGTCACACATGGCACAAATCAGTTTGGATCTGCTGCCTGCAACTTGCAAGTCCCTTTAGCACAGGAACCTTTTGGTTTTGGTGCTCTGTCCCAATAAATTGAGATCCTAACTGAGATCCTGAACTTTGTCCCAGCAAGCTGAGCAGCAACAAGAGGCCACCAGGGGAACAGAGAACGTTGTAAGGAGCTGAATGTGATCTGTGGAAAATGTCTGCATAATACATGATAGCTTTGGGTTGGGTGTTTCTTTGTCTGTGCCTCACTCTGGGCTCTGAAGTGAGACAGATTAAATATTAATAAGCAGAAAAGCAAAGAACATGATAAGCACAAATCTAAGGTGGTAGTGGGGCTGGTGGGGGTGCTGGGCAAGTTGGGTGAGGTGCAGTGGCCACAGCACCCAGCCAAGGGGGTCAGCTCCTCCCAAGACAGGCAAGAAGGTCTTGAGATGCTGAATTCTACTTGCAGCTCTTCTGCTTTCCCAAAGCTTGAACCCCTTTTGCTTAAACCAGTGAGAAATTTCCTTGCAGACTGCTCTGAGTGTTCCACTGAGCAGTGCAAAGGAAGAATAAACTTGACAGCACAGGAAAAAGGAATGAGGGAAAATGAGTGTAGAAGCCCTGTGTCATCCCCTGCAACCAGGGCTCATTGCTCCCAATTCCAGAACAAAGGAATAATTAATTACTCCACCAGTAAAACCACAACCAAAGTACACATATCTCAGCGAGGGGGAGTGATTTATCTCCTCTGCCTTGCCTGCAAGATGAGGAACAAAGAGTGGAAAGCATTTGCAAAGCTGTTAAGATGAGGCATTTTCAGGAACTGAGGCTCTTTTTACCACGTACAGTCACTTTTTTTTTTTTTTTTTTTTTTAGGAGACATCGAGCAGTGCAGACATAATTCTATTTGACTTTCTTAATACAGTTGCAGTATTTAAGGTGACACAAACTCCCTTTCAGTAGCCTGTCAGTTCCTGAACATGTTTGGGAGCACTTTGCTGGAGATGGAAAGGTTTTGGCAGCAGTAGGGCAGTAGGAAAACAGCGCAGGAGGTGTTGCAGGAAACTTCAGGGTCCATCATAAACACTTCCCCAGTCAACACAGGTCCAGTTCTTTGAACAGACCGTCCATTGAGCCAGGGACTGACAGGAAAAAACTCTGCATGCAAAATATCACACAGAGCATCTCAGATATTAAAATAGAAGAAGGAAAAAATCGAGGAAAAGCCCTCATTCCCTGAAGTTTGCCTGCTGAGCAGAGTGGCACCTCACAAGTGTTTGGTGCGGACACTTTTGGTACTTCCCTTTATTTTCATGTCAGAGAACTGTCCCTCTCTATAAATATCCCTTCTGGCATTTTGTTGTGTCTGTTGTTCTAAAGAGGAATAAACACTGTGGCAGATCAGAGACCATCAGGTTGGAGTTTAATCCATCTGAGAACCCAGAAATTCAGGGTCATGAAAATGGATCTTGAAAATGCAAGGCAGTAAAATAAATAGAGATTTGCTGCTGTTTTGACTTGAGAGGCAAATGTCAGCTTTCCTTGGGACACAGCAGCTCTTGGCAAGGGGGCTGTGATACAGTCAGTGGAAAGGAGCATTGCTTGGGTATCACAGAATCTCAGAATGGTTTGGGTTGGGAGGGAGCTGAAATTTTATGTCACTCCACCCCCTGCCATGAACAGGGACACCTTCCACTATCCCAGGGTGCTCCAAACCCTGTCCAGCCTGGATTTGGACACTTCTAGGGATGGGGCAGCCAGAACTTCTCTGGGCACCCTGTGCTAGGGTCTCACCCCCCTGCAAATGCAAAGTGAGGAGGGACAAGGGAATATTCAGTTTATTGCAGTTTTGGAAGCCTGGAGCACACAAGGCAGGGAATGCTGCCGTACCTGGCGATGTCCCTGGCGATCTGCTCATTGAGGCAGTTGACAAAGGCGATGGAATGTGTCCCTGGGATGTAGCTGCCCGTGAGAGCCGAGTGCAGCTGCAGAGCCAGGCCCCGGAGCAGTGGGTACATCAGCAGCAGCAGCGTCAGCACCTCGGAGACAACACCAGTGGTGATGGCAGCGGAAATGCTGCACTTTGGGAACAGCATCTGCACTGCCTGGGACTTGAGGGACTTCTCTCAACATTGCAGGAAGCAGCTAACTTAAATCAAGGTGAGAAGCTGCTCCTAGGGGGATTTGTTCCTCTCCAAGAGGGCCAATGTGGCGCTCAGGGCAGGAGAGGGGCAGTTTCGAGGCTGGATCAGACTGTGCGAGGTCACCCCCAGACTAAGAGGGGTTACAGACCCCAGCACCCAACCACAGCAGCCAGGACTGGTTTTCTGAAGGAGAATAAGGAGGTAAGACATAGAATACCTTGGTTTCTAGAGCAAAAAAGAGCAAGAAGGGAATGGCTCCCACACCCAGCACGTCTCTCCTGCTCAGGACACGTCTGTAACCATCCTTTATTTGTGTGCCAGGGGTGAGGTGTGTCCATCCCTCTGGGAAATGGGGGACAGGCCCCTCTGCCTCCCTGGGGAATTTCCATCCTGCCCTGCTGGGTTATTCTCCTCTGCACATCTCTGTGCAGCCCAGCCAGACCACGCTCCAACCTCACAGCCCGACTCCAAGGCAGGTTTGGAATTCATCTCATCCTAATTACCTGCTGCTAAAAGCACAGTGAATTGTGTAGGGCACAGAAATCTCAGGGCTGCACAAACACCAAGGCTGTGCTCATGGCCCAGCACAGCAGCAGCAACAAGTGGGGTTTGCTGTGCAGGAGCTGCTATTCCTGGCCAGCCCCTTCTCTGCTGTTTGTGCTCACAGGCCATCAACAGCCTCCCAAAAATATATCATTATCCCGGTGGGGATGCTGTGGGAGTGGTGAGGTTAATTTGGAGTGCTGAGGAGCAGCTGAAGGATGGTGCTGCTCTGGGCTGCAGCGCTTTCCCTTTGTCCTTTGTTTTGTTTTTGATATAAACAGCATCTGGCCCTGATTCAGCTACAGTGATTTTAAAAAATGCTTAGAAGACTAAGAATATATTCCTTTTCCCCCCTTATTTCCACCCTCCTTTGTCCTCTGAAAAACCTGCCATTACAGCACTAATGAAGAAATCTCTCTTTTTTTTTTTTTTTTTTAATTGAATTAAAAATCTCTCTTGTCACCACAAAGCCAGGAGCTCCTTCCCATTTGGAAATGACTGATGTTTTGTATTGCTTGTCTCCTCTTTCCCAATCCATTTGAGGAAATATTCTTTGTTACCACAAGACTTCTCATCACAATTTTTAGAGCTTCTTCTGCGCTCTTTTTTCCCCACTAAGCCATTTAACAAATATTATACAACAAATCCCAGAAGCTACTCAGTGAGTTACAAGCCAAACAGAGATGTGCTGGTGTACCTATTTTTTCCAGATTAAAATGTAATCATGCTCCTTGCTCAGGAAAAAAACAAACATCCAACCTGTTCATCCTGCTGATCATTAATCTTCTTGTAAGATGTACATGCATGTGATGAGGAAATCCCCAGGATCACTTGTGACTGAATATTAGTACAAACATGAACACTACCTTGTTTTTATTGGTTCCCCCCCCTTTTTCTTATGAAAAGAAGATTTCCCCCCCCACTTTTTTTTCCCCAGAATTATTGTATTAGGATAGTGCAAAAGAGGACTGAAACGTCCAGATTCCTTTCTGATAAACCAATTAAACTCATGATTGCCAAAATACTGAAGTGAACCAAACTGAAAACACCCCTGTGAGGATTTAAGGACTTCACTGAAAAGCACCAAGCTTTTGTCAGTTTAGTGCAGAGACTCAGATTTCTGCAACGCTTCTTTTGGCTTTGGTGACCTAAAAACAGCTTTAGGTTTAGAATCACCATGCTAGGACTTTTTGCCTAATTTTGATGAGACTCTGTTAAAAAACTCCAACTGAACAACATCACCTGAACACAACTTGTGGCAATGCTGAGTGTAACAAAACTTGAAAATTTGCTTCTCTCCCAGTGCACCCCTCCTGCACGATGGTTTTGGGGAGAGGTTTGTTAACAAAGGTAGACAGGTATTTCCATGGCTGCTTGGGGTGGGTTGGTGTCTGTTGTGCTCCTCAGGGAGTGTGCCATGTCCTGCATCCCCATTCCAGCCTCGTATCCATCCTATCCAAGTGTCCATCCTATCTCTGTGTCCATCCTATCCCAGTGACCATCCTATCCCTGTGTCCATCCCAGCCCCGTGTCCATGTCCTCCCAGTGTCCATCCCCATCCCAGCTCCGTGTCCATCCTATCCCAGTGTCCATCCCCATCCCAGCCCCATGTCCATACAGTCCCATGTCCATCTCATCCCTGTATCCATTCCCATCCCATCCCAGTGTCCAGCCAGTCCCATGTCCTTCCCATCCCTGCGTCCATCCCAGTCCTGTGCCCATCCTTATCCTATCTCTGTGTCCATCCCAGCCCTGTGTCCATCCCAGCCCTGTGTCCATCCTATCCCTGTGTCTATCCCCATCCCAGCCCCATGTCCATTCAGTCCCATGTCCATCCCACCCCCGTGCCCGTTCCCATCCCCATCCATCCCCGTGTCCATCCACCCCGTTCCCGTTCCCGAGCTCTCACTCACCAGCAGCGCGGTGCCGCGGCCGGGCCGGGGGCAGCCCTGGGCAGCGGGGGGCAGCGGGCAGCGCTGGCTCAGCCCCTCCATGTCCCCTTCACCTGCTCTGCCCGAGCCGGGAGCGCAGCCTGGACAGGCGGCACTGACTCCTCCTCCTCCTCCTCCTCCTCCTCCTCCTCCTCCTGCTCCTGCTGCTGCTGCTCCTCCTGCTCTCCTTCCTCCCGGTGCCCGCCCGCTGCGGGACAAGGGACAGCGCGGTGTCCCCACCTGCCACCCCAGCCTGACCTGCAGAGCTGGGGGGACAAATATCGGCCATTGGCACCCCAAAAGTGGAACTGCCCGCACCAGCATCTGCTGGGAATTCCCGGCTCTCCCTCCAGTGCAACCCCTGGAACCCTCCCGGTGCCGTCCCCGCTGCTCTGCCAATTATCACCTTTGCTTTGGTGATAAAAATTTGCTTTCCGTCTCTAAAACTGTTATTTTCTGAGGTTTCATCCGGCTGGGGCTCTTTGGGTGGGAAGCACCGGGCAGGTGTTTGTCCTGGCGTGGTGTTTGTACCCAAAATCTGCAAGGGGCTGTTTTTGTCTCACGCTGTGACTTTTTACTGTCCCCATAATTTGAATTCATTCCCTGCCAGCCTGCAGAACAGCCGAACCCGCCGATTTGTTCCATATTTATTTGAGGGATGTAATCTTTCGCAGAGTTGGAAGCACAAACTTGTCGAAGTTATGTGGTGACATCAATTTGTTTGCAAAAGGGGGGAAAATTCAGCTTGAGGACATGAGGGGGTGGCACGTTCTCCGCAGCCCAGGAGCTGCTCCGGGCGAACACCGGGACGGCACCGGATGCTCCTGCTCTCTCGGGACCAGCGCTTTCCCTTCCCGAACCCAGGTTAACGCCGTTTATCCCGGTTTTTCCAAAAAACAGCGACACCGTGCACCGACCTCCGTCCCCACTCAGGGGATCGAGGCCCGCCCCGCCCCCGGACCACGCCCCCATTACCGGGACCACGCCCCCATTACCGGGACCACGCCCCACATTACCGGGACCACGTCCCACATTACC
>PYHW01010008.1:1575008-1590303 GCA_013186435.1 Turdus rufiventris | reverse complement strand
GCCGCCCTCCGCGCCCGCCTCAGCGAGCACCACCTGGGGGCTCTCTTCGGCCTCCTCGCCGTCAATGACCGGTGAGGTCCGGTGCGGTGCTGCGGGCCTGTGCCGCTGTTCTCCCCGAGCCTCCCCGGCTCATTCCCTGCCCTCTTTCGGGGCGGGAGGTGGCACAGCGGTGTCCCTCTCCTCACGGGCTCGGTTTTCTCTATGTCCCGCCCAGGGAAAAGGTGTCCGCGTGTGTTGCCATCCTGGAGAGGCTCCTGCAGGCCCTGGACCCGCTTTACGTGATCCAGAACCTCAAGGAAGAATTGCAGAAGGGCCTTTTCCATCCCGATGATTCCGTGAAGATCCTCACCATGTCCCAGGTATAGGCTTTCCTCCAGGAGGAGGGGACAGATCTCTGGGTTAGTCCTCATCTGCTCTTCCTCAGTTTGTGATAAAAGCAGGAATTGTGTCCTTGTTCTTCCATACTCCATTTGTAATTACAGTGTATGTATAATAATACTTTATGATATGTCTGTAATAATGGCCAAAACTACGTCCTGACAAAAGGAACTTGTGAATAAAACTTCTGCCATGTGTCCTTTCCAGGACAGCGGGTGATGTAAGAATTAAAAGCAGCAACATTTTGATATTCAGGATATTTTAAACTATTGCGGAAACACCAGACAGGCTGTGGGAACTCGATATTTGTATGAATTTAAAAGAAGAGGATTGTGGGATGTTGTGGTTTGGGGTGGATTTCAAAAAATTCAGCTAAGAGCAGCTGCTCAGGCATTGTCCAGTTGAGTTTTAATCCAAAAACCTCAAAAAATTGTGACTCTGGATTTCTGTGCAGCTCTTCAGTGCTTGAATATCCTTACAGTGGAAAATAAAATGTTTTAATGTTATTTTCTGTAACTCTTTGATCAGGTTGGGAGGATTGTTGAAGACTCAGCTGCTGTCACAGAAATTCTGCACAGCCCCGAGCTGCTACGGCAAATCATAAACTGCATTGGTGGGGAGAAAATAGCAGTGGCCAAAGAGGTAAATGTGGCTTTATTGTCCCATTCCTCTGCAAGCTGAGGGACTTGGATTACAATAATAATGAGCTCAGTAAAAATTGAATTACAATTAAAATTAAGTGTATTTGAACGTTGCAGCTAAGCCTGATAATTTCTGATTTTCTTCTCTGCGTGGTTTTGTTCCTTTTTAATCATAAACTCCTGTTTTTGCTTGCAGGCCATTAAATCTCTGTCGAGAATAGCCCAGAGCCAGGAGGGTTTGGAGGCTCTGTTTGGCAGCAGTTTGTTGAGTGACCTGAGGAATGTCATGGCCACGAGTGACGTTGTTCGATACAGGGTCTATGAGGTGGGGGAATTCTCTGCTGCTCCTGACTTTGATGGCTTTGAAATTATTGTTTCACTGCTTTACACACTTTTCTTCATGCCTGTGTTTTATCAAAACTAGGAAGGAGTAGGGAGATTACAGCGGTGATGTCATAACTTCTCCATTTTTTGGTATAAAAGTGTGAATTATTGTTTATTTTCTAATTTGTAGTGCCTAAGGCATTGGAAGGGCTACACAGAATTACTAAAGACACCAGAAAGTGTTTGTCTTTTGGATGTGAAGTGCTGCTGAAGGTTTTGGGGAGATGGCAGCTGTCAGTCTAGAGATGTTTGGCAAATGAGAAATAACACAATTAACACAATTTAGCCATTCTAGAGCTTAATGGGGATTGCACAGGAAGAGCTTGTTGTGAACAGAGATCAAATGCATGTGCTGTAAACTTGGAACTCCTTATGAAGTTGGGTTAATGATAAAAATGTAATTAATTCCTTATTTAGTATGTGTATAGTTAATTGGCACTATAAGATACATTTGGCTGTTGCTATGAATCATTGCAATGTTTTTATAAACCATCCTTTTTGCTTTTATTTAGTTAATTGTGGAGATTTCATCAGTGTCAGCAGAGTCTCTGAATTACTGTGCCAGCAGTGGGTTAATCCCTGAGTTAATTGGGGAGCTGACTGGAGAGGATGTGCTGGTCAGGTACGTTGGTGAGTTTGGAGATTTGCACCATTGTTGAAACTCTGATCAACGTATTTGTGTGTGTTTCTTGTGAAACCCTTTCCAGAAAAACGCTTCATCTGCCTTTTCTTAAGCTGTCTTGAGTGTTAAATACTTTAACCTTAATCTGAGGACCAAGCTGGGGTGATAATTCCCATGTTTGGCTGCAATAGAAACACTTCAAATTCTTTCACAAATCTGAAGAGCTGAACGCAGAGAAGCTTGAACAGTTGGGGTAATTTGTTTTGTTTTTTTGTTTGGTTTTTTTTTGCTAGGATTTTGGATATGGTCTCTTTTTCTTAACCACAGAGTGCTTCAAAGCCCAGCTGAAATAAGCTGCAATAACTTTCTGTGTTGCAGAGCCACGTGCATAGAGATGGTGACGTCGCTGGCCCACACCCCCCACGGGCGGCAGTACCTGGCTCAGCAAGGGGTCATCGACAAAATCTCCAACATCATCCTGGGGGCAGAGTCTGACCCCTTCTCCAGCTTCTATCTGCCAGGTGACACCAGGCATTTCCATTTCTGCTTGCTTTGGGAATGAGTTCAGTTGACAGCACTCTGAAAACTCAGGGGAAATTTTGAATATTAGAGCGGAGATGTAAAATATTGGATATTTTAAAAATGCTGATATTTAAAAAGTCTGACACATGAAAAATGTTCCTCAGTATGATCTGGACAGGCTGTGCTGTAGCTTTAAAGTTTGTGGTATTGGAGTGTTTTTTAGGAATGCAAACATCATGAGTTAAGCAACGGCCAAAATATTTGGCTCGTTGCTTAGTTCTGTCTTTATTTTGAGCTTTTTACCAACATTATTCAGACATAATAACACATGTTTGGGAACAAATCAGTCTCACATTAATGTATATTTAATTTTGTCATTGCTGTTCTTCCACTCAGTACTTTTTTTTGGTCTTGTTTTCTCAGGATTTGTTAAGTTTTTTGGCAATCTGGCCGTTGTGGACAGTCCCCAGCAGATCTGTGAGCGCTACCCTGTCTTTATGGAAAAAGTCTTTGAAATGGCAGAAAGTCAGGATCCAACCATGATTGGAGTGGCTGTGGACACACTGGGAATCTTGGGATCAAATGTGGAAGGCAAACAGGTTTTACAGAAAACTAGTTAGTATCTTTTTTTTTTTTCTTTAATAAAACTTTATAAGAGTGAATTGGTTTGGGGTGATACAGACAGGAATTGAAAATTGTATTCACTTATCTAATGAATACATTTCTAATGTAGCTGATGGGTAACTATTCCTGTAGAGATCTGGCTGAATTAATTAAAATCACTTTGTTTTTGTTTTGAAAGGAAGTAGATTTCAAAATCTCTTAAGCAAAATAGGGCACCATGCCAAGAATGCCCCCACTGAGTTACGGCTTCGGTGCTTGGATGCAATTTCATCTCTGCTTTACTTGCCTGTAAGTTGGGTTTTTGTCTTTGTTTTTTCTTTTAATCTCCAAGAATGAAATCACCAAACACTTGAGTAATTGTGAGGAGATATTTTGCAGCCTTCAGGTTGGGTAGCAGTGGTGCTTTCAGCGTTCTGAGTCATTGATTTACTGTTTTGAAATTCCCTGTTTGGTTTGTTTGTAAGGAGCCAGGTGTTCTGAAATGTTAATAAAAGATGAAGTCAAGACTTCGTGGATGAGGGAATCAGAGTAAACAGGTTCATATCCTTGTGCTCAGAGGGATAGGGACAAACTGCTCCAGTCCCTGTGGGTTTTGTCTCCAAGGATCTGGGATAATACTGTAGCTCTAAATGAGTGATTAAACCATTTGAACACACCTGAAAATCTGAAAGCTTTTCATAATCCTAATCAAACTCTTTCATTTTTGTGATTCCCATAGCCAGAGCAGCAGACAGAAGACCTTTTAAGGATGACTGAATCCTGGTTCACATCCTTGTCCAGCCAGCCCCTGGAGCTGTTCAGGAGCATCAGCACTCAGCCATTCCCTGATCTCCACTGCGGGGCTTTACGGGTCTTTACTGTGAGTGCTTTTGGTTCTAAACATCAGGGAGTGACTTGTGTTGCTATTCAGTCTCAGATTTATTCATTTCTTTGAAGTGAACACTACAAACTTCTTGTTAAAGCCCAGAAGGGGTCAGAAAAAGCCCTTTTTCCTCATGGCTCACTTGGCTTCCCCATTTAAATAATGCAGCAGACACATCATGTCTGTAATGCTAATTTTCTAATAAGTTGGAGAGGGGAAAAAAAAGGCAAGAGTTGTGCTCTAAGGTGCTGTTCTATAGCAGAGGCACTGCTGTGATAATTCCCCCAAAACTTTGGAGATAAGCACTGAGCTCTTGTTCTCCAGTGTTAAACCCTGCTGCTTGATTTGAGTGGTGGTTTTGTCCATGTACCGAAATCCCTACTGTGCAACTGCTTTTCTGGGGTTTTAAAATGTTTCTCCTCCTCTCACATGTTTTGTCTTCCTGTTCAGGCCATTGCAAACCAACCATGGGCCCAGAAGCTGATGCTGAACAGCCCAGGGTTTGTGGAGTACGTTGTGGACAGATCTGTGGAGCCTGACAAAGCTTCAAAGGATGCTAAATACGAACTGGTGAAGGCCCTGGTGAACTCCAAAAGCATTGCAGAGATCTTTGGCAATCAGTACTACCTGAGGCTCAGGGCTTACCTGCACGAGGGCCCCTATTATGTAAAAGCAGTTTCTACTACAGCTGTGGAAGGAGCAGAATAATGCCCTGGGTAGCTGGGGTCCCCCTCTTGCAGATCACAGTCCTGGCACAGGTGTTGAGGTACAAGGTGTAAAAACTCTCCACACTGGAGGTTGTCTCTTTAAAGGAATGTGAAGATATTTTGACTCTATTTGAAATGAGTCAGGAGGGCAAATTAAAGGCTGTTTGGTATTTCCCCCTAAAATGTCATGGCAGAAGTTCCCTGTGTTGCTTCATGAGGCAGGTAACCCAGGTGAGCACTTAGCAGCTGCTGACTGTTTTATTTGGCAGAATTTATCAGTGTTTTTTAAATTGTTCTTGGGTTTGGAGTTTCTGTTGTGTTTTCTCAGTAGGTTACAGTTCAGTTAAAAAAAAACAAACACCAAAACACCTCAAGGTTTGTAACCTCAGATGCTGCCATAATTTCTATTATTTTTTAATTCATTTTTTTTACCTGCCAGAGTTGGCACTTGCATGGAACACTCTTTGTTCTGTCAGAATCTTGTTGCTGAATAAGGCAGTGACACTGTCCACATGAGGGAGTGTGGACTGGATTCTCTTGCTTTCAACCTGCTGGATGTGAGTCTTGCTGGAATAAATAATCCTAAATATTGTTTACATTTTCTGCTGAGGATTAAACAAAAAAAGGAAGAGTTTTTAGCCCTGATAAAAACAAATCAATGCACTCTGTAGGGATCAAACCCACCTGGGAGCTTTGTCTCCCTTGTTGGCTGTGCTGTGGGGTGGCAGCTCAGTTTAGTGGCTGAAGCACTACAAGGCTATTTGAGAACCAAATCTTGAATTGTTTACACTATTTTTAACAGATACAATTTTTAAAGTGTTATTTAAAGAAATGTGGTATTTTAGTTACCTGAGTTAGGCTAAAAGGGGTAAGAAAATGGAGCTCTTGTGTTGAAGGCAGTGAATGAAGTGGGAGTATGGAAATGTGGCATCTCAGGAAGTTTGGAATCTTCTTTTGAAGATGTCAGAACTGTGGGAGAGAATCAGGAGAGGCTGATTTCATGTGACATGTCTTTGTCCATAAACACAGACCACAGAGTATTGATATCAAAGGTTTGTGTTCTTTTTGTTAAGGGGGAGCAGAATAAAACAAGAAATTCCTACTTTGGGGTTTATTTTCGTGATGTGTCAGCCAGGTGTGACAATGGAAAGTGCTGGCCCCACGTCCCTGTGCTGCCAGGGGAAGCAGAGAGTCCTGTCCTGCAGGAACTCTGCTTTTTGTGCTAGCTGGAGGTGCAGCTGGCATTGCCTGCCAAAAATTGCTGCCCAGGAGTCCAGCTGGGCTCAGAGGAGATCCCTTCATGTTTGCTAAACTGTCTAAGTGCAGGTCAGGTGCCTTGTGATGTCCCCAAGTTGTCACCCCACATGCCAATGCTGCTGCTTTTATCCTGAATGTGCCCAGTAAACATCTGCCAGTGAGAAATGTCTCCTGAGTGGAGAGAGCACAGGAGCTTCATGAATCCTGCTTCCAGCAAACACATTAAAGCACTAAAAAGGAAATCAAAGGAGTGTAACAGTCCTTAGCTTGCACTTATTCTGGGCAGTTCAGCTCTGTTGTTGTAGGTGGCTTTGTGTGCTGGTGGCTCTGCACGAGCCATATGCTGAAATGTCAGTAAAAGAAATAAATGTCAGTAAAAGAAATCAATATATAAACCTGTTCTGCAATTCATGAGCCTCTTCCATGTGTGTTTTCAGCTGGTGCTTTTGAAGGCTACTCTGTGTGCTGAGTGTTTAGCATCTGCTTTGCATGGTACACTTGCCAAAGACAATATTTTAGAATGTGCAGAGATGCCAAACAAGGGGATTTTTTTAGGTATACACATATGCTTTATTTTGTTGAGCTTTGAGCTCAGTGTTGATGGATTAATTGATCACTTTCCCCTTATTACTCAGATGCAGTTCCCTGCCCATGCTGTACATTGCCATATGGATTACATGCTGCGGCTGGAGCTGATAGAAATTACACAATTGAAGTGTATTGTTTTTGTCATCCCCCCTTAAAGTACCAGGTGGAGATAATTGAAGAAAAACACAGAATGGAATGCTGGAGAATTGAGGTAACATGCCGAACATTTGGTTTAAAAGCAAAAAAGCCCAACGCAAACCTTGTCATTTGATGGATGTTACAAACAGCATTGCTTGAGGAGTTTCCACGATGGCTCAGTATCTGTTCTTGCTGCAGCTGCTCTGTTTTTCTGTGAACCAACCTGCTTAGCAGCAGCTCCTTTTGTGGATGGAAAGCTTCCCCATTGTTACAGAATTCTTTGGAAGTAGGTGATGCTTCACTCACATTAAAAAAAAGGGAGTTTTGAAGACTCAAAAGTCTGAAAAACCCTGGATATGGATGAAGTCTGTTGTAATAATCTTTTTTACTTCCATGCATGCACTTGTAGGTACTTAGAGAGGCAGAGTACATCCAGTTCTGCTCTGTCACACTGTAACTGAGAATTCATTTGCTGCAGAAGAGAAAAGAGCAAACTTTGGGAGGGCATCCTTTGTAATGAGCACTAACAGGATAGCACAGCTGATGAAAGAAAACCCAGCCTCTTTTTGCAGGAGTTAAGCATTAATTGACAAAATGAAGGAGCTCGTTTTTTATCCTATCCAAGTTGAACTGTTTAAAGTTGTCAATGTAGGTGAGAACCTTGCAGGACACCAGGCTGTAGTAGGTTTCCAGTAAGGAACAATCTTCCCCATCACTCGTTTCCTTCCAGCCTTTAACTAACTCGTCCTCTCCCATGTCGGAAGAGGTGAAAATGAATTTATAGCAGCATCGATTGTAGCTGATGTGCTTCTCCCCAGCAAAACGAGAGCTGTGCCTGGCACTGATGCCAGCTCTTTTAGCACAGATTCCTACAAAGGCAGCAGAGGGGAATACCAGGGGCACCTCCCTGGCAGCCACGTAAACCTTGCGAGCCACGTCCTGGGACATGAGGAAAGCGCTGCCGTGGCAGAAATCGGGGTAGAACTGCTCAGGGTACTGATGGATGGGGACAAAGCCTGGGCTCTGGGGGTCCCTGTCGGGCACCCCGTGGTGAACCACCCTCCCTAGGTAGATGTCTTCCAGCTGGGTTAAGCTCAGCAGGTACCCAGCCAGGCTGGGAACACCCACAAACACATCCTGGGCTGTGTGGAGGATGTACCTGGCACGGGGACAGAACGTCACCGTCCACTCCACGCTCATCAGCATCTTGTGTGTCTGCGTCTGCGGGGAGTCGATGAAGCTGCCTTCAATAATGTCTCGGTGCTTTTGAGCCTCTTCACTGAGCTGCAGCTGGGTGCTTGCTGCAGCTGCCTTTCCTACAGCAAACACAGTGAGGACGCTGTAACCCCTGGAGCCCGTCGTGTTCCCCCAGCTCTGCCTGATGGCGTTGCGCCTTGTCCTGTTCTCTGGGCTGCTGCAGACAACAATGAGCAGAAATATCTCTTGATCGGAGCAAGTCACCGTGCTGCTGCTGGTGTAGGAGAGGTTGGCCTTCAGAGGATCCAGCTCCAGCTTCCTGGCCCTCTCCCTGATCTCCAGAGCCTTTGCATCGGTGTAAGAGAGAGGCAGGGAATGCAGGAAGTATTGCTCCAGTAAATCCGCCCCGAAGAGCAGCACGTGGAAAAGCAGGACATTGGAGAGGATGAAGCACCACTGGTGTGTGCGGAGCCTGCACAGGGTCAGCTGGGGAACAGCAACATGGACACTGAGTTCTCTTGCCTCTCAAACCAAAAGGCTTTCCCTCATTTTTCAATATAGCCATGCAAAGCAATCACAACTTTTAGACCCTGGTCTTTGTGGCACAGTGAGATCCCAAACTGAGAAGGATGTTACCATGTTGAAAGCTTCTTTCTGTGTGTCCACGTGTGGAAATACTGAAGGATGACTTGCTATGGATAATTTTTGACTATTTTAAACCTGTTATTGAAGGCCTGAGGTGCCCCTTAATATATCCTTGAAGGAGAACTTCTGGTACTTGGCCTGACACTGCCCTGTGAAAGCTGTCAGAGTTAGAATCCAGAGGGAAAGGCCATGCTGGCCAGGGCTTGGACCAACATGGGGAAGTGGAAGATGTCCCTGCCCATGACAGGGGGTGGAATGAGATGATCTTTAGGGTCCCTTCCACCCCCAATGGTGTGAAGGCTGTAAGAGGCTGCAGCACTTACCTGCATGGTGCTGGGAGCTGTCCCTGCAGCAGGAGCTCTCTGGGCAGTTTCTGCTGGCACTGGCTGTATCTGGGCTGCAGGATCCAGTTACTGCCCAGTTCCTGCAGCCTGTGGCTCCCACCTCACCTGCCTGGGCAGAGGGAAGATGATCCCTGAGGCTGATCGTGTTGCAGCCACATAAAACAGCAAGCAAAGAAACCCCTGGCCAATTCCCTTCATTAATTTCTGTCACTAAGAAGTAAGTGAAGCAAATTCTGGGGCTTGCTTGGTCAGAGGGATCCCTGGTGCTGTTGAGTCCTTTATCTGCCAGTTTGCTGCTGGCTCTGGGGGTGTGTTTTTCACAGCTGTGCCATTGTGGTGTTGGTTCCCCAGTCTGGGGCAGTTGCTGAGCACTCTGCATCTCCAGAGCTGGAGCTTTGGGGCCTGAACTTGTGGGTTTGCCTTGTGTGGGGTGGTGGAGGACACCCCGAGGCTGTGGGGGCTGCTGGACCAGGCTGGCTCCAGCTCATGGGGCTCTATCCCTGGGCAGGCTCTGCCTTGGGCTGCTCGGACTTGTTGCTGTTGGCTCAGGAGCTGACAGGGCTGGGGAGCCACAGGAGCCTGGAAGTGCTGCAGGGGGAAGTGCCAAAGACACCACAAACAGGATGGAGCTGTCAGCAGGGGGACAGTTGGCTTTGACAGTGGGGAGCACTGGGGGGAGAGGGGCTTGTGGGTCCCCAGCAGCACCCTGGGAGGGCTGGGGAGGGTTGGGTGATGGCAAAGCTGCTGTTTGAGGGGTACAGGTGGGAGGTGTCTGCCTTGTGGGAGCTCCAGCCTGTGTGGGAGAGCAGGGACATCGTGATTTCTTTTGAATTTTGAGACGATTTCTCAGAGGTCAGGGTGCGTTTCTGTTCTGCATCCATGGGTGAGAGGAGAACACAGCACTGCTCTGGTTTGTCTTGGCTGGACCATTGCAAGGCTCCCTGCAGCATCCTCGGGGCAGCCTGGATTAGCCCAATGTCCCAGGGACGTGGAGAAGAGCTTTGATTTCTGCCTTGAGGGGTCCAGGGTTAATCCCCAGCTCTGGCTGGGCTGCTCAGCTCTCCCAGCTGTGTTGATAGAGGGAACAGAGGAATTACAGAAGAAACCAGCTTCCCAAAATCTTCTCACAGCTTGGAAGTGCATCTTACCCCACTGGAAAACCCAAAAACACTCACTGTGTACAAGTCCCAGTGTGGATTTCTGCTTCAGGCTCTCCAAAAAGAGGGAAAACTCCTTCCCCAGGGCTCGTGTGTCAGCTGGGCCACAGCTTCACCCAGCCCAGCCTCACACTCTGCAGTCCTCACAGAAGTTGTGCTTTGAAGCTGGGTGAGCTGTCAGCACGGGAAGTGTCAGTTAAATGTGTGCCCTGAAATAAAAGGAGAATAAGGAAATATGAACAGCAATACAGCCCTGCAACTCCAGACACCCATTCTAGGGAAAAAAAAAATTCCTTCTTTGAAGATACTCTATCTCCAGCTGAATAATTTAATCAGCAAATAAATACCAGCATTTGAAACCTCATGCATTAAAAATTGAATATCTTTAGAATAATAAAATAATAATAATAAGCCCCACATGTGTATCATCCCTGGTGCAATTAGGCCCAGCGTGGTGCTGGCAGCACTGCTCTGTGGTGGCAGCAGCAACTTTGATACCAAATATATAAAATTAACACTCCCCAACCCCAACCAGGGCACAGGCAGCTCTTGGATGTGGGTTTTAATTTATCCACAGAGCCTGGTGGAGTCCTGCTGGGAGAAAGCTGAGGAACAGCAAGGCAAAGAGTGCTGAAGAGGAAAATAACTGAGTCCCTCAGCTCCATGAAGTTTGCCTGGGGGTGATCCCTCCTCACCTTTAACTCCAGGTTTCAGGTAAACACAACACCCAGCAGCTCATGTGTGATCTCATCTCACTTTTCAGAAGGCTACAGTGAAGCTCATTTGGGAAATCTTCACTCCCAAGGAGATCCAAGAGTTTCCTGGAGAGAATTCAGGACCTGGCACAGCTGAAGTTAGGTCAGTGGGGGTAGGAACTCTGTTCCTACAGCTGCACACAGACCCTGCACAATCCTGGGGGTGTAAATTGGGCTGTCAACCAGGAGAGCAGATTTTCCTGAGCCGCAGGGCCACAATTTGTTGTCTGTGAGATTTTGCATTTTCATTAAATTTTACGTCCAAGCAAACCTCACTAAGGAGCAGGGATGTAGCTGTGAGCAACTTGAGCTGTCCTAAAGCTGTGAGTGTTCAGACTGAAGGATGTTTGGGTTTGATTTTTTGGAATATCGTGAATTTTGTGATATCCAAAGGTCAAAGCAGAGCTGCCAGGGAGATGCTGTTGAGCAGGAGGAGCCTGGGACAGGCAGTGGGTGCTGCAGGGGAGCAGCCGAACCTGCAGCTCCTTAAAACATCTCCTAAAGTCTCCTGGCTCCCCTCCCAGTGCTGGGAACATTTGGAAGGGGGAGCAGAGCCTTGCTTCCCTCAGTTCTGCTCGACTTCACGTTGTGAAAATGTGAAGGCTTTGGATGACGCACTGTTCTCAGGAGAGGGAGGGTGGAGGGGATTGATGGGGAAAATCCAGGCAAAATCAGGTTTCCCAGAGTGAATTTGTTCAAATGTGAAAGCTGGAGCTCAGCCTACCCTAGATGTCCTTCTCAGCAGGGTGGACACCCCTCTCACAACCCTGTGGTTGATTCTCACAGGTGGATTTGTAACTTTTCACTTTCTGCCTCCTGCTCCAGGGACAGCTCAGAACCCTCTGTGGAACCCACCTGGCACAACATCCCTTCCCTGAGCTCTCATGGATTCATTTGTCTGATTCCAAGGCTTGGAGATGCCCTTTGTCACCCCAGCCAGGATGCTCTAAGAACACAAACCCCTCCCAAGTTTCCAAAGTGTTTTGGATCCCTTTTATTCCAGCTTGCCTTTTGCAGTTTCACCAGCACACACAGACCTGAGAGCACGAGGGGCTGTGAAGGACCTGTCTGGTTTTTAATAACAGCATCAGTTGCAGTAAATAGAGATGATTGTTTAGGTCTTAGTCACCTAATAGCAATGTTTGTGCTTGAAGACATGATTCAGCTCTTGCAGGATGTTCTTCACCTCGTGTTCTCCATGGGATTTGGGAAATGATGGAAGAAGAGGCTTTGTAAGAGTTCTACAGCGTGTGCTTCACTTGTTATTTGAGATTTAGTGTCCCTTTGGGTATTAAAAGTAGAAAACTGAAAACCAAGCAAACAAAGCTGAGCACTGACACAGCAGACAAACATCTCTGTGGCTCCCAGTGTGCAGATGAAGGTGTCTTTGCTTCTGATTTAATGGCTCAGTCGATGAGACTAGACCCATATTTTTATAGCCAAGTTTCCTGCATTCTTCTTTTTACTTTGCATACATCAGTCTAGGAGTTAGAGAGCTCTCTCCCTTTTTATGCTATGTTTGATTATTCCTTCTTGAGATTAATGACAGCTTTGACAATTCTCTACCTCTGCACTCCTGGATAACGACAGCCTCAACCCCCAGTGTGTTCTGCAAGTGCTGCATTCAGCATGGGGAGCACTGAGTTTAACATGAGCTGAGTGGAAAGAGCATAAATTGTGTGAAATGCTGATTTGTGAGGCCACAGGGCCGAGCAGGTTCCCCAAGTGGTCTCCTTGCCAAGATGTCAAGAACTTTGACAAAAAAGTCGCTTATTTTGCAGTGGACCAGGAGTTTCCTCATTGTTATTGATTCTCAGTGCTGTGTGAGTTGCTTTTTTGCTGCTTTTTTGGTTCTTTTTGCCTCGTCCTTTCATTCCCTGCAGGCTGTGTTTGTGCCTGGCAAATGGAGATTCACATGAAATTCATTTGACACACACAACATCCGCAGCGTCGGAGTCTCAGCTCAGGCTCTGCTTGGATTCAGTTCACTCCATGCTCTGACAACATTTCCAGCTGGGAGCAGATCCGGTGTCGCTGTTTCAGTCCGTGGCTGCTCTGCCCTGCACTGGGCATTTCTCCTGGGAGAAATTTCAGCTGGGGTGTTTCTCCTGGGCACCTCCTTGCCCTGGGGTGATGGTGCTCCTGCAGGAAAGGTTGTAGGGGGAAACAGGAGCTGGATGGGCTTAAGTGATACCCCAGGTGCTGGATGGATCCAGCTGTGCTCCAGCTGTGCCCCAGGGCTGGGGAGGGGCTGCAGCCCTGCTGGTGGGGCTGTCCCCATTGCCCTCCTGGTAGGAGGACAGGAACCCCTCAGACACGAATCCCTGGAGCCCTGTGGGTCGCTGGGCTCAGATGATGTGCTCTGCAGAAGATGACTTTCTCTCATTCTCGCCTCTGACTCATCCCACTGTTGCCTCCCACAGATTTATTTATTGTTCTCCCAGACACAGAAACAGCAGAGCTGAGTCTCCCTGCCCTGTGCCAGACCTCTCCTCAGACAGCTGGGCTGGCATCTGTCAGAGCATCCAGGCCTTCCCTGCACTCCTCCCTTGGGGTTCTCACACCGGGGGTTTGCCTTCCCTGGGAACCCCCAGTGCTGCTCCCCGAGCCTGGCTCTGCTCTGAGCTGCTCACACACAGCCCCTGGCCCTGGAAATGGCACTCAGCATCTCGGGGTGTGCTCATTCCTGCCCATTCCCTGCCCCTTGGAATGTGTGCTGGCCTGCTCTGTCCTGCTCTGGGCTGTGCAGGAATGTTGGGGTGCTGAAGGGGCTCCCCAGCAGTGGGAGGTACAATGAAATCTTTATTAACTGTATTTTGTGTCAATGTCTGCTGGGAAACGAGCACTTGCAGCATCGATAGCATTTTGGGGAGTGCTGCAGTGGAGGCGGGAAGGACCAGCTCAGCCCCACACCCCAAAAAATTCTGAACAATTCCTTTGCTGAGAGCATTGCCCTGCCTTTCCCCCTTGGCTTTGAGGGAGCAGGGAATTTCTCTGTGGAGCAGCCCGCAGCACAAGAGCTCTTTGCTCAGCTGGGATGCCACCAGATTGCTCAGCTCGTCCCTGTGGTGGCAGCTCCCTGCTCATGGTGGCACCAGGTTACGGACAGGTGGAACCAGTCCCACTCTGTCCTTCAGACTCCAGCATTTGCATGGGGATGTTCTCTTCTTCTGGCTCTTTCTCTTTCATTTCTCATTTCTCTCAGCATCTGACTGTAACTGTTTTAAATAATTCCTCCCCCACGCCTGTGTTATCACCCAGCATGTCAATACTGCTGTGCCACCCACGGAGATGCACGTTAACACTTTGCACCAGATAATGTGAAGCAATTAGTGAATGGAGAATAACCTTCCCACTGAAAAGCAGGATGGGCTGGGAAGCATCACACGGCTGGGTTACTCGGGGAGTATTAATTACTTTTCTCTCCAATGACTCCTGGTGTAGGAGAGTCCATATGGAGAGAGAGGAGGAGGAAGAGATGCTGCGGGAGAAATGAAGTCTCCAGCGCTGGAGAGAAGCGCAAAGCCCAGCGCATCCGAGCGGGGGCAGCTCGCCCTGGATGCGGAGGCTGCGGCATCCCCCGAGTGCCGATGGATCACACGAGCCCGGTAGCGGTGCCAGGGTGGGGTATCCCGGGCTCAGCGGGACTGGGGATGCCGGAGACAAACCAAAGCTGTGGAAGCAGCGGGATGCCAGCGTGGATGGTGTCACCTTCCCCTGGGTGTGACTGAAGTGGTGAAGAGGTGGCAGAGGAGCTTTGCACAAAGCGCAGAGGGCTGTGTGGCCACTGCGTTTCTGTGGGAGCAATTCCTTTATTGGGATATCTGGGGGGTCCCGCAAAACGGCACCACAGCGAACTCCCCAACTGCCTGGGCTGGGAAAGAGAGATGAAAAAAGAAGCAGAAAGGAGAGGAGTGTACCCGAGCTGGGGCAGAGCGACCCCCAGGGCCGGGGATGCTCGGAGCCGCTCCCTTTGTGCTCTCACACCCGGCTCCCTGCGAGGGGACACATTTGGGGCGCTCCACATTTGGCCACATCACTTCTGGTGGCACCTCCGGCACGTGGGGCTGAAGGCACCTTGGAGCGCATCCCGTTAACCCTTTCCTGGAGGCGGCCGGCTCGTGTCCAGGCTGCCCACGCTGTCCCTGGGCTCGGGGCCATTTCCCAGCGGGGCTCTGTTATTGCAGCACGATCTCCCGGGAAGATCAACGCTCCCGGCCCGGCCGCACAGCACGGCACAGGAATTGCCGGGGCTTGGCCGCGCTGTTTGCTTTCGGCACAGCCCCGAGGCGCAACAGCGCTTAACACAAATATTTGTGTGGCTAGCAGGAAAAAAAAATCCAGCCAAATTAAAAAAAAAAAAAGGAAAGAAAAACGAGAAGAAAAAAAGGAAAGGAAAGGAAAGGAAAGGAAAGGAAAGGAAAGGAAAGGAAAGGAAAGGAAAGGAAAGGAAAGGGAAAAGGAAAGGGAAAAG
>PYHW01010008.1:1561402-1574958 GCA_013186435.1 Turdus rufiventris | reverse complement strand
GAAAGGGAAAAGGAAAGGGAAAAGGAAAGGGAAAAGGAAAGGGAAAAGAAAGAGAAAGGGAAAGGAAAGGGAAAAGGAAAGGGAAAAGAAAGAGAAAGGGAAAGGAAAGGGAAAAGGAAAGGGAAAGGAAAAGGAAAGGAAAAGGAAAGGAAAAAGGGAAAGGAAAGGATAAAGCAGAGGAGAAAGGGAAAGGAAAGGAAAAAGGGAAAGAGAGGAGAAAGGAAAGGAAGAAGGAAAAAAGGGAAATACAGGAGAAAGGGAAAGGGGAAATGACAAGGAAAAGATAAGGAAAAAGGAAAATAAAGCAAGGTCGTGCTGACAGAGGCCAGAGGTGAAGGGACACGGACAGCGGGGGGATCAGCGGCTGCAGCCCGGGGGTCCCGGAGAGGGGCCGGGGGAGGCCGGCGGGGGCAGCTCCGGGGGCGGAGGCGATCGCGGGCGCCGGTGCGCGCTGGGCAGAACCGGGCCCCGCCCGGTGCGGTCCCTCCCATCCCATCCCCTCCCATCCCATCCCATCCCATCCCCGCCCATCCCCGCCCATCCCCGCGCATCCCGCACCTGTTGCCGCCCGCTCCCCGCGGTGCCGCCCGGCCCCGGCATGCGGAGCGCCCGAGCGGCCCGCGGGCTGCGGCGGCGGCTGCGGGGCGAGCGGTGATGGGCGGCGGGCAGCGGCCCCGCTACCGGGACGGCGGCGCTGGCTCTGCCCGCGGCCCGCAGCCCCCGGCCCGCAGCCCCGGCAGCGCGGGGTGCCCATGCTCTGCCCCGCCCGGCCGCTCCGCGCCCCCGCGCCGCCGCGCCGATGCCGTTCTCGGGAGAGGAGCGGAGCCTGCAGGGGATCTACAAACCGGAGGGGCCGGTCTGCTCCGAGTGCTACACCAACCGCTCCTTCGTCTACGACGATGGCAGCGCCCACAGGTACCGGGGGTGCGGGGATGGGGAGGGTCCCGGGGCTGCCGTCGTGGGGACCGCGGGGCTGCTGGAGCTGCCGGTGCAGCCGGAGGAGCTCCTTTCCCTCTCGGGGGCGGCTGGCTGGACCCCCGTTCTCCATCCCCACCGCTCTCCCCGTGCCCCGAGCCTGAGGAAAGTTTCTGCGGCACTTCCAGACCTGGCTGGGACCCCCTGCGAGTGCTCCTGTGGGCGCAGCACCTCGGGAGTGGGGCAGTGGGGAGCTGCCTGTGGAGGGGAAAGGGTGTTTGGAGACCCCCGAGCAGTCACATCCTTCATGGCAAGGGTCCGTGCTCATCCCTCTGTCCAGCCTGTGCTCTGGGCTGTGAAGGTGAGGCAGTGTTCAGCTGAGCCCTGGAGCCATCCCAAAGCCAAGAGGCTAAAATACACCCAGGAAAAAAAAAACACATTCCCGTAGGTGCTGCCCAGCTCCATTTTTGGGCTGGTTTTGTGCCAAAGTTACAATGTCCAGGGTGAGGGAGGGGCTGCTGTGTGGGGGGAAGAGCTGTTTGAGATCTGTTTGTCACAAGTGGTTCTTGCTGAAGTATCCCAGTGTTTTCCTGAAGAATGTTATGTATTATCATTGTTCTGATTAAATTTGCTAGTGTGGCTCTTCTGGCTGTCACGCTCCTCAGATGCCAGCTGAAGTGAGCAGATGAATTGTGTGTATCAATTCATGCTTGGCAGATAAGGACCTTAGCTGGGTTTGTGCCCTGGGCTGCCCAGCTGGGATTTTTTTTGTCTTCATCTTCTTGCTATGATTTAGGAAAATTATCTTTTATTCCTAAAAGCCTAAATGAAAAAAGAAGAAACAGTCTGTTCTTTAACTCTCAGTACATTGCCACTGAGTGGGTAATTAATACAATCCCTGAGTATTGTTTTTTAGGGCTAAAACCCTCGTTATTACCTTCTGTCTGTCACAACGTCCAATGCATCCAAGGCTCCGTGGTGCCTCAGGACCCCCAGCTCTGGATAACACCACTGGGTTACTTTGGGCACAGCAGGGTGGCTGTGGAGCACAGCTCTTTCCCCAACCCCCAAACTGCCTCATTTTGCAGCTGTGCTTGATGTGTCTGCAAAAATTACACCCCCTGAGGGGTTTTCTGTGTCTGTGAAGATCAGGGATTGGGCTGGAGACAGCAGTTCCTGAAGGTTCCCAACTCCAGCCTGAGGGGAAGATGAGGAGCTGTTCCTCATTACTGACACTGCAACCCTGCCCAGGGTGATCCATCCTCATCTAATGTGCTACAAAATCCTTGCCCAAAGACCCTCCTGCCTGTCTCCCTCAATCTGGACAGAGGAACTTTGTTTCCTAATTATTGTTCTTCAGCTCAATGTGTTTCTAACCCCCTCAGGCTCTGCAGAGGTTGAAATGCCATTGCTTTCCGTGGCTTGTCTTGCCTGCCCTTGTGCTCAGCCCTTTGCTGCCCTTCTGGAGATATTAAACAAGCTGCCTGGAGCCCTCAGGACTCGGCAGTTTCCCCAGCTCGCAGCAGACTGGTGTCTAATGCACTTTTTCGGAGCTGATCGGTTGAAGAAGCAGAAAAGGATTGCTACAGACAGGCTAAAGAGAAAGGGCAGGAGCAGGCAATGAGCACCATTAGTGGGTCCCATGGGCTCCTGGCTGATCTGCTCTTTGCTTTCCTCTCCTGCAGCTTGGGCTGTGGGTGCAGATCTGCAGGGGTGATCACCCACAGTCAATCACCTGTCTCAGCCTCGAGTTTCTCCCTCATGTGTTTCCTCTTCTGGCTGTTCAGGGGTTTGTGCTCAGCCCCTGGGCTCCAACACCATCTTCTTGTGTCCTCTCTGTGCCTGTAGGTGTGATGGCAGACAGGCAGAGCTGTCACCAGAGGGGTGTGAGAGCCGGGACAGAGCAGCAAAGATGTAGAACACGTTCACTGAACCTTCAGCTCAATGTTCAAGGGACCTCAGCTGGGCTGACCCCACTGAAATAAGTGGAAAGCTCGATTATCCCTTCACTTAGCAAATCTAGTGCTGGCTTAAAAGCTGTTAAAGAGAAATTCTGTCTTCTCGGTTTCCTGAGTGTGGAGATGTGTGTGGGAATGTCTGTGAGCTTCCTCCTGGTCTTTATAAGGGGATAATGGTCTGGAAAATCCGTCCCGGGTGGAGAGCAAAGGGTTAACTGTAAAAGCACTTGAGAGTTTGTTTGGAGAATAAATACACATTTCTGGCACCCAGAGGGTACAAAGAGCCTAAATTTCGCTTTCCTACCTCGTGGGAAATCTGGGTAAATGTTTGCACAAGGATCCAGCCTGTCACTTTGGGGAACTCAGGATTTCCTCCGGCCAGCGGCTCCGCTTCCTCTGCCTTGCCCATGTAAGGGCACCGCGGGCACGGGTGATGGATGAGCGGCCAGATGGAAGGACTCACACAAAAATATCCTGCCCGACTCAGGGGGCCGGCAGGAGAGGCAGGGATGGGCGGGAGGAGGCTTGGAGTTTCCATCCCCTGCCTCCTGCTCCCATGGCTCGGCTGAGGAGGAAAAGCTGGGAAGCGGTGGCGGCGCACACGGGGCTACCTGGAGCAGCTGCTTAGGAACCATGGCTTTGTGTTAGACGTACGTGGCTTTCCTCATCAATGGCTCTCTTGGGGGATCTGTGTGCCTGCTGCTGTTTGTGGGAGCAGGGATTTGGGCGCTGGGCCATGGGTTTGGGAGAGGGAAGGTGTAGGGAAGGTGGGTCCCAGTGCTCCAGGGCAATGGCAGAGAGGCTGGGCTCGGAGGCTGGACAGCAGCAGCCTGCCAGACTGGGGATGTTCCTGTGGAATGTCAGCTCCAGGGGCTGTGCTCAGCCCCACCTGGCTGGGTGGCCAAGCTCTAGAAATCACAGCAAGATTTGGAGCAGTGGGAGTCAGGTTAAAAATGCTGTTATTTTGGTTAAAGCCTCTGCCTGAGTCCAAAGGCAGGAGAAAAGAAGAAAAGCTTTGATGAAATGGGATTCTTGCTAAGTGTGAGCACTCATCCATGGCTCTCCCATGGCTTCTCCAGCTCATCTTCAGATGAATCCAAGGAGCTGTCTCAGTTTAGCACAAGGAGGGTCCCTGCAGCTGACAGCCTGTTGTTGTCTCTTAAGTTTTCAATTTTCTGGAAGTGAATGAGAAGATGCTTCTTTGGCAGAGCTGGCACCGAACCAGAGTCTGTAGCTGATTAGTAATCAGTTCCTCCAGGCGAGATTTCTGGCTTGGACGTTTATCAGCTTGCAGAAAGTCAGCCTTGTGGATTGCAGCAACTGTTGCTTTGGCTGCCCGTGGGCATCTGGGCCTTGCTGTTCCAGGAGAAATTGCAACGGGGAGCCATAAAACCACAGGGCCAAACATCCTGTATTTTCAGGGTGTTTATGTAGCAGAGATAAGATAGAATTCTGCTCTTGTTTTCCTCAGATGGTTTGGAAAGGGAAGTGTGAGGCTCTGGAGTGCTGCAGGGCAGCACCCACCAGCACACCTGGCTCGGTGGGAAGGGATTTTGGGAGCCTTCCCCATTATTCTGTTCATAAAAGGACCTAAGTGTGCTGAATGTCCTCCTCAGGAGCTGCCCTTGGGCTCTGTCACCCTTCACTGGAGAACAGCAAAGTAGGTCACTGCCTGTGCTCAGGGCTCTTTCTGCTCTGCAAAAATATTTACAGCATCTATTTGGATCCTCCCAGTCCTCCTGCAGCGACCTCTCCCTGACCCCCACGCCGGGTTCCCGAGCGCTGCACGCAATTTGTTTTGGAGCTGCGAACGTTTCTCTTGCATCCCTGCCAGGCTGGGCTGGAGTGTGGAACATCTCATTCATCCTTCTCGTGAATAAAAGCAGGCCAAGAGCCAGGCTAGCTCTGAGCACAGGTGCCTCCGGTGTCCTTTGGGAGTGCCTGGTGACAGGAACTGCAGGAGGGAAGGTTCAGATGGGATCTTAGGAAGAAATTCTTTCCTGGGAGGGTGGGGATGCCCAGAGAAGCTGTGGGTGTCCCTGGCTGTGTCCAAGGGCAGGCTGGATGGGGTTTGGAGCCCCCTGGGATAGTGGGAGGTGTCCCTGCCCATGGGAATGAGATGGGATTTAGGATCCCTTCCAACCCAAACCGTTGTGTGATTGCCTGGCAGGGACAGAGCAGCCCTTCCCAGGGCTGGAGTTGTACCCATGGCTGTGCTTCCACAGCCTGGATTGATGCTCCCTGGAGATTCACCCTCTCCCTCCTGAAGCCATTGGCCCTTTCTGCTTCCCCAAGAGGATGGGAGCTCTGTGATGCTGCTGTTCCTTTGGGCCGCTGCCCTGTGATTTCCCTGTGCTGCTACAGCTCCAGTGATGTTCTCTGATTGTCCTCTCTGATTTTCTCTGCTCCTCATTGCATCTCTTTCCAGGCTAGAGGCTCCTCCTGATCTATTTGGCCTCGCCTTGCACAGAACACTTTATAACCCACATTTATCTCTGGTGCTCTCTGTGCAGTTTCAGAGGAGGGGAGCCAGGAGTGTGTGTGACTCCATGCTGGGCTTATCTGGAATAAAAATCCTTCCCTAAACTTTGGGGTTTTGACCACACTGAGAGCTGTTGTCTTTGTGGCATCATCTGCTTCTCTGGCTCTTTTCTGAGCTCTGATTTACAGACTCTTCATGTCTGTGCAAGAAGATGATTGTTCTCTGCTCCCTTTGGATCAATTGGAATTTATTGATGCTAATTTTTGTCTGACATTTTATCATGAGGTCAGTCAGTGCCACAAGATCTTCCTGTTTACAGTCTGCTCTGGGTTTGACTGCGCTGGATAATTTGCAGTCATCGCCATCCCTCCTGAAGCCCTGCAATAGTGGAGAGCCCTGTGGGACCCCACTGATGTTCACTTCAGCATTCTCCTTCTGTCTCCTGCCTTCCAATCCTTCATCCCATCGCATCCTGGCCTGGCAGGTGTGGTGACAAACCTGCCTCTCAGGGGTTTATTTCTGCAAGACTTTGTATTTTTGAACAGTGTGAAGAGACTCTTCCTCCTCCCACGTCCCTCTATTATTTTCTGCTTCCGTAGTAGGGACTGTTCTGCAGGAGTCTGGAGCATAAAGAAGTTTTTTTTCTCCATGCTCCAAGACTTGCTGCTTGTAGCAGCTTGGGGCTGGCCAGAAGGGAGGATTTTCCCAGCAGTTTATTTGCAAGAATTAGCACTTTCCTGATCTTGCAGTCTTTTTATTTTCACATGAGCCTGAAAGCTACTGGGCACTGACAAATGTGGCAGAGGATGTAACAGCTTGGGGTGAGGAGGAGTGAGAATTGCCAGGATTGTGTCCCTTGGAATATCACAGCCACGAGCAGGAGTGGAGGGATGGCCACTGGCTCTCCAGGAACAGCTCTGGAGGCTGTGGCAAGGGAATTGTTCTCTTTTTAGTTTAATAATCTGTTTAGGTTTAAGATTTGTTGCGAATCGTGAGCCTGGTGTTATCCCTGCGTGCTGCAGCTCCCTGCCATTAAATCTGGGTGGTTTTCCTGAGGGATCTGCTGTGCACAGCCTCCAAAATTCCCAGTGGGACTGGCAGGGCCTCACCCTGAGGAATTGTTTCTCCAGCAGTGAATGGTTGCTTCATTTCTCAAGCACTGGGGTTGATTCAGCTTTTAAAAGAATTTGTGTGTGCTCTCAGGCCACCCTACAAACCCAGTACTGGGACAGGCAGAAAAAGGGTGATGTCCTTGCTGGGAAAGGGCTGGACAGTCTGGGAAGCCTCAGCCAGTAGCTCCCACAGCAGAGAAGGGGCCTGATGGAATCCAGAAATAGCCCTGGAGATAGCTGAGCCAGGAACTTCCCAGCAGGGCTGCTGACCTTGGCTCTGCAGGCTGAGGTGCTTTGGGTTTGCCCCTTCTCCTGAGGTTGTTCCTGGAGGAAATGCTGGCAGTGAAACCCTCAGAGATTCACCCAAGGACGCTGGGATGGGGAGCAGAGCTGTGTCCTCAGGCTTGGTAGTTGTGCTGCAAGGGATCAGCTGAGCGAATCTGCATTTTATTTGCATATTTACACAATAGAATAGGCTGGTTGCAAGTCACAGAATCACAGAAGGATTTGGGCTGAAGGAACCTCAAAGATCACCCCTGCCATGGGCAGAGAACCTTCTGCCAGGTTGTTCAGGTTGGTTCTGCCACACCTTGCACTGCCCCAGGCTGGTTTTTCTTATCAGAGAGATGAGGAGGCCCCAGCCCAGGTCTGAGGAGTGGGAGCTGCTCACCTGCCAGGATCCCAGGATGTGCAGGATGTGCTTTCCCTCCCTCTCTTCCCCAATGTTATTTGGGATGTGCAGTCACCAGGGACATCAGCACGGCTTGTTTGCCTTTGTGGGAACCCCCAGCCCTTCCCAAAGGAAGGAAAAAGGGGATGCCTGTGGCTCTGTGGATCTTTTCCAACTGGGAGTGCAAGCAATGGAAAATTTCGCTGGGGCTGGGGGTGCTGAGCTGCCTCTGCCACTCCTGTGCTGCTGTGGTATCAAAGAAGAGGGAAAAGGCTTCTCTGTGGGGCTGTGCCTCCTGTGAGCTCCACCCTGTCACACAAAACACCGGGCCAGAAGGGTTGGGGAGATGTGGGGCTCAACTGCTAATGCAGGGCTGTCTATTGAGAAAAGCAGCTCTGGACCTGGAAGGTACAATTTCTACTTTTATCTTCTAGAAAATAGCATTTGCCAGCAGGGGAAAGGCTTGTGGAGCTTTGCACTGACTCACTCTTCCAGTTCATTTTCCACGTGGAGCTTTGCACTGACTCACTCTTCCTGTTCATTTTCCACGTGAAGCACACAAAATGCTAATTTCTCCGTGAGACCTGGGGTGCTAAATTGCCTGTGCTTGTTGGAAGAGATGGGTGGATTTGTCACAGGGCTCAGCAGCTCTGGAGAAGTTCTGAGCAGCAGCAGCTCCTGACGTGGACAGTCCAGCTGTCTGTGGAGAGGGGAATTTGGATGCAGGAGTTTCATCTGAGCACTTGATGTGTTGTGAGTGTATTTATAGAGATGTGTGAGTGTGTGCTCTGCAGCTGCTGTACCCACAGCCAGGACTTGAGCCAAAGCTGCTCAGGCTACATGGGAATGACAACTTGGGTGTTGGGATGGGGCTGTTCGCATCCCTCAGAGCTCTTTAAACTATCTGAATCAAAAAATATTAAGCCTTCAACCATTGTAGGAGTACTAGTGTCTTGTGAGTCACTGTGAGACCTCTGGGGAGGGAGAGGGGATGGTGGGATGAGAATTTGGGGCTCTTCCTCTGCAAGCCAAGACAGAGCCAGCAGTGACCTGGCTGCTGCTCTCAGGGAGAGAAAACAGCTCTGAGAGGAGCACTCTGGCCCTTCCCTGGGGATGTCCCTGCAGGGGATGCTGTGCTGCTGTGTGCTGGGGCCTGTCCTGCACACTGCTCACCCACACAGGGGTGCAGAGCTGCTCCCTCCCCTCCCTGCCTGGTCCTTGCCCTCTCCTGGGCTGTGCTGTGCCAGCTCTGCCACCCTGCTGTGCCAAAAGCGGTGCCAGCCCTGCTGCAGTGGCTCAGATGTGGGATGTGCTGCCTTCCAGCCTGGCTCCAGGGACCAAATATGTGTTCCCCACGCACTCCAGCCATTAGGAAACCCCACAGGGATGTCACTCAGAGAGGGGAAAAAATCTACCAAAAAGAAAGGGGAGAACAACTGTAACCTGGTAACCAGAAGAGCTGTGGGAGGAGAAACAAACACGAGATGATTGTATATATTTAAATAACTATAGGAAAAGAAAGGGCAGCGTTTCCTGTATGGCTTGGCTCCCTGGACAGGCTCAGAGAGCCTGGTGGTGGCTGGGCAGGGAGGACAGGACATGGCAGAGTCCTGGAGCAACCCAGGACCCTCTGGACACGTCTCCCAGCCCTTGAGTGCAATCCAGACACTCTCACCTGTATGGTCTGGGCCAGCAAAGAGCAGCTGGAGGCTCCTGCCCAACCAATGCCCATTTGCTGCCCAAATCTTGGGTTCTGCCAGCAGATCGTGTCCTGTGTCAGTGCCAGCAGCAAGAAAGGTCAGACCCTGTGCGTGATTCTTGTGCTGTTTCACCCAGGATTGTCCTTTCCATCCCCTCAGGGGTGGCAGGAGGCTCAGCAGCAGCTGCCTGTGGAGTGCTGGCTCCCAGAATGTGCAGTGGCTTTGCCTGAGGAGGGGATGTCGATGCTGGACACGAGGTACTGGCTCTTCTGGCAGCACATCCAGACTCCCTGGCCATGCTCCTGGGGAAGGATGGAGTTAGAGCAGATGCTGCCAGCAGGACCTGCTGCCTCTGGCTCCTTTTACAGCTTGGAATGGAGAAGAGAGGTTTACACTGGAGATTATACAAATGTATAATGCCCCAAATGTGGGTTCACCTTCTGTGTGCACACCCTACCCTCAGGGGGAGGAGAGGACAGGAGAGGAGAGCATCACCTCTGATACCTTGTGGTGCTGACAGAGCAGGGGTGTCACCAGTGGAGCTGCTGAGGATGCCTGGCAGCTCTGGGCAGTTCCAGCACCAGTGTGGGACTGGTTTGTGGTGGGAAGCAGGAAGATGCTCTGTGGTTTTTGTGGTGTGCAAGGAAACAGAGGAGGAACTCAGCTTGTGTCCTTCCTCTTCTTTGACAGACACAGTTAAAAATAACACTGTAAATCCCAATATTCATTACGAGAAGCTGCCTGCCTGTGGGTTTTCCTCTGAGGCAAAGCTGCCTCGTGGATCTGGGGAGCTGAGGAGCTCTGAGGAGCTCTGGAGAGCACGTGGCACTGCAGAGCCACACTGAGCTACCACCTCTCTGCTTCTGTGCTGGCATTTCCAGCCCCAGGGCAGCAGCCAGGCTCCCCTGAGTGTCCCAGCTGGAAGCAGCGAGGGAAGAACAGGAGCCCGAGGCAGGAGCAGCTCCAGGGCTCCTGTGTTTGCTGGGCTGGGCACTGCTGGGTCTGGTTGTGATTTAAGGGGGGTTTGGATCACGCAGGGCTCGGTGCCAGCCCCGGGGGTCCCAGGAGGATGAGCAGGGTGTATTCCCCTCGGGGGGCTGCCCAAGCTGCCTAGCACCGAGGGGAAGAGTGTTGAGGTTTCCATATGCTGACTGCAGCAAGCTTTTTTGGTGGTACATGGTTCTGGAGGAAGGAGGGAAAGGGATGATAAAAATAAAGCTGCAGATCTGTATTTAGCTATAAATCACTCCAGGATTTTTTTTTTTTTGTAGTATTTGAAGACTATGCAATAAATGAGCTTGTTCATGAATTTTTGATTTTATACCACTACAGCTTTGAAGAAGTAGCCAGGTTGCTGTGGCATTTCCATAGTTCAGGATCCCTGTGTTGGGGAGGAGAGGTTGTAAATCCTCTGTGCCAGGGTCAGCTCTGTGTGCAATGCAGGAGCACTTTTGTCTGAGACATCAATGTCCAGCATCTCAAAGTCACTGTGCAATTGATAAAGACATTCTAACAAGCCAGTGCAGTGTTCCTTGTAGTGGAGCTTCATCCAGAATAAACAAATGTGCCAAAATTTTAAAATTCTGAATGATTTCCTATGCAAGAATAAGAGAAAATACATTCAAACTGTAGCTGCTATTGCCAATGGGAGAAGAAATTCAGATGCAAATAGCAGAAATTGTTTCCAGAGCTACTGATATAATTGGATTTTACTACAGTTTCTAAATGCTGATAGAGGACAGGGGTAAATATTTGCTTTGTTTCATGATCTGACACATGATCTGAGGCCAGATGAGATGGACTAATTGAGTTGGAAAAGAATCATGTAGAATTAAAAAAAAAAAACAGCACCCAAACCCCAAAAATGAGTGTTTGATATCCAAGAGAACGGCTGGGGAGAGCTGTGAGCATCCACAGCTCCCAGAGGAGGCAGGATGGGGATGACCCTGCCTGTCCAGAGCCACAGGAGCTGTGCAGTGTCAGGCAGGGTTAGGCTGTGGGTAAAGGTGCCCTTTCCACATGGCAGCCAGTGTGTGTCCATGGCTGTGCAGCCTTTCCTCTGGGAAAGGAAACGAGGTGCTCCTTTAAACAGGCACTTCATCAGCCCTGGAGAGCCCTGGGTGTGACAGTCTCCTCCAAACACAATTATAATTACCCCCATTTGGAGCCAGGCATCTGGCTCCCCACTTCAAACCACGGTGATAATAAGAGAGTAGATGATTTTTTAAAATTGCTGGTTTTTATGGTGAAATTTGAGTTTCAGAATGCTGTCCTGATGGCCTAGAATCAGCGTGCCTTTGGCCTAATTTATCATAGTTCAGCTCTAAGAGGAAAGACTTAATTGTGGCTTTCTCTCTTTTTTTTTTTTTGTGCTTAATGTCAGTTCCTCCTTTGCAACCCGAGCTAGAGGTGGTCAGCAAACTTCGGTGTTTACACTGCTCGATCCAGAGGGAGTGCTTGAGCTGACAGGAGTTTGGCTTGATTTATCTTAAAGAGCAAGGTTTGGATCAATGAGCAGCACAGAATAACCTGAGATGCATTAGTCAGTGCAGGGCCTCGGCTGCACGGTGCATGTGGCAGCTGAAAGGAGCTGCAGAGCTCTCGGGGGGGGACAGAATTAAGTGGCACATAACATCAGTGCGAACCATCTGAAACGTTGGGCTGTCTTCTGGGGCTGTGTTCAGCAGAAATTCTGCATGCCCGCTGCTCTTCTGGAAATTCAGGAGCAGCAGCTTTGGAATCTGGTCAGCTGGGATCTGATTTACAGGGGTGGGAGTTGTTAGAGAGAGAAGATGATCAGAGGAGCCTCAGCTCCCATCCCTGCAGCAAATCCCTGGATGTGTGCTCAGCGCCAGCTCAGGATCCAGCTCCTGGGAGCTCTTCTTGCTGTCTTTAGCTCCTGCAGGCTGCACAGGAGGCAAAGCTGTGGGAAGATGCTGGGAATGAGTTGGAGAGGCTTTGGGTGAGACTTTTGGAAGTACATCAGGCAGGAGTTGGAGTCTTTCAGCTGATGGCTGCTTCACACTCCAGAGTTACCTGTGAGGGATGAAAAATCAGCTCGGAGGCACCACCTCTCTTCCCACAAAAAATCTGAAATTGGTGCTCCTGCCATGGCATGGATGAGTTTCACTGATGAGGAAGAACCAGACAGGATCAGGACCTGGGGTGTTCCCTCTGGGGTCTCTGCAATGAATGGCTTGGCTGCTCTGTGAAGTTTCAGTTTAACCCCAGTCTGCTGAGCTCGAGCTGCTGTGGGCAGCAGGGGCGTGCCCACCTTCTGGCTGATAAATGTTCTTTGATAAAAGAGACCAAAGAGAGCCCTTAACCCTGTGAAACAACCTCCTGAGAGCTGCCAGGTTTGCTCTCCTCTCTGTGCCTGGTGGCCACTCGCCGCTGTCTTTGAGCCACCAGCTCGGGTCTCCCCCAGGCACTGCCATCCGGAGCCACCGCCGTGCCGAGGGATGGGTGATGTGTCCTCCTGGCCACGACACTTGGCAGCCGGACAGGCGTCTGAGTCATCAGCCTTCGCGGTTTCCCGTTTAATCCTGGGGTTCTTGAGATGATTTAAGTGCCAGCAGCCCAGAGAGGAGGTTGTGCTTTCTGCTTCCAGCACGCTTGTGGAGCCATCGCCTTGCCTGCCTCCCATCCCTACTTTTCCTTGCGGGGGGAGGCTGGGGGTGGATCTGGGTTTGGCCGTCAGCTCTCGGTTATCTTGCGAGCAGTTTTATTCCCTCCCGGCAATTGGGCTTTTCCATTGGCTCCTCTTGCTCTCCGTCGCTCGCCTGCTGAGCAGCAAATGTCCTGTGCCCGGCGCTGCTCTGCGGGGCGCTCCGGGGGACCCTGCCCAGCCCTCCGGCCGCTCTGCTGAGCCCCGAGCCGCCCAATGCCCCCGGGGGGAGCGCTCTGCAGGGGGGGCACGGCCGCCTGCCCCGCGATGTAACCGCGGCCGGGGGATGCGGGGGGTGCGGGAGGAGCGGGGCCGGCCCCGGAGGAGGTGCTGGGGCGGGCGGTGGGGTGGGCAGGGCAGGGCAGGGCTCCCCCTCGCCCCCCCTCCCCATTGCCGCTGTCCCCTTCTCTCCCGCAGGCTCTCGTCGCCCGGCGGCTGCGGCGGCGGGGACGGCGGCGGGAGCCGCAAGAGCGGGGTCATTCTGGACATCGCCTCCCTGAAGATGACGGAGCTGGAGTCCGAGGTGCTGCCCCTGCCGCCCCGCTACCGCTTCCGCGATCTGCTGCTGGGGGACCAGTCCTTCCAGAGCGACGACAGGTTCGGGGCGCACGGCGGGGACAGCGGGGTGGAGGGCGCGGGGACACCGACCCGCCGGGAGGGACACGCGGAGCTGGGGCGCTGCCCGAGCGTGGGGACGCGCACCTGGGCTGGGGGAACACACCTGGGCTGGGGGAACACACCTGGGCTGGGGGGACACACCCGGGACACCCCCGTGCCGAGCGGGGACACGCGGAGCTCTCCGCGGTGCCGCGGAGCCGGAGCCCGCCCGGTGCGGAGCTCTCCGCGGTGCTGACGGCGGAGCTGGCACCGGAGGCTGGGGGTACCGGGATGTGCTGGGGATCCGGGGTGTTCAGAGCCTGAGGGTACCGGGATGTGCTGGGGATCCGGGGTGTGCTGGGGATCCGGGATGTTCAGAGCCTGAGGGCACCGGGATGTGCTGGGGGGCACGGCGATGTTTGGAGCCTGCGGGCACCGGGATGCGATGGGGAATC
>PYHW01010008.1:1530823-1545357 GCA_013186435.1 Turdus rufiventris | reverse complement strand
CCCTGCCTCCTCCCGTGCTCATCGCCGCCTCCCCGCCCCGCTGTGCCCGCATTGCTCCGCTCGCTCGCTGCAGCCGGGGCTGACTCATGCTCGGGGAGCGCTGCCAGCCCCGCCCGGGCGAGCACCCGGCGCCGCTCTCATTAAATCTTGGGAAGCAGAGAGTGACCCCGTTATGTACTCACCTGGAAAAGTGACTTGGCCGTGCCTCATTACTGTGCTCTGCCCGGAGACTTTTCATGCTTCCCTTGCAGATATATATTTAGATTTTACCCGAGGGCTTTTAATTTCCTCGCTGGTTTGAGCAGCTGCGATAGGTACACGCTTACCTTCCTTTTCTCCTCCATTTTAACCTGCCGAGGCTTTGTCAGGGAGCCACTGCAAAGCCTCAGGGTCTCATTGCTCTGCTTGTGAGCCCGTCACCCAGGCCCAGCACCCAGGAGCGGCAGCCGTGCCGGCAGCACCGTGGCTTTGTGGGGAGATTTGCTCAGCAGATGCTCTATTTGTCCTTCTCCACACTGGGTTTGGCGTTGGTCGCTGATGAGCCGCGCTTAGAGAGGTAAAAATGGCTTTGGCAAGGCTGCGGTGACAGTTCTGGGATTTAGAGCCGTGGTTACATAAGGGCTGCTCCGGCTCCCAGAGTCACCTGGGGAAGGGACCTGCCCTCCCTGCTCCCCACTGACCAAAAAGAGGGGTTTGGTTCGGGGATCCCCTCCATCCTTCCTTTGGAGTAGGATTCCAGGACACTGCTCCTCTTACTGGGCAGTTTTGGAGTCCTGATCCTTTCTTCTAAGCCCTAACATTTGGAAGTTGTTAACATTTGAAATGTTAGTGCAGAGGACACCGGGAACAGCAGAGAAATCCAAAGCTGCTCTGCTATCAGCCCGTCCCCCTCCGGGCTCACAGCCTGCCTGCAAGCTCTGGATGTGTTTTCTTACTTTGCATAATTGTTCCATCTCTCTCCATCAGCCCAGCTCTTCAAAGGCTTCCTTCTGTTTCCAGCTCTCTTGCAGTTGTTAAATCTGCTCTTCTCTGTGCTTTCCAAAGTGTTCCTCCTTCCCTGAAACTTCACTGCTCCAGTTTATTGGAGAAGGCTCCCAAACTGCCGAGGTGATGCAGGAGCAGCTGCCAGGGCTAAATCGGGATAGCGAGGGAATAAAACCCAGGCAGTGAGTTGCTGAATTTCTGCCTGTGTCATGCAAATCGTCCTGGTGTCTGCCGTGGCCTCATGGGTTCCTGCAGCTGTGGTGGTGTCAGTGAATATCGGTGTTCCCCCGCTCCAGGCTCTCTCCTCGGGGGTTGGTTTGGTTTGCCAGGATGCCAAGGACCCCCCAAAAGTGCAGTGGGGATGGAGCAGCCCCCAGCCCAGCGTGGTGGGAGCTGATCCCACAGACACCCTCGGGGTGAGTCCCCTCCAAGGGTGGCTGTGGCCGAGACCCCGGAACGGAGAGGTACCTTTGGTACCTTTGTGATTTTGGCAGAACACTCAGCCCAACTGCTGTCCCAGCCAGATGCTGTGATGACAGAAAATCCTGCAGTTTGTGAACTTTTCCTGAAATGCTTTTAATGACAGTTTAATAATAACACTTAGTGCTCCATACAGAGCTTCTCACCCCTGGAACCAAAACGCTTTTGTGAGGAGGGTAAGGACCATTATCCCCCGTGCTGGCAGGGGGGAATAGCTGCTTTTATTTGTAAGCCTAATTATAACAAGTGGAATTAATCAACTTTTCATAGAATGGTGTTGCTTTTTAAAGACAAATGTCAGAAAGGAGTCCTAGAGAGCTCGAAGTGGTGCAGATCCATCTGATGGCTTCTCAGGGAACTCGTCAGAGCCTGTGGTGCAAAGGCTTTAACCCTGCCCAGGCAGAGTGAGGAGGGAGCAGAAAGGTGAGGTGAGACAGGGCATAGTGTGGTTTTAGGCTCCCTGGGCCCTGCTGAGGGGGTGTTTGGGAAAGCTGCTGCTGCCCCAGCCCTGTGCTGTGTTATTCCCTCTGCCCTTCCCCTCTCCAGCTGCTCAAACCTTGGGAATTGGGAAAGAGCTTGGGAAAAACTTCCCAGTGCTTGGGAAAAACTTCCCAGTGCTTGGGAATTCTCCCAGCTCCTGAGTGTCCTCTGATTCTTAGTGCACTGAGAAATTCCATTGAAATAATTGCTTTAGTCATGGATTTGTTTCTTAGAGAGAGGACTCAGAGAGGCCACAGCCTCCTCCTGTGAAATCACTGAGTTTTGGGCTTTTCCCCCTCATCTCTGTGCTGCTCTGCATCCCCCTGCTGCATCCTGGCCCTCTCCAGGCTGCAGGGGAGAGCACAGGTTCTTGTGCTGAGCCCAGGGAAGTGCAGGCTTGTTCAGGCTGGGGCCTCTTGGTGTGACAGAAATGGGCAGCGAGCAGCCAAGCCCTGGGGACGCAGCTGGGAGAGTGCCTGAGATGCTTTCTGTGCGCTGCTCTGCTGCTCACAGCCCATTACCCGATGGATTCACCTCAAAATCCTCCCATTCCCTCGGGCACTCAGGGGCTCTCTCAGGGAGTGGGGAAGGCAGCACAGAGGGCACAGGAGCCTCCAGGCAGGACACGTTTGCAAGTGCTTTGAATTGCAAAGTGCACCCTGAGCTGCTGCAGCCCCACGGGATCCGTGTCTGTCCCTGGGATCAGCCCCAGCTCACCTGGATGAGTCTCTGTGGCACTGGCAGGTAGGAGTCACTCTCAGGAAGGGTTTGATCCTCTGTGTGTTTTAAATTCCATCTTTGCTGCCTCTCCCTGCTCCCATGCCAGAGAGGACCTTCCTCTCCAGGCTAATGGAAAGAAAATGGAGAGAAGTTTTTTTTTTTAATTGACTCAGGATCAATAGATAAAAAGTATTTCCTAAGCCTTTTTAATAATAAATACCTGCCTCCTCGCTGCCCAGGGAGGGTTCCCAGTCACTGCTCTATATTCTGATATCTACAATCTGAGTTAATCAATGTATTGCTGCTGGATGTTTGACTGTCAAAGGAACTGGAGCTCTTTGGGTTCAACTCTCTCAGTAACTGATAGTCAAAAATCCTGGCAGAAGGACCTGTTTTGTTAGGAAAATGTTCCTTGGGGCACTCCAGAGCAGGATGTGCTGTTAGGGGAGCAGTGAGGGGATCCTGGCCGTGTCAGAGGGCTCTGAGGGTGTCCGTGCACCACATCCCTGTGCGTGGGAGCAGCTCTGGCACTGCACAGCCATGGCGAGGCCAAGTTCTACACAGGGAAAGAGGATGAAGCACCAACGGTTTTTATTTTCTTGTCTCTTTGGCAAATTTATTATTTTCACTGAGGCAAATGTCAGAGGAAAAAACATTCTGGTGAGGAAGCAGAAGCTCCTTTTTCTGTGATTTCAACTTCCCGTTGGGATAGAGAACAACGAGTAAATAGAGAGAAAAAAAATCAGATTTTTAGATTTCCTCAGAGCCATGGACATTTCCAGGCAGTTCTGCTGCAGAGGGATATTTCAGCTGGTGTTTTTTGTGGCTTGGCTGCAGGATCCTCAGTGGGATGGGGGGTGATTGGCAACCTCCAAACATTGGCAGCTTTAGAAAAGCAATTTTGCAGAGTGCCTGGTGACAATGTAGGGCACTCCCTGGTGACTCTGGGGCAGAGCTGGTGCATGTGCACTCTGTGAAAAACACTTCAGCAAGAAGCTGAGCCAGGCAGCTTTGTGCATTTATCTGAGTATTAGTGGCCCTCTGAAGTTTATTGAGCTGATAATGTCACGCTGTGACATTTGTTGGGGTCCTGAAATACAGGAGGTGTTTGTGGCAGTAATAAATTACGTGGGATCTTGTTTTCCCTCGGTGTTATTAAATGAAGGAAGGGCAGGATCGCTCTGCAAAGGCACAGAAACACAGAGGGGCCATGCAGGGAAAGGTGATTTTCCTTGAGCTGCTTGCCAAGGGTGTCCAGGGGTTCCTGGAGGATAATAATGAGCATTAATGGCTTTTCAGTCCCTGGAGTTCACACTTTAATTGTATGAGCACAGCCTCTCCTTAGAGCAGCAGCTCTGCTCATGTCCCTGTGAGATTCTGGCTGCTCATGAGCACAAGCTCTTCTTCCAAAATGTGTTTTCCCACCCAGGTTACTCTTTGTGGGTCTGGAATGATCTTTGCCGAGCTGATGCATTTTGAGATTTTTAAATACATTAACTTGGCTTTCCTGGAGGAGGTCTTGCAAACCAACACCCTTGGGTTGTGTCTCAACTGAGCAGGTTTGTTTGCCAGAAAATGGGATAAAACTCAACCCCTTCCTGTATCATCAACTACTTCTAATGGACAGAGTGATGCTTTATTATTAATAAGTTGGATATGTGAGTAAAGGGAGTTTTGGCAGTCAGGACTGAAAGTGGCCTGGATGAAAGGGAAAATATTTAACAGTGCAGTTGCTGTGGATTCAATTAAGAGCAATGAGGAATCTGCTTCTTTCTTAATCTTATTTTCTGAAATATTATTACCCCTGCAACTGCTGCTCAGCAATTCCCAGCCATGTCTCCAGCGCCCGGCACAGCAGTGGTCTCTGCATAATGTAGATTTTGAAAGGAGAAATCAGCACTTTGTAATGGGCTCTCAAACTAAAATTAAACATCCATTTCCTGGCTTACAGTCAGATGCTTGGCATTCAGCTGGCCCGGGATGTGTTTCTGGACCAGAGGAATTTTAGTTGGGCTTTGATGTTAGCGAGGTTGTTTTGTCGGTCTTGCCCTCCCGGATCCCCTCGGAGGATGTGCTGTACCAACAAGGTGCTGGATGCGGAGCTGCTACCGTGTCCCCGGGGCAGGATCACAGGGATGTGATGTCCCTGCAGAGCTGGCTCAGGTGACACAGCCACGGCTCTTTCTAAGAACAGGCTGCTTCCAGCCAGAGGGAGCAGGGCTGCCTTTGCTCCGAGCTCCTGCTTCATCCTCCTCCCACTGCCCTTTTTGACTCAGCAGCAGTCTGGAATTTTCAGGGCTGCTCTGGGTCTTTAGGTGAAGGGGGGGGAACACATTTGCATTGCTGAGAGAGGAATATTCTGCCAGCAGCAGAGCACAGGAGCTGCTCTGGCAGCTCGGGGCAGGGCTGAGCGCTCTGAGTCACGCTGAGCTGGGCTCACAGATGTTCTGTGATCTCTTTTCTCCCCCAAAAGAGCAGTGCTTGCTCCGACCCTCAGCCCTGGCTGCAGTTTGTGGTGTCAGATCATTGCTCTCTCTCTGGATTTCCTGTCTTGGTTTGTGTTTAAATGCTTGGCAGAAAAGGCGACTCCGTGGAGAGGTTTCTGTGGGCAGGATCTGAGCTCCTCGAGGGGCTCTCTGATGTGCTTTCTGTCACCTTCTGCACAGCACAGGGATGACAGGAGCGTTGATATTTTCTGTTAAAATTCCCAGATCTTTCCCTAATCCCTCTTCTGTTCCTGCTGCTGTGTGAGGGCATTAGTGCTGAGATGAATAACTTAAGCCTAAGCCCCTTTCCGCCTCTAATCTCAAGCCTAAAATTAATGTTCTCCTGCAATTAGGAGTACAATAGAATCTAGAATTAATCAAGAAAAAGACACCTGATTGCCCCATTGCAGTGGCTCTGCCCAGGAGGATTTATCAGGGCACACTCCAGCCCAGAGGGCTGACAGATCCTATTTGGTGTTTGAGGACAGCACCCTGAAGTAAAGACATGTGGAGCAATAAGTTGAAGAGTCTGAATCAACCCATGAAGCAGAAAGGAATGACTTGGGTGGAAAATTAATGTATTGAGCTAATGAATCATTTCGAGGCAAAACAAGAAATTAAATGTACGCTGAAGGCTGGCACATTAAGGAAAGGGCTGTGGGTTTTTTATCGTTTTGCATTTCCAAATGCTGAAACAAAGTATGCTGGATGGTGAAATCCCATTAAGAAAATGCTGTGAGCAGGGAAACCAGGATTTGGTTAACAGGAAATTGGGACTTTGCTTCTCCTCCCAGAGCAAATGGGGACTGTGCCACGGGGCAAATAATTTCTGGGGGAAGAACTGAGGGGAGAGCTCAGCCTGGCAGCTCCTGGCAGGGGAGAGGAGAGGAAGGACCAGAACTGGCACAGGATGGAGATTCTGGGTGCTCTGACAGCCTGGCAGGGGCATGGAGCCATGCCAAAGGGAACTGTCAGCTTTTCATTCTGATTTGGATCCCAGAATTCCCATTCCAGGGCAGCTCCTGCCCTGCTCTCCCAGCCAACTGCAGGTCCCAGGCTCTGGGGACACCTTTCCACTCAACACCTTGACTTTGTGTACAAAAACATTTGGAGAAATCCTGTGGTGGGACCTGATGATTCCCACTGGTCTAGGTCATGGCATGGTGCCCATCAATGAATTTATAGATTATTGATTATTTCCAGCCTGCAGTGGGGCTGGGCCGTGGGGCAGCACTGCTGGGATGTGCTGGATGTGCTGGCACTGCTGGGCTGTGCTGGCACCGCTCGGGGTGGGTTTGGCACCTTGGGGGTGGTGGCACGGCAGGAGCTGGGTGACATCGGTGACACTGCTGTCCGTGGTGCTGAGCCACCCTGGCCGTGGATCCTTCCAGATGTTTTTATTCCTGTGTCTATTCATCAAACACAATCTGGAGCAGCTCTGGGCTGGTGGTATTCCCAAAATAAGGAAGGATCCTTTCCCCTCTCTCCCCTCTCTCCTTTCCCACCCTACCTGCACACTCAGGTGTTGCCTCCAGCTCAGCTCTCCCCTGGCCTCGGTGAATTCCCTTTTCTGTTTGATCTCTTGAGAAATCGATGCCAAGAGTGCAAGGAGCAGCAGCTTTTGCTGTCACCTGAGGAGGGAAGCGTGGGTCACTCGGGGACAGGTGAGTGCACCTGCCTGGCCAGGTGAGCAGGATGAGCCGTGCTGGCCGCTCGGAGGGAGCAGCAGTGAATTCCTGCTCAGTTCCCAGCGGTGCATTCAGGAGGGGACTGAGCTCTGCTGCTTTGTGTCTGAGAGAGCCAAACCTGCTGAGTGTGTTCCCTGGCACGCAGTCCTCACGCTGCTCTGTACACAGAGGAATAAGATAAAATTGCTTCCTCCTCCTCATGCTGCTACCGAAAAAACAGCGATGGGGGAAAAAAAATAATCCTTCAGCCCCTGCCCTGCCTGTGCTGATAAGAGCAGTGCAATCCTTTTCTTGACAGAGTCAGGCAAGGCAATTTCATTATTTGGCAAACAAAGCCTTTTCAGAGATTTCTGCATTGTGGACGTTTTCTCGGCGGTTTTGCACCAGATTTGTTGCAGCAGCAAGGCCGGAGAGTTTGCCTTGACTCCCCTCACTACCAAAATAAATGAACAGGGCAGGATTGTTCCACTGAGCAGCCGTGACTGGGGAGAGAAGAAGAAGGAAGGAGATGGTACGTGCCGACAGCTCTAAACTGATTGCGGTGAGGATTGCTATGTATGAGAGAGTTCAGGGGGGAAAGAGGAGGAAGTCACAGAGGCAGCCAAGGCTCGCAGGATGGCAAGAGCCAAGCTGAAGAATTCCCCTTCAGAGAGCAATTCCCATGTCAAAACTGTCCCACCAGCCACGACAGAAGATGTCCACGGGGTGAGCCCCTTGTTACCGAATCGGAGGATGGGATCCATGGGGAGTGATGTCGGACAAAGGTATTGCAGGACTGCAGTGCTGCGTGGGGAGCCTGGGTGGGGGAGGCAGCACCTTTTCTCTTTTAAATGAGAGGGGAAAGGATTAGTGCCTCCACGGGCTGGAGGGGTGGTGGATGGAATCCTTCGCAGAGCTGCGTTAAAGAGCCACGGCAGCTCCAAAGTTGTGTTATGAAATAGGGAGCTGGGGCAGGAGGAAACCAGTTCCTTTAAATTTTTATAGGTGCTTCTCGATGCTTTCTTCCATGCCTAAAGCATGTCTGAATGGCAGCCTGAGACCGTGGGGCTGCCACACACCACTGTTAACTTGCACTGCACCTTCCCTGTGCAGTGTAAACCCCAGGCTTATTTACTCTGCTAACGCACTGTACATAAGCACCATGTTTGCGTGGCAGGAGAGATGCTCGGTCCCCCCAGCTGAGCAATAATTTATTTGTAACTGCAATAAAAAAAAAAAAAAAAGCTGCCATAGGAAATGCTGCAGCCTTCCTGCAAGCACACAGCTGAGTGTAGGGCGAGGAAGGAGCTGTTTTGGTGCTGTTTTTCAGGAGGATGAGAACGCTCTGCGCTGCACTGGGATTTCAGTGATTCAGAAGGAGCCGGGTCCCCTAGTTACGATGAGGATGCAAATGTCACTAATTCAGTTCTTGTTCTGTTCGTTCCATTTTTCTGTTCCATCCTTTTCCGCCATCCAGCCCATCCATGCTGCCTCACCTGTGACTGTGTACTGTATGTCTTCTAGGATGTGCATTTGGTGCAAACGAGCACGGTAGGAAAACTCCTGCTCAGGGGGAATTTGACTTGTTTGGCTTTAGACCGGAATGAATTCATGCCTCAGCTTCTGCCTCTTGGCATATCTGGGGGGATGGCCCCGAGCCAGGAGCAGCAGCTGTGGGAAGCCGAGCAGGGAGGTGTGTGCTGGGGAGCTCCGGCGCGGCCGCCGCCGGTGCTGAGCCGTGCCGGGCACATGCTCGGGTCTCCAGGGCTGGGAGCAGAGTCCTGGCACACAGAGCGTGTCCCTGGTGCGCTGTGCCAGCGCTCCAGATGGCCCCGGTGCCGCGGCTGTGGTGAGCAAACACCAGGGCTGGTGGAGCGCTGCCTCTGCCAGGCAAGGCTCAGAGTGTGAGAATGGGCATTGTGGGGCTGCAGAGGGGTTAAATCCCTGCAACTGCTCTCGTCTCAGCATGTTTTGACAGTCTGGGTTTGCTGGTCAGGCTGTTTGTGGTCTGGTTTTGTGCTTTGGTGCAAAAAAAGGCACCAAAGCTGGACCTGTGCTGAGGGTACCTGAATCTCTGAGGGCAAAGCCTTTGGGACAAGGCTGCTTCCTCTGTGTGCTCTTCCAAGTTGTGGTGTTGTCCCCTCAGGACAGGGTCAGTGGTCAGACCTGATGTGTAGGGGCCAGAAAAATGCAGCTGGAGACGGCTACAAACTCATTCCACTGCTCAGCAGTGATTAAACGGGCAAGAGGGGCTTCTCCTGTCTGGCACCCAGGTGGCCAAACCTTCATCCCAGGGCTGATCCTCCTTGTCTTTCGTGGGAGCACAGCATAAAGTAGGGACTGTTGTGTCTGGAGGGCAGCAATTCCAAAAATCGCATCACTGCGGGCAACCCTCGAGAGAAGGTGGCTCTATAAAGACCCAATTCCCTGGGTTTCACTGGAATTTTGAGTGATTTGCTGCAGCTCTGTTGTAAAAGAGTGCTGCTGGGAGGTAGAGAAGTTGGTGGAACACTTTGACACCCCCCGGCAGCGGGCAGAGCCGCAGTTCGAGTGCCTGGATTCCCGACTGCCAGCATCTCCTCCTTCCCTGGGCACTGCTCCCCAACAATGAGTTGGCACTTAAGGCTGAGATTCCTACACTTCCACTGCTGCAAAGACAGGGGGATTGCTTTGGAAGTGATGAACAGAGAGTTTGAGATGCTTCCCAAAGCCAGACTCAAGCAGCGTTACTGAGTTAGCAGTGACAATTGTCCCTGGGAGCTGGGGGTGAGTTTTTGGGTGGTGGTGGAAGGAGATGTGTGTTAAAGGGTGTTCTCAGGATGCAAATGATTCCTCCTGATGATTGAAGCCAGGGAAATTTATTCTCACCTACTTTATTTACCTCCTTACTCTGAGTCATTGCAGCATCTCAAAGCTTTTAGGGGTTCCCAGTCAAAACAGGAGGAGAGGATTTGAATTCATCTGAGGGAAAATCACTCCACAGCTTGGGAGTAAAAAGGGGAATTCAGGACTGCCCCTGGGCATCCAGGACAGGGATATTTTCTGTGCCTGGTGACCTGCAGATGGGGTGGGACCAGCCCATGTGGAATTATCCTCCACCAGAGAGGCTCAGAGTCCTTTCTGTGTGCCAGGGATTGCTGTGAGATGGGATGGAACTGGCAGCCTCCTGGCCATGCAGAGCTGGGCGCTCAGACTCTTCTGGCACCCCATGAGAGTGTCTGGAACCAGCCAGGACAGGCTGAGTCTTCCCTGCAAGCCAGGTTTTTCCTGAGGCAGACTCATCCCTTGTGCTGGGGGATTTGGAAGGGAAAGGTGTGAAGGGAAGCAGAGCTCCCGGAGCTCTGTGCTTGGGAAGGAGCTGCTGGCAGGGGGCAGGACATGCAAACAGCTCTTTGGATCCCATTTCACGGTGATGTCCCTGTAGCACCCGAGATGTGGCTTTAAAAACACAAAGCAAGGTTTTTACAAGATAACCACGTCCTGTTTGTGCAGCTCTGCTGGGAGCAGGGGAAGCTCTGAGCACTGCCTGTCCTGGGGCTCTGGGGGGATTGCAAACATTCCTCTTTGGGTCTGGTTTGGAGGCTGTGGCCCAGGTCCTGGCAGGGCTCTGTGTCCCCTCCCTGCCCCCCTCACCTCCTTCAGTTGTTTGTTGAGCTGCTGATAACGGAATTGTGGACTGCTGAGGTTTGGGAGGAAGATTAGCATTGCAGAAGAGCTGGGCTTGGAGAGGACCTGCAGGGCTCTGCTCCAAAGCTGGACTGCCTTTAAAGTTATCCCAGCTGGTTCAGGACCAGTCCTGCTGAGTTTTGAACATCTCACTGGACATTTCTCATCTCCTTTGGGTTCTGGGTGCAGGGTTTGGTCATGCTCAGGGTGAATCATTTTTCCCTTGCTGCACCTTGTACCTGTTCCCTCTCATCCCTTGTCCTTTCTGTGTGTCCCAGAGGAGCCTGGCTGCTCCTTTCCCGTTGGGCAGCCCAAGGCAGCAGCTGGATGCTTCCCTCCCTTTCTTTCCTGCACCCCCCCAGCCTTGCCTCGTCTCTCAGTTTGAGATATTTTTGGCAGGAATAAATGGGACTTTGCTTCAGAGCCCTGCTCCAGTCAGCAAGGTGGCTGGAGCCTCCTCAGTAGGAAAGAGCAGCTCTCTGCTAGGCCGAGTTTAATGCAGGGTTCTTGGAGGTAAAGCACTCCAGAGAGCGAGGACTTCACCCAAAAGTGTCTGAAAATAGAATTTCTGACCGATGGATGTTTGTTCCCCCAGGGGCAGTGTGGTATTAACAAACAGGACTTGCCAAATGTGGGTTTTTTGCCTGACACAAAGGAACCACAGAGAGGTCCAGTCTGGCCAATGAAACCCCTGCAGGCACCGAGTCCTGGCAGGAGCTCTCCAGGTGATGCTCCCCAGGACACAATTCCTGCTGAACCATCGCCGTGCTGCGGAATTCCCTCCTGCGGGGCCGAGAAGCCCATTTATTTATTTTTAACATTTCTTTAACAAAAGCTTTTTCCAGCAAAGACCTTTCAGAGCCCTCTCTCTGCCCTCAGCAAATGCCATGTGCTGGTTTGGTGCCTCAGCTCTGGGCGAGGTGGTTTTGTGCAGGAGAATGCTGTGCCAGGGTGGGGGTTTGCCCAGCTCCAGCCTTGGCTTCTGCTGCTTCTCTCCTGGCTGGGGATGAGGGTTTGCACCAGAAATCCGAGCAGGGTTGGGGCTGGAGGTGTCAGGGTTGTCTGTGCCAGACCTCTGTGATCTGGGGCCATCAGTGACACTTTGTGAGGGAGGGCAGGACCAGCATCGCTGGGGGAGAATCTGAGGGATCCAGCACCTTTCATTTATGAAACACTTCGGCTTTGCTGTGCTTTGCTCTGCTGGGCAGCCCTGGCTGGGGTGTGGTTTTGGGGTAGCTCTGGGTGTGTGCTGCTCTCTGCCCACCCTGCAGCATCTCCCAGCCTTGGTGGGCTCAAAGCACCCAGCCCTGCCCTGGGTCTGTGCCTTCCTGCCAGCCTTGGGTGTGCTTTCCCTGGGCTGCTCTGTGCCAGGACAGAGAGCTGGCACTGCTCAGGCCTCTGGGCATCTCTTTGGGGGTGCTGAGGGTGCTCTCAGGGAGAATCACTGCAGGGATGGGCAGAGAGCAGCACAGGTGGAGGGAGCTCAGGGCTGAGCCCTGTGAGGCACACGGCGATGTCAGTGCTGGCCCTGGCTCCAAAATGGGGAGATGAGCAGATCTGGGGGCCATTCCAGCAGTTTGGGGCAGTTCCAGCAGCTCTGGGGCAAGGAAAAGAAGCAGCCAGGCTCGAGCAGCCTGCAGTGGAATCACTGCTGTGGTGATGAACAGCTCTGCTCAGTGTGAGGGTGGCTGCTCCTGTGGTCCCCATCTCTCAAGCCCCAGGCCCACGGGGTGATGGCACCCCCCGAGCTGGGTGCTGCAGGGGAGCAGGCTGAGGTTTGGGAGTGCTGAGCTCTCCTCCCACGGCTCCTGGGAGCTGCCAGCACCGTGAGGATCTGTGCCCTACATAGCCCTGACAGGCAGACACGATCCTCACCTAAGGATGCCACGCTCAGCACTCGCACTCGGGCTTCTGCTCTGTTTATTTTAGGATCCTCCTTGCCATCAGGTCCCATCAGGGCACAGGGATCAGCGTTTTCCTGCTTGCTGGAAGAGTGGCATCCCTCTGAGGGGGCCACGAGGCTCCGTGGGTCTCACATCCCATCTCCAAGCTCGTCCACAGTCCTTCCCCCACAAGGCTCAGTCACTTGTCAGGGCTACAGGGACTCATTTAGCTCATTAGCAAAGCCAAGGAGCTGTGTGTCAGAGCAGCCTGAGCATCGGCAGGATGTTTTTGTCCAGGCTTGGCAGTGCCTGCTCTCTCCATCTACCTGAAAGCAGCTTGTAACCAGGTGGGATCGTCTCTTCTTCCAAGAAACGATCACTGGGACAAGAGGAAATGGCCTCAAGTTGTTCCAGAGGAGATTTAGGTTGGTTTTGGGGCAAAATTTCTTTACAAAAATGATTATCCAGCCCTGGCATAGGTGGAGTCGCCATCCCTGGAGGGATCTGAATGATGTGTGCTTGTGCTGTTTGGGGACATGACTTGGTGTTGGGCTTGGCACTGCTGGGGGAATGATTGGGTGGTGGATTTGATGCCTTTACAGGTCCTTGCCAACCTCAGTGAATCTGATTCTGGTTGAGGCACAGCTTCCTGGGCTGGGAACAGCCTGTCCAGCTGCTGCAGCTCTGGCCCTGCTCCTGCTCCTCTCCAAACTTTGTGTGTTGGAGCTGTGGCATGGCTTTTGCAGAGCAATGCCAGGGAAATCACTCCTGTGGTTAAAGCAGTGATGGGGAGGCAGCAGAGCTGCTGAGCTCCTCCTGCCCATGCATAGCTGCCCCTGGGGCACCTCTGGAGTGCCTGGAGCTGCTGCTGGCTTTTCCAGCTGCCCACAGCACAGCTGGCTGAGCTCCTCCACACCAGGGCTGCTGGAGGCTCAAGCCCTTTCCCTGGGGTTGTGCCTGCAGTGGGAAGGGAGCTGCCCTTCTCTCCCCTCCCTTCTCACAGGGTTGGAGCAGACTGTGCCTCTTCCTCTCGCTCGTTCCTTCTCCCCCTCTTTTCTTTCTTTTTTCATCTCCTCCCATCTGTCCTTCTCACATCAGGCTATTTTGGGCTGAGTTTCTCACTGTCAGCGTGGTGGGAACCGTGGTGCAGCTCCTGTCTCTAGAGGATGAGCAGTGCCTTGGGAAGCCTCCCCAGGCTCTTACCTTGCTTGGCTCATCTTCACCCCCCTGCCTTGACCCTGTCTTGAAGGCATTTCGAGATCAGGGTGAAAAGACATCAAATCCTTCCCAGAGCCAGGGGAGAAATTCAGATTTAATACCTTTCCCCCTCGGTCTTGAAATGCCCCTGAGCCTTGCAAGTGGTTATTAAGGCAGCCTGAAGCCAGGAGTGGTGTTGGCAGGTCATTACTTGTGTCTGTAACTTCCTGAGGCCTCAAGTCAAGACATGAATATTTTTGTTTGTTTCTTTGGCAATGATGGCTGTAAATTGAATAGGAAATGCACCAGCAGCAGTGAATTTTTAATGCTCTTCATTTACCAAAAATTGGGGAGGCAGCGGTGAAGGTGCAGAGTTTGCTGGGAGGGGGCAGCTCCCCGTGTGAGCTGGGCTGAGCTGCTGCTGGGCTCTGCTCTCCCTCTGAGCCCCTGGAGCACTTCAAACACGGGGACAGCATTTCCCCTCAAAGCACCTGCATGAGGCACACCAGATAAACGCCACCCTGACCCCGCAGTGCCCTGGCAGAGCTGGAGGAGAGCTGGGGCTTGGGGCTGGCTGGAGAGAAGGGAACTGGTTCTGCTGCCCCAGATCTTGGGGTGCTGGAGCCCAGGGGTGCTGTGACCTCCCTGCCCAGCTCAGGAGGTGCTGGAGCCAGACTGAAGTGCAAGGTGCTGCTCAGCCAAGGAGCTGCCTCCAGCATGGGTGGGCAGGTGATTGCTCTCTCTTTTACATAAGCAAGCTTTATTATGGTTTTGTTCTAATAATAAATGTGCCTTTGTCTCCTCACCTTCTAATAAAACCTTCCCCTTTTGTCAGGGGCTTGAAAGGTGGGGGCAGGCCTGTCTCTGAAGCAGCCAAGAAGTTCCTTCCCCCTCTGCTCCTCTCCTTTCTGCCTCCCTTCCCTGCTTTGCTCTTCTGTCTGGGAGGTGCTGTTGGACCAGCCAGTATGGGC
>PYHW01010008.1:1469593-1514050 GCA_013186435.1 Turdus rufiventris | reverse complement strand
CCTACTGAAATCAGGATCACTGCCCCAGCTGGTTTAACAGATAATCCATTAACAGGAGATATCCCACAGAGATCGGGATCACTGCCCCAGCTGGTTTAACAGAGGGTGATAGAATCCAGACTTTTGTTCACATCCTGCATTGCAGCCTAAGACACTGACCCCCGTGGCCTCTCTTTTCCAGGATTACTACGTGGTGATCCTCTGCCCAACAGAGATGGACATCCAGGTGCGGCGCGTGCTGCAGATCCCCCTGTGGTCCCAGAGGGTGATTTACCTGCAGGGCTCTGCGCTCAAGGATCAGGACCTCATGAGAGCCAAGTGAGCAGAGGGACACGCTGCACAGCCCCAGGGAGGAATGTCACCCCAATGTGGCCAGCCTTGTGGGAATTCACGGGGTCACTACTCTCTCCTGGCAGGATGGACAATGGAGAAGCTTGCTTCATTCTCAGCAGCCGAAACGAGGTGGACAGGACAGCAGCGGTGAGTCCAGCCCGAGGGTGGGATGGGGGGTTTTTCAGGCAGAAGGGACGGGGGTGATGTTGATCTCAGCTGTGCCCAGCAAAGGAGAGTGCTGGGAAGGGGCTGAGTGCCATGGAGAGCCTTGGGGATGGCACAGAGATGTGCAGCAGCACGCTGGGGGCTGAGCCCCTGTGGGCTCACCTTTCCTCTGCTGGTTTCCCATCAGTGCTGGGTTTCAGGGAGCAGCAGGGCCAGGAGGATTCCTTGCTGTGGATCTCTGGGGTGGCTGGGTGCTTTGCAGTTCATCCCAAGTGTAGAAGCATTGGGGAGAATAAACCATCAGCCAAGCAGCTCTTGTTGCTCTTGTCCCTGTCCAGGACCACCAAACCATCCTGAGGGCCTGGGCTGTCAAGGACTTTGCTCCAAACTGTCCTCTCTACGTTCAGATCTTAAAGCCAGAAAATAAATTCCATGTCAAGTTTGCTGGTGAGTTGGAGCAGCAGCACAGCAGCTCTTGGTCAGCTGAGAGCCCTCCTGGACTGGCAGGAGGAGGAAGCACCCACCCAAAATCCCCAGGCAGTGCCAGCCAGGGAACCCATCCTGTCCCCCTCTCCTCCGTGATGGTCCCTCTGCCTTTCAGATCACGTTGTGTGTGAAGAGGAGTGCAAATACGCCATGCTGGCCCTGAACTGTGTCTGCCCTGCCACCTCCACCCTCATCACGCTGCTGGTGCACACCTCCCGTGGCCAGTGAGTGCTGTCCCTGCCTGTCCCTGCCCGTCCCTGTCCTGTCCCTGTCCTGTCCCTGCCAGTCCCTGCCAGTCCCTGACCATCCCTTGCCCATCCCTGCCAGTCCCTGTCCTGCCCATCTCTGCCCATCCCTGCCCCTGCCTGGCCTGGAGGGTGGCAGAACTGAGGGCTCTGAGCTCAGGGGGACTGGGATGGGTCTGGGATGGGTCTGGGGAGCACAGTGGGATCTGGGGTCCCCATCCAGGTCAAGACCAAAAGCCCATATTGTAAGGGTACCATACCTGTGCAGCTGGGCTAGGCAATGCCAACTTTCCAGGTAGAAATAAAATAAAGAGACAAAAATATCTCTGTTTTGGCACGGTCCTGCTGGCAGGAAGGTGAACTCACAGCACAAGCAGCCCCAGACCCTGCAGGGTTTTTTGGTGGGTATATATCCAGCATGGCTGGAAGGAGCTCTGCCAGCACAGGAGAGCGGTGCTGTGCGCCCTGCACTCCTTGGCCAGTCAGAAATGTCTGAATTTTGGGTAAAATGCCATCAAAACAGTTATGAAACATCCTTGCCAGATGCCTCTCGCCCCATGCTCAGAGCTGTTTGCCAACACGGGCTCTGAACCCTCCCTCTGTGCTCTGCAGGAGCCCTCGTTAAATAAAAAGGCACTTAAAACCCAAAATGAAAATGAGCAGTGGCGATGTGTCACTGTCACCTCCCTGCCCTCAGGCTCCAGGACTCCGGAGATCATTGGTGCTGTGCCCCGGGATCTGGCTGCTGTGCTGGAACCAGGGATCCCATCCCAGCTTCAGAGTTCCCATCCCAACCCTGGGGGTCCCATCCCAGAACCAGGGGGTCCCATCCCAGATCCAGGGGGTCCCATCCCAGAACCAGGGGGTCCCATCCCAGCCCTGGAGGGTCCCTTCTGATGCTGCTGCTGTGGTTGCAGGGAGGGCCAGGAGTCCCCGGAGCAGTGGCAGCGGATGTACGGGCGCTGCTCGGGCAATGAGGTCTATCACATCCGCATGGGGGACAGCAAATTCTTCATGGAGTACGAGGGGAAGAGCTTCACCTACGCTGCCTTCCACGCACACAAGAAGTGAGGGCAGAGGGGTGATGATGGGCAGGGGGGTGATGATGGTCAAGGGGTGATGATGGGCATGGGGTGATGGGCAGGAAGATGATGATGGGCAGGAGAAGATGGGCAGGGAGATAATGATGGGCAGGGGGATCTGCATGCCTGGGGGTCAGAACTGGGGTTAAGGGCCCTGCCAGCTCCTTTGTGAAGGAACAAAGTCCTGGAGGGGTTTTTGTCCAGCTGGGAATGCCCATTCCCTGCTCCCGGCGCAGGTACGGCGTCTGCCTGATCGGCATCCGGAGGGAGGAGAACAAAAGCATCCTGCTGAACCCCGGCCCGAGGCACATCATGGCAGCGTCGGACACCTGCTTCTACATCAACATCACCAAGGAGGAGAACTCTGCCTTCATCTTCAAGCAGGAGGAGAAGCAGAAGAAGAAGGGGTTTGCGGGCAGCTACGATGGCCCCTCCCGCCTGCCCGTGCACAGCATCATCGCCAGCATGGGTGAGTGTGGGGCAGCAGGAGCCTCCATCACCTTCCCCACCTTTGCTTTTGTGTTTGTGCACTCCTTGCCGTGCTCTCCCCACCACTGAAAACCCCTTGCATCCTCTCCCCCAGTCATCTCCCCAGTTAAACACACATTTCCTTGCACCCCGGGTGCTCTCAGCAAGCTCAAATTTCATTATTAAACCTCATGATGTCCATTATCAATAAGGGTATTTGCATAAATGCCCCAAGCCTGGATTTAGCCCTCAGTTATTTCCGAGGCTGGAAGAAGAAATGCCGTGGGGCACATCCTAAATCACATTTATGATTCCCCAGCCGAGGAAGAGTGTAGTTTTCTCTGCAGCGAGCAGTGCATTTGTGCAAGTGAAAAATACCATGAGTCATTACTTCCCTCGTGTGTCTGGGGAGAACAAGTTTTGGAGGAGCTGAGCCGCATGAGCACATTATATTTCAGGCAAATAATTTATGTGTTTGTCCTCCTGAGCAGCAATTTGCATAGATTATCCCAGAGCACTTTGCTGAGCGGTGTTTATCACAGCTCTCCTCACACGGCTCCTCCACAGGGGACCTTTGGCAGAGGTGATGACAGGGACAGAAATGACGTGAGCAGTGTTTGGCAAGGCCGACGCCTGGGCTCTGCTTCCTGGGACACTCCATCAATGGGTTTGATTTTCGGAAGCTGCTGCAGGGCAGGATGAGGAAGTTTCTCTTGTCTCCTGTTGGATATTAGGAAAAATTCCTTCACAGGAAAAGTTGGCACAGTGGTGGAATCACCATCCCTGGAGGGATTTAGATGATGTGTAGGCATTTGGGAATGTGATTTAGTGGCAGGTTGAGGGTGCTGGGGGAATGTTGGATTCAATGATATTAGAGGAGTTTTTTAGCCTCTAGGATTGTGAGATTGAGACCTGGAGCTGATCAGGAGGGATGTGGGAGGTGGATGAGGGCAGTGGTTCCTGACCTGGCTGGTGTCTCCAGAGCCCTCCAGGAGCTGTGGGCAGGGCTTGGGCTGCAGGGTTGTTATCTCAGAGACACATCAACATGATAAAAACTCCTGCAGAGTGCTCAGGGTGAGTGGTTCAGCTGGCCGTGGAGCTGTGAGGGGAATGGAGAGAGGACCAGAGCCAGCTGAGCCCTGGGGTGATGCTGCACCAGCCGTGCCCAGGTGGAGCTCAGTGCTGGGGGCTCTGCCTGCACCCCATGAAATGCTTGAGCTGTCTCACCCCTGTGCAGGGCTCCAGGACAGGAGGCTTTGGTGGCATTCCTCCCCCTTAGAGCGTGTTTGCTGTGCTCCAGGTACAGTGGCCATGGACCTGCAGAACACCGAGTGCCGCCCTGCCAACAGCAGCAAGCTGGCCCTGCCAGCCGAGAACGGCTCAGGCACGCGCCGGCCCAGCATCGCCCCTGTCCTGGAGCTGGCTGACACCTCCTCCCTGCTGCCCTGTGACCTCCTCAGTGACCAGTCCGAGGACGAGATGACGCAGTCGGACGAGGAGGGCTCGGCGGTTGTGGAGTGAGTTGTTGGTTGGAACCTTCTTTGGTTCGTGCTGGTTGGATCCTGTTCTATTCAGTCCCATCTGGTTCATTGTGGTTGCACTCAGTTGGTTCCACTTTCAGAGGCACTGGGACCACGACATGAATGTGTTTGATTTTTAGAAGCTGCTGGAGGACAGGATGAGGAAGTCTCTCTTGTCCTGTGTTGGATATTAGGAAAAATCGGGTGGTACCCGGGGATGCTCAGGCTCAACCCTCTTGTCTTTTCCACAAGTGCTCTGTCCCTGAACCTTTACAATCCCATGGCCCTTTGCATAGCAAAAAATACTCCTAAATATGTGTGTTCAGGGAGTTCCCAGCTGCTGCAGGGGAATTTTGCAGGGCATTTGCCAGTGTAGCTGTTGAATGTTTCCCGCAGCACCTGAGAGTTGGATAAATGGAAAACTCTCCCTGTTTCCTCACCCAGATTTCTCTCTGCTGCAGGTACGTGAAGGGCTACCCCCCAAACTCACCGTACATCGGGAGCTCCCCGACCCTGTGCCACCTCCTGCCTGAGAAAGCCCCGTTCTGCTGCCTGAGGCTGGACAAGGTGTGGAGGGGCTGTGGGGGCTGTGGGGGCTGAGCCCCCGGACGTGTCCACTGAGCCCCTGCTGCTTGCAGGGCTGCAAACACAACAGCTTCGAGGACGCCAAAGCCTACGGCTTCAAGAACAAGCTGATCATCGTTTCAGCAGAGACAGCTGGGAATGGGCTCTACAACTTCATCGTGCCGCTGCGGGCGTACTACCGCTCCCGCAAGGAGCTCAACCCCATCGTGCTGCTGCTGGACAACAAGCAAGTACTTTAGCACGGTGTTCTGCATCCCACAGAGCCCTCCCTGCGGGTGGGAGTGTGAGGGAGCAGCGGTGCCGCTGCTGGCATTGCTGGCTGGCCCTGGGGTTTTGTGTCTGTGATGTGCTGAACCACCTCGCTCTCTGTGTCTCTCCCCCCAGGCCTGAGCATCACTTTCTGGAGGCCATCTGCTGTTTCCCCATGGTTTACTACATGGAGGGCACCATTGACAAGTAGGTGTTTCCACCTGTGGCTGTCGTGCCTCAGTTGTTGTGCTCGTCCCAGCCCAGACTTTTCACCCCAGGGTTGGTAGCATAGAGCTGAGCCCACCTGGGGCTTTCTCGGGTTGTCAACCCCTCCCTGGGAGAGGGGAGCAGGTGAAGAGCAGGTTGGGAGCAGCCTGGAACCCCTGTGCTGCTTCCCTGTGTCGTTTCCAAGGGCTGACCCTGCGCTCTTCTCTTTGGGAACTGCCCAGCCTGGACAGTTTGCTGCAGTGTGGCATCATCTACGCCGACAACTTGGTGGTGGTGGACAAGGAGAGCACCATGAGTGCTGAGGAGGACTACATGGCAGATGCCAAGACCATTGTCAACGTGCAGACCATGTTCAGGTGAGGGACAAGACCAGGAAGGGCTACCTGGGGTGGTGGCTACGGACAGAGGACTCATCTGGGGCTGGGTTTGCCAGAGGAAGCAGCATGTAACCAGCTACTTCTGACCTCAGACTGTGGTCTTCCTCAGCCCTTAAATCCTCTGAGACAGCTGCAGGACAACAGATCCCTTTCCATTGCAGGCTCTTCCCCAGCCTCAGCATTATCACAGAGCTGACCCACCCCTCCAACATGAGATTCATGCAGTTCAGAGCAAAGGACAGTTACTCTCTGGCCCTTTCCAAGCTAGAAAAGGTAAGAGGAGGTTGTTCCTTGCACAGGGGCCTGGGAAGTCAGCCCTGACAGTGACTGCCTGCATCTGAGCTCCTCAATGTCCAGAAAACCCAGTCATGTCTCACACAATTCCATGGAGAAAAAAAAATCCTTTTCCTACAGTGCAAGGATGCTGCCCTGGTTTCCTCCTGCAACACCCACCAGAAACATTACACCTGTGCCCTCCCATTGCCAAGAGTCCTCCAAGTTTCTGTGCAGTCTGAGCTCAAACTTGCCCTTCTTCTTGCAGAGAGAGCGAGAGAATGGCTCCAACCTGGCCTTCATGTTCCGGCTGCCCTTCGCAGCAGGGAGGGTTTTCAGCATCAGCATGTTGGACACGCTGCTCTACCAGGTGAGACTCAGCCCTGCAGCTGTGGCCTCCCCTGGGCATCCCCCAGGGAGCACCTGAGCAAACCTTGCCCTGGTTTTGTGCCCAAATGTCTCTGCAGTCGTTCGTGAAGGATTACATGATCACCATCACTCGGCTGCTGCTGGGCCTCGACACCACGCCGGGCTCCGGGTACCTCTGTGCGGTACGTGCCAAGTCCCTGGGGGTGAAACCACCTGGGTCTGGTGACATCTGTCACCCTGGGCACAGGGGTGAGGCTTCCCTATTTCTGCAGAATGTGGGGAGCAGCATTGCCAGGTCATTGCTCCTCTCATTGCTACCAAGAGCTGCCAAGGACCAAACTCTTGTTTTGAGGGCTGAGGTCAGAAATTGGCCCTGGTTTTCTTGTGGAGTCCAGCTCACTTTTGGGATTGTTGTGGATGAGCTGGGGTGAGGGGTCAGGAGCAGCCTGAGGTGCACACAGAGGGTTCACATTTGTGCTCTGCTGCCCAGATGAAGATCACTGAGGATGACCTGTGGATCCGGACGTATGGCCGCCTCTTCCAGAAGCTCTGCTCCTCCAGCGCCGAGATCCCCATCGGGATTTACAGGACAGAGTCGCACATGTTCGCAACCTCCGAGGTAGGGGCACGCTGGTGCTGGGAAGGGGCTCTGCCAAGGTGGGATCCAGGAGGGTGGTGGTCCCTGCAGCACCTCAGAGCTGGTTGCAGCAGCAGTGGGGAGGGGAGAACAAGGGAAAGGGAATTTTTGTGTTTGTGGCTGCCCTGGGTGGGGGTGTCCTGGTTCCCCAGCTGGACAGCTGGGTCAGGCTCAGTGCCCATCTCTCTGGGCAGTGCTGGGTGTTCTTGGCACTGGGCACCTTGGGGAGCAGGGTGGGCACAGCAGGGCTGCCCCTTTATGGACTGACCCTTGGTTTTCCCTTCCCTGTGCCCTGCTGCAGCCTCACGACATCAGAGCGCAGGTGAGTGCCGCTTGTGTCCCGCCGTGCTCGGGCTCTGCCTCCCCTGTCCCCATTCCCTGTGCTGATTCCCTGTGCTGATCCAAGAGCCCCCCATGCTTTGTGCCAGCCCCAGTGCCAGCACAGCACTGCCTGTCCCCATGGAAGGGAGATCTTGGCTGAGCCTCAGCGCTCTGGGAAAAGTCCTCAGTGCCCTGATGTAATTAACTGGGATAAGGAGCAAAGGATGGAGCCTTTTAAATACCTTCAGTTTTCAACTTTGTAAGGAGGCAGTGACAGGGAGCTGAAAGTTGACATTTAATTAAATGCAACCCAGCTCCTTGAGATGCTTTAAAAGGCTTTATTAATAAATTGCTGCTCACCAGTGGGGATTACTGGGTCAGATGCTGTAAGAGGGAAGAGAGGGAGATGAGGGCACGGCTGTTCCTTGGGCAGATATCCCAGAGCTGATCCTGTGTGAGGTGCCCACAAGAGTCCCCTCAGCACTGCTTATCCAAGGGAAGCTGTGGCTGGAAATTCCAGCTGTGGCTGGAAATTCAAGGCCAGGTTGGACAAGACTTGGAGCAACCTGGTCTGGTGGGAAGTGTCCCTGCCCATGGCAACAAGATGAGCTTTGCTCTCCTTCCAATCCAAACCTCTCTGGGACTCTGTGGGATCTGCCAGCTGGGTGGTTCGTGCAGTGCAGAGATCAAGTGCTGGGAGAGCCCGTTGTGGTCAGAGGAGGGACCCCCACCCCGTGGGAGAAATCCCACCCTGCCATTCCCAGGCCAAACCCTTCTTGGCCGCCCCCCATCCCGCGTGACCAGCTGGGCTTCCAGTCACAGATCTCAATCAATGTTGAGGACTGCGAGGACACCAAGGACGTCAAGGAGCACTGGGGCATCAAGACGAGCCACCACCGCAACTCGTGTTCCAGCGACCAGTCCGAGCACCCTCTGCTGCGGCGCAAGAGCATGCAGTGGGCACGGCGGCTCAGCAGGAAGGGCAACAAGCACTCCAGCAAGACGGCCGAGTGGATCAGCCAGCAGCGCCTCAGCCTCTACCGGCGCTCCGAGCGCCAGGAGCTCTCCGAGCTCGTCAAAAACCGTATGAAGCACCTGGGCTTGCCCACCACCGGCTACGGTAAGTGCTGCTCGGCCCAGCCGCTCTGTGGGGCTCCTCAGGTAACCCCCCGGCCAAGCCCGACCCCCTGAGCCAGCCTAACCCCGTGCCCAGCCTAACCCCATGCCCAGCTTAGCGCCTGTCCCCGCGGGCGCTGCTCCAGCGGTGCCTCATCCCCCGGCTTGCTTGTGCTTGTGCAGACCCACGGCTCCAGGCTGGGGTCACGCCACGCAGAACCCCCTCCCCTGCCACCAGCTGCAGGCAGCCCCCCCATTTCTGGGCTCTGGGATGGCTCCAGGCAGGAGTTGGCAGTGGCAGAGTGACTCCCTTGTGCCTGCAGCAGTGTCCCCACACTGGCCCCGTTTGTCCCCCACTTTCCGGCCATGCAGAGATGTTGGTTCAGGACAGCCCAACCCCAGGGCAGCACAACCCTTGTGCCCAAGAGCCCCGGTAGCGCGGCAGGGAGAGGCCCAACCCCGTCAGCTGGCACAGCCCCCTTTTGTTAGAGATTTAATCCGTCATGAACTCTTCTGTGTAAAACCTTTCGGTAGCTGCAGGGCTGAGTTGCTTCATTGCGTGTGCCACCGGTGTGTGGCTGTGGCAGCCACAGCGCTCAGGGTCCCTCTGTGCAGCCGCATCTCTCGTGAAGCTTCTGACCTGCCCGTCGGTGCTGGCATCTGTGTCCCCCTGGACAGCTCCCACCCCTTGGTTATGACAAAGTCTGTAGCTCACAGTTCCCTTTGTTTGGTTGGTTTTGGTTTTTTTGGGTTTTTTTGGTTTTTTTCTTTTCTTTCTTTCTTTCTTTGAAGCCATCCTGTGCTGCTGCTTGTTTGCTCCATCCTCCAGGAGTGTCCGTCCACCCCGTGCTGGCCCCTGCCCACACTCAGGGGCAGTGAGCCCCATTTGGGATGGGAGCTGACTTTGGGGTGGGATTCCTCCTCTCCCATCTGGCCTTTAGGCACGGGAAAAAGGAGGAGAAAATGTCCAGCAGTGCAGTGCAGGAGGGGTTTGGAGGGGTTTGGAGTGGGGGTTCGGGGGGATTGTGGCACTGCCAGCATCCCCAGGGATGGAGGCAGGAGGGCTGGATTGGGATGGATAAGGACAGGGAGTGCCTTGCAGGCCTGGATCCCCCTTTCCTTTTCCCCTGCATTCCCAGTCCCAGCAGTTCCTGTTGCAGTTCCAGAGGGGCTGTCTGGCCTCGCTGAGACTTGGGGCACAGCTTGAGGTCAGCTCAGGGCTGGCATCCTTATCCTGGCCCATCCTGGCAAATTTTGGTTGAAGCAAACAGGAGAGGGGACAGCGGGGGACACAGGACAGGGACGCTGGGCACAGTGTGGGGACCAGCAGCTCCTCGGGCACCCAGCGGTGCTGGGACTGTGTGTTGTCACCGTGTGTCACCGTCAGTGTCTGGACAAACGTCGCTCTGCCTTCTGCCCCTCTCCTTTTTCTTTTGCTCACGTTATCGCTGCAGCGCAGGAGCTTGTCTCTGATATTTGCCGAACCATGGCTTGCTGACCTCTCTCTCTCTCTCTGTTTATGTCTGTGCCTTTCCCTGTATGTTCTGTAGAGGATGTAGCAAATTTAACAGCCAGTGATGTGATGAATCGGGTAAACCTGGGATATTTGCAAGGTAATTCCCTTTCCCTGGGAGTCCCGCGTGACTCATGGCGTGCAGCGTACAACAAGATCATGCCAGCTAAGCCCAAACCTCACCCTTGCCAGTTTTCACCTTAGATCCCCGAGCTTTCAGCACTGATTTGTTGGGTGGCATTGGAAAACCGATCAGTGTCCTGTGGTGGTGGTGTAAATGCAGGGCTCTGCCTGAACAGGGAGATAGAAACCTCAGGGACCCTTTTTTAGCTGAATTCCTACAGGGAAATCACAGCCCTTGGCTTTCATGAGCAAAACCCTCCCTCCATGGCTCCGTGGCTTTGGGCTGTTACAGCCAGTGGCAACTTGAGGAGGGGACAAGGAGGGGGAAAGTGCACCAGAGCTGCCTGTGCATGTTGTGATGAGATGCTGGAGCTCCTGCTGGGTCAGCCACAGTCCAGGGTGAGGCAGTGCTGTAAAAATCCCTTTGCACCCCTTGCTTTGCTCTCCTGGACCCCTCTCCAGCATCAGCAGACCCCATTGTCTGGCCAGGGGTGCTGGGCTCAGCAGCCACAGGGACCACTGGTGCTGCAGCACCCCGGGCACCTTGTGGGGCTCTGTGGGATCTGCCAGGTTTTCCCATCTTTTTTTCACCTTTACACCACAGTGGAACATGCCCTGGAGAGGCTCCTTTTTACTGCATCAGCCTCAAGATTAGCAACAGCCCATCCCAGCTTCATTTTTGGCTTCACTAGCCCAGGCTTAAGGTGAAACGTTTTCATTTTCCTACAAAGTGTGTCCTCCACCAGCCAGGCAGCCCCAGGCCAGCAGAGTGTATTGCCTGGGGCAGTGGAGATGCAGCTCGGGGCGCTCAGCAGGGCTTGGCTTGGCTGCATGGGGTCAGGAAACTTCCCTGGGGCAGGGAAAGCTGCCCAGAGCCAGAGCCCATCCCTGCCTCCCTGTCATGTGTGTCCGTCGGGTGCAGGGTCTGTGTGCCACCCTCGCCCCCAGCCTTGCCACCCCCATCCCTGTGTCCCTGTAAGGCTGAGCACTGGGATGGCCAAAACTCTCTGGACAGGACACCTGGCACAGGTTGGGGTCCCAGGCAGCATCTCTTGAGGGTGGTCCCAGGTTCCCCTGCCTGCAGCACCTTCTGTGGTCTCAGGGGTGCCAGGGCTGTGTCTGAGCAGCAGAACAAAGGTCTGGTGTCCCCCTGGAAGTGCTGCTGGGGCTCATCTGGGTGTGCCTCGGGTGGAGACTTTTCATTCCCGTGCTGGGTGGCTGTGGTGGCTGCAGCTGCAGAGGAGCAGTTCCACCCCTGTGCCAGGAGGATGTGGCACCCCTGTCACTGCTGTGGCAGGACAGCCTGGCTGTGCCCACCCTGGGGCAGGGCTGGGGCATCCCAGTGACGGGGTGGTGGCAGCAGCAGGACAGGCCACAGGGAGCAACCCCCAGGCTGGAATTGGTGCCCATCCCAGGGCTGGGTCCTGGTGCTGCTGCCCCCACAGCAGCTCCTTTTGCACCTCAGAGGGGCCTTTCCAAAAGCCTGGAGAGGCGTCCCAGTGCCCAGCCTTGCAGGAGCCGTGCTCCTCATGCTGCCCCCGGCGTCCGTCTGTCCGTCCCCTCTCCACCCTGTCCATCCACACCCCATCAGCCCGTCTGGAACTGGTGTCACCTGTCGCAGCTTCCACCCCTCCCCGCGCCCGCAGCCTCGCACCCCCATCCATTTCACCATGATCTTGTTCTTGGCTATTTCGGGAAGCACAGGGGCCCCCTGTCATTGTGACCACCCCTGGGTGCTGCTCCTGGTGGCCCTGAGCCCCCCCTGGGAGGTCACTGTGGTTTGGAGCCATCCCCAAAGGGGCACGGATGGCTCTGAAACTCCTTGGAGGCGATTTCCCCTGGGCAGGGGAGAGAAGCAATCAATCCTGGATGGTGCTAAATTGAGGAATGGAAGGGGAGAGAGAGGTGGGCAGAGCGTGGGGGCGGCCCCGGGGGGTTCAGCTGCCCTGAGCCCGTGCTTGGACTTGTGCTGTAGCTGACACAGCAGGACTAACCTGTTCCCTCTTTTGCACTCAACCAAGGTAAGACATCTCACTTTATTTTGGGGGGGAGTGGGGGCTTTGAAGAGTGACCTCTGACCTCTGCCAGTCCCCTGGGCCGTGCTGTGGTGGGGGAGGTGAGGAGGGGGTGGCAGTGACGTTCTTGGTGCCCTCCCGGTGGCAGTGACACAGGATGGCAGCTGTCACCTTGCCTGCTGGGGTGTCTGTGGGGTGTCCCTGCCTCACCAGCCCTGTCCCTCCTCTTGCAGATGAGATGAATGACCACCAGAACACCCTGTCCTACGTCCTGATCAACCCTCCCCCGGACACACGGCTGGAGCTCAACGACATCGTGTGGGTGTCACCTCCCCTTGTCCCCCTGTCCCCCAGACTGCCCCCAGAGCCACGAGCTGCCCCATCCCACTGCTTCCCATGATTGCTCATAAATACCCACAGCTTGTGCCTCTTTTCCAGGCCATTCCCCCTCCCTGTGCTGGGGCCCAAACCCCCCCAGCCCCATCTTAGCTCCTAAGGGCAGTGCGGAATTTCCCTTTGGCTTTTGCCACTCAGTAGCTGAAGAATAACTCCTGATTATTTGTTATAGTATTTCATGGCATTTTATTTATTACAGTATTTCATGGCATTTACATGAACTCCTGATTATTTATTATAGAGTTTCATAGTGTTTACATGAGCTCCTGATTATTTATTGTAATATTTCATAGCATTTACATGAACTTCTGATTATTTATTATAGTGTTTCATGGCATTTACATGAATTCCTGATTATTTATTATAGTGTTCCATGTCATTCACATGAACATCTTTTATTATTTAACACCTCTCAAACAGCAGCCATGCTCTGCAAGCTCTGTGGAGCATCCCTGTGTATCCCAGCCTCAATTCCAGAGGATTCCAGCAGCGTAACCAAATCCCTGTGCCCTGCAGGTACCTGATCCGCTCCGACCCGCTGGCCCACGTCGCCAACGACGGCCACAGCCGCAAGAGCAGCTGCAGCAACAAGCTGGGCTCCGGCAACCCCGAAACGCGTGACGAGACCCAACTGTGAGCAGCGGGCGAGCCCCGCATCCCTGCGGGCCGAGGGCTCCGGGACACGCGGGGATGGCGAGCACAGGGAACGGCGGTGCCAACCTGGTCCTGCTGTGCCGGAGGGATGCCCAGAGCCCCGGTGCCAGCCCAGAGAGATGCTCGGAGCCCCGATGCCAACCCGGAGCCCCGTTGCCAACCTGGCCCTGCTATGCTGGAGGGATGCCCGGAGCCCCAGGACCACGCACCCACAGCCGGTGGCCGTGAGCCCCGGGGATTTTAACTTTTTTTACCGATACCGTAACTAGTGAGGAAAGCGTTCACTGGTGCTGGTGGGACGCGGCAGAGCCCGGATGCCCACGGCCCTGGGGGAGCAGGGCTGGGGTTGGCATCACCCTGCATGGGGCAGCTTGGTGGCATTGATGGGGCTGCTGAAGACGAGAGTAGAGCTGCACCGAGACCCTGCTCCTCCTCCAGGTGTCCCCCAGGGTACCCAAACTTCTGCTCTTTCACCCAACCCGTGCTCTTCATCCCCTGCTGGGTTTCTGGTGGATGGAGGGGATGGATGGATGCTCCTGGCATCTCACAAACCAAAACACGCCAAGCCCAGGGACTGAAAGCCAGGCCAGCTCTGTGCTGGTGCCTCTGAGCCCCTGGGTTTGTGTCCCCCTGTGCTGCTGCTGGGGCTGGGCTGCCTGGGGGAGTTGGGGATGCTTGTCCTGGGGTGGAGGGGCTAGGCTGGCCAGGCTCTGCTGGTTTGGTGTCTCCCTGGGCCTTTTCTCCTCCAGTCCAGGCTCCAACCCGTCCGTCTGTCCTGGCTGTGGCTCCTGTCCTTCCCCTGCCTGTAGTCACAGCTCAGTGACACCGTTAAGGCAGCAGGTTCTGCCTGTCCCCCCATCCACCATGGCCCCCTGGCAGCTCCAGCCCCCCCGTCCCCCTGTCCCCTCTGTCCCCCGTCCCCCTGTCCCTCTCTGTCCCCCACAGGGACCTGGCACCACCACAGACACCAGATGTGTTTCTCATCTGCTGTGGAACATTCTACAACATCCATGTGGAAAGGTTTTATTTGACTGCCAAGCGAATAACCAAGTTGTTAACTTTCTATACTTTTATGTTCATCTCTTACAATTCCAATGTGGTTTTTTTTAAATTTTTTTTTTTTTAGCAAGGAGCTTGTAAAGCACAACATGGCCATGAAATCCCATCAGCTTCCTGCACTCGCTGCCAGCTGAATGGTTTATTGCCATTAACGTTCACTGTTTGCTCCCCAGGATACCCCTAATCAATGTTTACAAAGAAAACAGAAAAAGAAAACAAGCCAAAACCTGTTTAAAATGAATTTTCAAGAGCTGGGAGATGCCCCAGCCCATGGGATGTGCTGCCCATGGCCCTGAGAGATGCCCAGGGTAGGACCAGTGCCAAGGTATCATCTCTAGAGGGTGTTGAGAGAGACCTGCTATGCCTGGACGAGGTTTGGGGTCCATTTTAATTTTTTTTTTATTGTTGTTTTTTTCCTGAAGTGCCAGGCAGGAGCCCCTGAGTGGTGGCACATCCCAGGCTTGGCGAGGTACCACAGGTAAAAGCAATGAGTGCAGCCCTGCCACCCCACTGGGCACAAACAGAACTGGCTTTAAAGGTTTTTGATGTTATTTAAAGCTTTTTGGGCTTGTTTTGATGGAATTGGAATGATTACTTTTGTATCTGTTTGGTTAAGGCAGGCACGAGTTTTATTTATTTGTTGGTAGCTTCACATGCCAAACCTGTCATTTTAAAATGACAAAAAGAAGTTAGAAGGTTAAAAAGAGGTTAAAAAGTGGCTGTGGTTGGAGTACAAAAGGTCTCCTGGGCTCTGTGTTACCTTGCAGCGTGAGGATGCTCAGATCATGCAGAGTTAATGTATTTAAGTGTGTGCATTTAATATGGATTGTTTTCCAAACCCCACTTTGCTTTCAAGGGAGAGTGGAACAAAGTATTATTATTACTGGTTAAAAAAAACCAAAAAAAAACCAAATCAGCAAACAAACAAAAGCTCAGAGCCCAAATAAAACAAAAGGTGTGATTATTTGCATGTATTTACATATAATTTTTATGATATTTTGTTTGTTTGGCTGTGAGCAAGAGCAGTTCCTCAGCTCAATCCTCCCCTGGCAAGAAAATTAAATTTAAAAATCCTTAATTTACTTGAAATTTCCCCCCCTCCAGCCCTGAGCAGCCAGGTCAGGCTCTGTGTTCCAGAGGCTCCACTCTGGGTCCCTCCTTCCTCAGCCCCTTAATCCGGGGACAAAACCATCCCAAGGGGAAACCACATGCCAAAAGGACTGAAACCTCAGTGTGGTTTGTGATATTTTAAAAATATTCCTGTGTTCTGAGGATGCTTCTGTCTGTCCAGTGTACAAAATCCCTGGATTGGAGGCAGAATTTCCATGTACAAACCCTCGGTTCCTGTTCTGGTGTAAATGTCCAGCCAGCCTTGTCATGGGATGGGGAAAATCTGTAAATCCTCACCTGTGGGCAATGCAGAGAACCAAGGGTTCCTTTTTCTAATTCCTTAGCCTCAGTTACAACACTAATGTAAAAACAAAAGCAGTTTATTTTTCTAATGGGCTGGAAACGTTGACGCAGCGACGTCGTTCCTGCGGGGAGAGGGGCACAAGGAGCTGCCTTGGGAAGAGGAGAAATTGCTCCCACCCATGTTAAAATCCCATTTTCTGCAGGAAATATTTGTGTTCCAATGCAGAGACCTGGCAGGCCCTGGGGGATGCAGGAATGAGGACAGCTGGGATATTTTGGGGTTTTTTTCAGCAGCGGCTCCGGCGTTTATTCCGCGTCCAGTTTGATACGGACTCAATCCATATATCCTGCATTAAACTCAACTACTCAACCCAATGTTAGGAGTATATTTATTTCCTGTTATCCCCCTTTTTATTTAATCTCTATAGAACAGGACATTTTTATTCCAAGCTCAGCTCCTGCATGGATTTTTATCAGCAACAGCGACTCCCGTCTTTCCTCTCGGAGGCTGAATTCTGGGAGCTGCTGTGCTGGGATGCAGCCAAGGGGAGAGGTTTTGTACAATTCTTGTGAAGATGCTTCACATTTCTGTAAAGATAAATGAAAATAAAAGAGCTGCATGCAGCAACAGGAGACACTGCTGTCTGATTTTTCTGTGAGTCTGTTTGAAAATCCGTGGCGCGATGTGGTTTCAGCTCTTCCCAATTTTATTTTTTAACTTCATTTTTAAACTCCTTTTGTGCCAGTCAGGCACAAAGGTCCTGGTGGGGTAGAGGAGGTTTTAAAGATTATTTAACTTATTTAATCCTAATTTCTGTGATTTAATAAATACAAATTATTTTAATAATTCTAACTGGTATTTAGCCAACATTCTTCTACCTCCCAACGCTTGAAAATTTGTCACTGGCTCCAAAGTTTCCAAGATTTTCAGGGAAGGTCCCCAACATTTCTAGAGCACAAAGATTTCAGCTTGGACATCAAAGGGAGGTAAGCAGAGATTGTTTTTATTCAGCATTTTAGGCAAATAAGGTAAAAATCGATTTATTTCAAATCACACAGAAGGACACAAAGTCCCTTAAATAGGGAAGATAATTCTGGGCTCAATACACACGTGGGGAAGGACAGCAGAAAGCCAAGTCCCTGCTAAATCACTTTTTAATTATTGGATTTACACCAGACAAATCTGGACATGGAGAACAAAATCCTCTGGCTTTTCCAGGACATCTGAATTGCAATGATTACACCCAAAAAAAGGTGATTTTAGCAGCTCTCACTGCATGAAAACTCATCCAAGGCTGCAGATCAGGATTTCATGCCCTGCTCAAGGGGATTTCAGCATTTCCCAGCAGTGGATTCTTCACTTCTTCCTCTTGTTGCACCTTCCACAGCAGCAGACACGAAAAGAAGAGGAAATAACTCTGCAAAATGAACCAAAATTCATTCAAATATTTGCCTTATTTGAGGAAAATCAGCTTCTAACACTTCAAATCCCTTGCAGCAGAGAAAAAAAAATTGAGAGCACTAAAATATACATTGAAAATAATGAGGTTAGTGTGGCTGGGAAACAAAAAGGATTTTTTATTTTTATGTAAATTCATTTTTTATGGTTATTCCCTGGAAGACAGAGTCAGCAGAAAGAGTTTTTCCTTTGCTAAGATTTCCAGGTAACGCCACAATAATTTGGGGAGGTTTTTGGGCTTCAGACCATTCTTTCAAGTGGCTCATTTGAATTTTAACAAATGCTGGATATTGAATATTTCATGATCCCTGCTGCACACACTTCCCCAGAGGTTTTTTTCCCCCCACTACAATAATTGTGTCCTTTCTGAACAAGTTCAGAGGGATGGAGCAGAAAATGATGACAGGATTTCAGCAGCAAGATAAAAGTGAATTTATATTTAGCACAGACAAGCAAATTAAATCCACCCTTTAATTTTTACAACAGGAACGTGCTCAGCACAGGCTGGCATAAAATCCCAGCTCTGGAATGGAATTTTCCTTCAAAATTTGGGTTAAATTTTTCAAAGAAGAGCTGAACTTACCATTGGAGCAGAAGAGTAAAAATGCACATTTTCACAGGCCCACAGGAAGCTTGAAAACTTCAAACCCTCTAAAATAAAACCAAGCCTTAAAAGCCTGCAACAGAAAGCTCAGGGAAATATTTCCTTTTTAGAATAACACAATTTTTTAAAAACTATAATTATTTTTTACTTACTATATGGTAAGAGAAGTCCAATGACTGAGTGGTAACCTGGAATTAATTGCAAAATTTTCTATGCAATGTGGAGAAAAAACCTTAATATTAATATTCCAATTTTGAACTGGTCTGAAGAACTTTATATAATAAAATTTCATTTATCTGGAACACACAACACCAACCCCAAAATACTCCCCAGATTTCTTCAGTTCTGCATACGAACAGCAGTAAAATGGCACCAAATTTCCCCAAAAATCTTCTTTTTTGGAGCAATGTCCTTGGAGAATCCTCATCCCATCCCCCTCAGCCACCTGCCTCTCCTTCAACTGCTGAAAATTAATTACATTTAACCCCCTAATTAACTGCAAGGCACTTAATTGGATAAGCACAGCTTAGTCCACATGCACAGGACTGCTCCATTGCAGGGGTGGCACCAGCAGTGACCAAATTCCCAAATTCCCAAATCCCCAGGAGCAGGAGACACCTCACTCATTGCTAGAGCTACACAATAAATTAAATAAAATAGAAAGCGAGAGGGTTGGGGCTGGTCTGACACTGCTCTGGCCATCAGTTCTGGGGATTTGTGGGAGGGGAAAGCAAAAGGAATGGAAAATTCAAATCCTGAGAACTCATTCCTGTAATTCTTACTTCAAACTCCAGCCCCAAAGCCTGGGTGTAGGAAGAGAAACGGCAGAGATTTCTACACTCAACTCCCCCCTGCAGTGGGGACAAAAATCAGCTTCCTTTTCTTGGCACACTCAGCCCTTCCAGTGCAGGTGAAGGCTTCCAAAGTAAGTGAATATTTTACAAATTCAGATTATTTTGGCTTGAATCGTTCCCCCCCACCTGAGAGCAGGATGGAAATGGGACAAGAAGACACCAAGTACAGATGCAAACAGCACATGGAACACAGAGACTGATGGACAGAGCTGGAGAGAAAGAAATTGCACCTAAAAGCACTTTAAAGATGTACATTCTTGGGTTTGTTAGTAAGAAACAGAGAGAGGTCACAGACAGAGCTCCCAATTTCCCCTCCTCTGGAAGCAGCTGGGAGAGTTTTTATCCAGTTCTTGTTTGGGCAGAGCTAAGAGGGAACAAGCCTGGCTCCAATAATCCTGGGGAAAACCAAGCCAAACAAGCAGCTTAAGCTGAATTAATTTCCATTTACCTGCAGGGATCACAGCCCCTGGGGCTGAGGGAACAGGAGGTTCCCACACAGCTCCCTGATTTCAGCTATTCCCACTGTGCTCTGAAGGACAAAATTCCATTTTCTAAGCAGGGATTTTTAGAAGTGACACCAGCACAGTTACCACAGTTCACTTTGTTAGTGCTACATGTTAGGAATTTCTGGCATTGGGAGGGAAAAGGTTAAACATGATGTCACTAAAACCACACTCAGAAATTCCTCTGTATTCAGAATTCCATAAATTTAACCCAAACCTCAACATTGACAAGAAAATTCCCAAAATTCTGTCTGAGGGACTACACAGATCACAGGAGCCCCAGCAGCCAGATTCAAGAGTCTGATGAAATAAATCCTTAAATTTAAATTTCCCAATTTTCTGAGAGCTTTTTGGTCCCATTTTTGCCCTTGACTGCAGTCAGGAGAAAAAAGCTCTTGTCACAAAATTATTGCAGCTCCTTGCAGGTGAAGCTTTACCAAACAGAACAGCACATCTTTAAAGTGTATTAGTTCTTGGAGGGGATGAAGTGTCACACCAACAAAAGTACACATGAAATAAAAAGGAAATCAGTTAATGATTTTTATTAAATTTCAGTGTTTCATAAAATAAATATGGTTTATAATATCAAACAGTGAGAAATAAAGCACAAGCATGAAAAGCATGGTAACAAAAGTTACACTCATGACGGTGTTTAATACTTAGCACTTTAGAAACCATTAAAGCCTTTAATTATTTACAAGCAGCAAACTATCTAACATAATTTACAAAGTTGCAGCAGCCTAGACAGGGAGTCCTGGAAGGGGAAAAAACCACGGGGAGACTGCACTGGAAGCCCTTCACTCTGCTCTGCCCACCCAGCACTCCATCCATGCCCTATGGACAACTCTGCACCTTCCATCATCTCCAAGGTCAAGAATTGCTCTGGAGTCAGAGCTCAGCTCCTCTCGAGGATGGGGCAGGACCTTCTGCGCTCGAGAGACACAAATTCAAGTAACACTTCAAAGAAAAAAAAAAAATAAAGTAAACATGTGCAAACCCAAGTCAGAACCTACAGGAGCTGCAGGTAATAAGTGTCAAACCCACGGAGCAGCAGATTAAATTAATCAGGGAATAGCTACAGAAACCTGCTTGGGAACTAGCTGGGGTTAAGAATGAGACATGGGAGTGGTTAAAAATAAATTAAANAAAAAAAAAAAAAAAAGGAACTGCAAATATACCCTGTTACCACAGACAAAAATTTAATCTGCCAAAACACAAAGACTTTTAAGGTCATAACTCAAGATTTAATATTTCAACATGAAAAGAAATCCAAGCCATTCGACTTATTTGGGCTTTTGAAACAAATGCAAATGTCTCTGTTTAAAAATTGCTTTCAAATGAGAAAAACAAATCAATATATATTAATATATCACCCAAAATAAAAAACATAACACACTCTTCATTGTAGAGCATGCTGCTCATTCAGAATAAAGACAGGACCAAGAAAGTAGAATTACATTTCATGATGTAATAAAAACATTAAAATCTGTGATCATTAAGTGCACCATCGTACAGGAGTAGCGTGCTCAGAGTGGAAATGTTCTATACCTACCAGCATCCACCTTTATTAAAGCAAACAAATCTTTAGGACACTACCTGAAACTGAAATCAGTAATCACTGGGCTCCATTCAGCTTAAGTTTCAGTCAGGCACATTCCAGCTAGTAGCACCTGTTATTCCTCTTCATGATTGTATTCCAGAGATCTTTACATCTGTGAGCAACTTTTTGTATTTTTTTTTTTTTAGAAAAAGACTGGCTTTTGCAATGCTTGCAATGCTTATCCTACACAGATCCTGCAAGTAAACTCTGTTCTGAGCAGCACGACTTGGGGCTTTTTTCAGAAATCTGAGAGCTGGACTTAGGTTGGCAGTAGGTACAGTACAACAACTGGATGTATTCAACAGTTCCTCAAAAAGGTCTGAAAGGAAGATTTCCCTAAAGACTGTTTAAAAAAAACCAAACCAAACCCAAAGCACTTCACCCAAGATCTGTTCAATCCTTCTACCCAAGTTCAGAGCTTGCCAACTTTTAAGAATGCCAGGAAAAAGGAGGGAATGAGGTGGAGAGGAAAGAGAATTAAATTATTCCCAATTTGTACCGATGAAAAGCTTCAAGTAAAAGGAAATCCACTTGTCCAAGATCTTGCTACATGCACAGTCCCTCATCAGCTGAAAGCCACAGTAGTTAGCATTGGGTGTAACAGCAGATTGATCACTCATAAAAAAAACACTGGCAACGTTCCTTCATCCTCAACAACTCGCATCCACGGGTCTCTGTCCCGAAGCTTCTTAAAAAATGTCTATGGTTCTGCACATTTCATAGCAAACTGGAGGAAAATGGTAAACATGTCTTGTCTCAATGCAATCCCAGTGAGGCAGCCTTGTCCCCAGCAGCTGGCTGTCATTTCCGAGTCTGGCTCTTCTTTGGCACCGCGGGTCGCTTGGCTTGCCACAAGTGGTTGTGGATGGTGAGAGCATCCACGCTCACAGACATGGTTTTGGCTGGGATCACGTTAAACTGTTTTCTGTCCGAGCTGTACTTATAGAGTTTATCAATCATCTTCTTGGTGATGCTTTTTGGCCCTGTCCCAGTGAGCTTGTAGATCTCCTCGGTGTCGGGGTAATAGCAGTAAAGTGCTCGGAACTGGCAGCCAGCGTCGCGGAACAGGATGATGTAGTGGTTGGCATCACATTTCTCCAGCTCCTGTACAAAAAACAACCAGGGGTTGTTCACAGGGAGAATCATGGCAAGGTTTAAGCTGAATTGTTGTTCCTCTTAATGGAATTTTCCAGGTTTATAAAGATTAAAGCAGAACGCTAAATACATGATTGTGTTTTCAACATGGAAAGTAAAAAAGCCCTGACACCACATTTTAGGAAATGGAATTCACACATCACATCAATGGCATTATGAAATCAGCAGTGGACACCCACTTGATTGAGAGTGCATTAGTAATTCTAATGTTTACCTCTAATATTGAGTTCTTGTGTGGTTCATTCACTTTTCCAGCAAGACAGCAGTGAGATATAGCATTGTGAATAATAGGCTTGTTGGATTTGCTGCTGGGTTCCTTAAATAATTTTGGACCTAAGGAAGAGAAATAAGTAAAAATTATCTGCCTTACATTTATGAACACTAAGATTTTCACTCAAAGTGAAAAAAAAAGGAAAAACCTCATTATTTTGCTAGGACGACTTACTTTGAGAGATATTAAACACAACAAAATACACTAACAACTTTTCAAAAATAACATGAAACACATCACACGTTTTCCTGACCTGGTATTCGTAACAAATGAATGAAACAAACGAAACAAAAGCTAAAACAAAGCAGGCACCTGTGTATTCTGCCACTGAAGCAATAGAAGATGCTGTGGAAGCGTTCTCCCAGTCTCTCTCTGTGTTTCTGCTGGGATTTCTGCTCAGAATGGGTAAGGACTCCATTGATTCAACTCTGGGAGGGAAATAAATAAAAAATTATACACCAAGATTTTGGGTTTTGGCCCTGTAATTTCACATAAATGCTGCTGTCCCTGAATGGAACAGATTATTCTCCCTTATGCTCCCCAGAACAGTCAGATTCTCCCTGCTAGAAATCAAAGCAAAACTCTGACTCCTCTGGGAGAATAAAACAAAATTGCAAATTTGTACAGAACACTGCAGTTGGCAGCCACATAAAGCAGGTGAATTCAGCAATGCTGATTGTGCTCCTCTGCCAGTGAGGGGGAACAAACAGCACTGAAGCCCAAAACTGTTTCATGCCCCAGGACCAGAGAAAGCCAAGAGAAGCTGCCTGTACCTCTGTGAGGGAGTGCCACCAGAATGAACACTTTCAGGCTCAGTTGTTGCTGCTGAGGCCAAAGACAGACTGGAACCAGACTGAGCACTGCTCAAATTATCAGCTACAAAACAGGAGAGAAAATGTCAGACACATTTGGTTACAGCAGGTTTGAAACTCAGGGAGAGCAAAGAAATGCAGATTCTTACGTGTGGAAGAACACTTGGTGCCTGAATCACTGTAAGACTCCTCACGATGGACTGACTTTGGCCTGGGCTTTTTAGGCTTGGATTTGGGCTTCCCAAGCCCTTGCTCCTCCAAGATTTGCTGCTGTTTTTTCCTCAGATATTCCTGCTTGATGAGTTCTCGCCGAGCCTTCTCCTCCTCTTTCCGTATCCGATCCTCCTCAGCTTTGCGGCTGCCAAGCGAACACGAGAACAGTGAATTCAGCATGGAACAACTTCCTCATCTCCAAACCAAGAGAAATTCTTTTCTGGCCATCATTACCGAGCTTCATCCCTTTTCTGTTCCACCTCAGCCTCCAGTTGCTGCTTCCTCAGCCGAGCCTCCTCGGCTTTGCGCTGCTGTTTCAGAAGGAACGCTGCACGTTTTTTGGCCAGCTCATCCTCTGCCTTCTGCTCATCCTGAAAAATCCAAGGGGATGGAGATGTTAAAGAGTAGTGGAGAATATATTAAGCTGGTCATCAAAAGATTGCTGATGATTTGAATTTAAAATTAAGAATTTGAAGAAAAACTATTACTTTTGGAAATCTTTATATTTTTAGAATTGATGAGTGTAAATCAAAGCCTCTTCTCGCTCAAGACAAAAGTAAAAGACAGCTTTAGTGTTCCCTTAGGTCTGTGAGGAGAAAAAAAGGGGCTCATCTTCCTCTGACTTGTTATGAAATATCTTTAATCATCACAAAACCTTCTAGACCTGCAAAGTACAACCCAACTGTGATGTGGGCCAGGAAGGACAGCACAAATAATCCCAGTGCAATGACAATCAGTGAAAATTAAACACACAATGTAAAGACCCCAAAAGTTAAATTCCCTGAGATTGAGACTAGTTTGACTTTCTTGTAAGAGAAATTTAAAAAGGAAGTGTCACCATGTCAGCATTTTTTGGTATTGATAATAATTATTGCTAAGCACAAATTAAGACACTGAATGTTTTGAAATCAGATCTCTCTCTTTTTCCAAAAGTAATTATTTTCATATGCAGTTTTTTTATATCCAAATATTGCAGCCAATGAGGGCTGTGCTCCATCAGGAGGCTGGGAAACAGCAGCTCTAATGCTGGGTGAGTGTGTAACAGGAACCAAAGAGACAAAGGTAACACATTTACCTTGAAGAAAAAACCCACACCAGACTTCTGATCACCTTCACTAATCATATCCGTGGAGCTATCCTGGTTGTCAAGTTCTCCTTCTTCTGGAGCTTTTAAATCAGACAAATCTACTTCAATGAGATTAGCCTTGCTTCTCAGGGGCTCATCCACTGGGACATTTTCTTTTCCTGAGCCATCAGAAGAATTCAACCCCGTTTCCTTGAAGCTGTTATTCACCTCTTTGCTCATTTCAGACAGAATATTTGCATCTTTGGAGGTGGAGAGAACAAGTGCCCTTTGATTGCTCTCATCATGAAGTCTATAGGTATCAAAGAAACACTTCTCCTGGGAACCACTTCCATGATCAGGACTGCCCTCCAGCCCCACCTCCGTGGGCGTCTTTGCCAAGCTGTTGGGTGGGAAAGGTCTCAGATGTGGAAGGTTTTCTAGGCTGGGTGTTGGGGTTTTAGCACGGGCTGAATTCTGCTGCCTGTCCTTGGGGACTTTGAGCTCTGAAGGCCTTCCTGGTCGGGCAGTCCTTCCCTGGCCCAGGCGTGGTGGTTTCCGCAGGCTGCTCATTCCAGTCGGAGACAGGGGTTCAACAAAATGAATCGAAGGTTTCACCTTTTGGTCCTGAGAGTTACTTCTGGTTCCTGGGGATGGCACTGTTGGAGATTTCATGAGCAGCTCCTGCTGCTGGGAAATCTTTAGGATGGCCTGCTGCAGGGTGCTGATTGTTTCATTCAGCTTCTCAATAGAAAGGTCACATTCATTGATATCTGCCTCAGTCACGTTGTCTTCTAGGAGGGCAACAGAAATAATTTTACTTTTTTCCAAATCGTGGATAGCAGCAGGGTCTTTTGGTTTGTGTTGCTCAGCAAAGGCCAGGCTTTCCTGCATTTTTACTTTTGCTACTTCTTGTGAATCGTTGAGCATTTCTCCTCTCTCCTCCTCTTTCACAAGAAACTCCTCAGACTTGGAACCCAAAGAAACTTCATCTAAATCTTCCCCGTTGTGCCGAGAATATTCTTTCGCAAAATGTTCCGGTTTAAGAGGCTGTGGACCATCAGGAGATTTCCCTTTCTTAACAACATGCAGGAAAGCTGCCTTGCCCAATTTTAGCCTCTGCCTTGCTGATAAGGCTTCCATCTTCTTCTTCTGGGCCTCTATGGCCCTGCGCTTCTCTTCCAGCTGCATATGGAGCTGCACCAGCTCTGAAGCCAGAAGATTAACATTGTCTTTGTTCTGCCTGCTGGGGCTCTGCTCTCTCTTTTGTTTCCATGTGGTCAGTGGTGCTGGGCAGCTTTCTGACCCATCTGGAGTGGTTTTTTGGGAACTGCTCGTGCTGGACTTGGTCTCGTAGCTGTTGAGCCTCTGCAGTTTCCTCTCTGCAAAGCTGGTCATGCGCACGCTGCCGCTGGCCATGGACACGCTGCTCACCTGCGAGATGGTGCTCAGGCAGGGGCTGGAGCGGCCGCTGGCATCGTCCTTGTCCTCGTGTTCTTTCACCTTCATGTCCTCCTGCAGCTTGGCAGACTCCTCCTCACCAATGTACTTAGCGACTATGGGATGGTTGTCCAGGACCACCAAATCCTGGTCAGCATCTTCCATGTCCAAGAGGTCGGGCTCTGAGTCCTGTCTCACCATGGCCCAGGTTGTGTCCTGAACGTGCAGGCTGAGACCTTTCCCATAACTCACGTTGCCTTTACTCGTTACCTCATCGTCAGGTTTAGCAGCATGTAGAAAAAATCCTCCAGTGGACAGCTCCTGAGAGGAAGGATCTAAACTGCTACTAGCCAAAGGTTTGGAAGCTTCTACACCAGCTTCCCCCAGGGCCACTGCATCTGCAGAAGTGGGATCTGCAACTGGAGTGAAATCAGAGCTAGAAATTGGAGTAAAAGTCCTATTGAGGTCATGCTCACCGTGGCTGCTCGTCGCTTTCTTGCGGAGCAAAGACAAGTGTCCTTCATTTAACCTCTTTGTCACAAAACTTCTCTGTTTCCCCTCCCCACACTCATCCTCTTTATTGATGACCTGTTTTTCCTTGGCTGGCTTCAGCACCGCAGGCATTAAAGGCTCCAGGTAGAAACTCTCGGGTTTGCTGTCCGAAGGGTCGCTGTTTGTTTTTGGAGACCACACTGTGGCCACGATGCTGGGCACCCTGGCTGCTGCATTCTGCACCTCAGGGTCACCACGGCTTGGCCTTTCTTCAGATCTGATGATTGCAATGAGCTCTTCATCTTCATCCTCCATTTCTACATTGTTCAGCAAGCTCTTCCCGTTAGCTTTCACCGATGGAGGGTGGGGCTGGTTTTTGGGGGTCACATTGACAATGTTGGAAGCAAGACTGTCCTTGCTGATGGATCTGGCCAGGCTAATGCTGTCACCAGAGCCAGGGTCCACATCAGTACTGGCAGAATGATGAAGGGCAAATGGTGTTGGCTGAGACAGAGGCCTAGAAAAGATAAGAAGAATCTACTGACACTCAAGCATGACAAGGTACAATTTGTTGAAATAAAGACCATGATACAGACAGCTAAAATTGTTGTTTTATTTTAAAAACGCATCCTGTATGACAAGTGACCAGCAAGACCAAGCAGCAACTTCAGATGTTTCCATTTTCAACAGCACTTCCTGCAAATCACATCTGACGTCTTTTCAATTGCAAATCTGAAATCAGTCAGCTCTGAAAGTGCACATTAGGAGAAAACAAAATGAAGTGATTGTCAGTGCAGTTCTAGGGCAGTGATACCACATTACCACAATCAGATTGTAACAGCATCATTTCCTCAAGCCATGCTGTAATGAATGAATGCCTCCCTCACCTGGGTTTCCTCTCTGGCCATGCCAGGACTGCCCCTCGTGGCTGCCCATCCACGCGGGTCAGAGAATTCGAACGGTGCCGATGGCCTGGAATGGTTTGGAATTGATAACAGTTTAGAAATGGTCTTTAAACCAGCACTTTTACCTCATTTAATAGCAAATATAGGAACAGAATCAACTCCTTCCCCAACAGATGGCAGCAGAAAACAGATTTGCTGCAGCTGCCTGCAGGCAGACACAGTCAAAGCCTGACAAAAATTAAAATCCACTAAGATCTTTAAATTCACTCAAATTCAACATACTCACCCACTTGTGTTACAGCAGATTAATTCAATTCTAAATAATTTATAGAAATTAACTTATATTTTAATTAATTATTTTACTGTCATTGACAGTCATTGCCTATTGAAAGGGAAATTCAAGGCAGACTTACCAGAGCTGTCTTCTCCCTGTAAAGATTTTTGTTGCTTTTGCCTCAAAGGCAGCAGTGGATGGGAAGGGCTGAAGGCAGGGCTTCCTCCTTTGCCACTAATTCAGAAAAGCAAAAAATTCATTACAACAAAGAATTTCTATTTTCTATAATCAGAAAAAATATCCAATTGTGAAGTTACACTGGTAATTACCCTCTTTAAAACATAATATCATTAATTTTTAAGAAGTTCCTGAAAAAGTTTTTCATCTGTAACAACACAAAAGTAAAGATCAGGTAGCTGACCTGAAATTAAACTAAATTTCTAAACACAGTAGATTTAAGATGCAAATAGTAAATTCAAGACAAAGCAAAGGCTGAAATAACTTCGAGGTCACCATGAAATTTATGTCAGCTGAAAACCCTTTTCATTAACCTTCCTGCACAGATCATACTGAAGTTTGTTTTCACAGAAGCCCAGAATGGTTTGGGTTGGAGGGGATCTTTAAGACCATCCAGTTCCAGGCCCTGTCATGGACATGGACACCTCCTGGAGCCCCTTCAGGCACTCTAAGGTCACTCAGCTGGTGGCAAAATGACAACAGTCAGCAGCACAAATCCCCAGGCGATCCCAACAGAGGCAGAAACGGAAGGTGGAACAACAAGAAGACACTCACAGGTAGTCAGGCTCCTCAGGGTGCAGGTAGTACCTGCTGCAGGCCTCAGGGGCTGCCTGGGCTGGGGGTTGCAGCTCTGCTGGGCTGGGGCTGGCAGGAGTGGCCAGGAAACTGCGCTTGGTGGCGTTGGAAATGGGGACAGGGGGCCGGCTGCTCTTCTGCTGCATCACTGCCTTGACTGGGCACAAAGGGACAGCATCAACACAACTCACCATGGCCAGGGAGGAGCAGAACAGGACAGGAAGCTCTCAGATTGCAGAGGTTAGGATGGAAACTTTGTCTACAGTGTAAACTGAGCTGTTGGGGTTTATTTAAAATATCTGTTTTCTGGTGAGCTTAATGAAAGTTACAAATTAAAAATTAATTAGCGGGTTTAGGGAGGGAATTTCCCTGCTCAAAAATTATGCATTCAAAAAATTAGAACTCAAGTGGATCTAAGGCTAATTTTCCTTCTACTTTACTGCTTTTCAAAGATCCCAGGCAAGGATAAACCCTGGGTAGAAATACAGCTTCCAAGGAAACCCCCCCAGGCAACAGTTTCACTGCAATGTAAGTATTTTCTAAATAACATGCTAACAATTATCTGTGGTTACAAACTTACCATCTTTTATTTCCTGGATATCTCTTGGTTGTACAAAGTCTGGTTTGACATTCTCAAACCACCAGAAGAGTTCTGCAATGAACACCATGACATTAGGCTGAAACAGAAAAAAAGGAAAATTACACCTCACATTAACAAAACACTCATGATTTAGCCACTTTTTATTGAAAAATACATATTTTGTCATGTTTCTTACCTTTAAAACCAAAGGAGCATACAACATGTCCTCCAAGGTGAGGTAAAAGCATTTGTTTAAGTACTCATTTGAGAATTCTCTCAAAAGCTGAATGTTATAGAGGCTGTCTGCAATTGATGTCACCTCCTTCAAACAGATATCTGGGAAGGGGAGAGGGCTGAGTCAGTCCTGGCAGTGTCCCAAGGGATCACCCTTCCACCCCACCACAGAAACACCAAATACAGGAACAGACTCTACACCAGCACTGCATTTTTACTGGCTACCAGTGACATTTCTAAACCTGCTCAGTACCAGAGGGACAGGAAAAGGAGGGAGAAAACCACAGAGAACAGTATCAGCTCTGCATTCGTTTTTGAATCCACGGGGGATTCTGTCTATCACAGCCACAGAAAAGGTAAACAGGCTACAGAGAACACACAGAATGACAAAATACAAAAGCAATTAAAACCAGACATCTTGATTTGCATATAATAAAGGGTTACTCCTAGGATTCACAGTGCTGGTTCCTTCTGAAAACACTCAGGAGCTCTGCAAGGTACAACATAACTGAGAATTTAAAAACCAGTACAAAATGTTGATTTGCAGAATTTAATGCAACAAGGACATTGATTTATTAAGGAAAACATTTTCTGGGGAAGAGAACTCAAGTTTTGCAATGCTCAAGAGTGACAATTTCTGCAGATTGAGAGCAACCATTTCAAAACCTAGATTTTAAAATGCCAAGCAATGCCAAGAAAAACATGAGAATTATCAGCTAACGCTGGTGAATATGTACTCCATTTTTATGGCATTGAAACCAAGCTCAGTTATTTGAGCAAAGAAAGCCACATCATCTAAAACTGGAAAAGAAAGGATTCTTTGTAGCTCAAAATACACAGAGCATAATCTTCTAAATACATTTAAGTAAAAACAAACAAGATCCAAGAGAGATTATTTATTAGATGCAGATTTCATATGTGACCTGTCATAGTCCACTACCTATTAAATGTGCTGCAATTTTAATTTTTTGTGTATTTCTAGCTCAGCTTCCAAAGCCTGAAAGCCTTTTATTTATTTTTTTCCCTTCAAAACCTTTATTACATACCATCCAGTTTCATTTGCTCTGGACAATAATAGTGAATGACAGCAAGAAGAGCAGCACCATCGCTACCATCCTTCATCAGATCTTCCAGCACAGGGAAATAGGGTAACTGCCTGCTGGAGAGGTGCTCCCTTCTGTAACGCACCTACAGAGACAAAACAAGGGCTCACATCGTGCTCAAGAGGCAAAAAAGACAGAAAATCCCAAAAAAGCGAAGAAAAAGGATTGTGTGTTAAGCACTGAAAACTCTTTTCGCTGGATCCTTTCTGCCATTCTGCCCCAAGTCAAACCCAGCTGACAAAGTTGTGCTTTTCTCCCTGGGGAAGCCAATTCTGAAGGAAATGGCGTTTCCCATTTTATCCTGGAATGGTTTGGGTTGGAAAGGACCTTAAAGATCATCTAACCCAACCTCCTTCCACTAGGGCAGGTTGTTCATCTGCCATTCAGCGTCCTCATGGCCAGGAGCAATCTGTGCTGCTTCATTCACACATTTTAATTTATTGTCATCAATTTAACTCCAAACCTTTCCACACAGATGCATGAATGCAGCAGATCCAAAGAAAGAGATGTGGGGAACTACATAAAAACACTTAAAGCTTGGGAAAAATGAAACACAGCAAAAATAATTTTGATGGGCTGGTGATGTCTCATACCTTACCCACAGCCATGGATTTGCTGTCGTGCCCACAGACAGCAAAGTTCTCTCAGAGAGAACCAGAACATGGCACATCTGTGTGCAACACAAGTGTTGTGCAAAAATAAAAAGACATGGCCTTTTCAAAACAGTCAGAGAGGAGGAGGCCTTGACATTCCCAGCAAAACTCTCCTTGATTTACTAGAGATCAAAATCAAGCTCTGGTGCAAACCACCCTGCAGCCCTCAGGGAATCTGGAGCTGCCAAAGCCAGTCAGCTGAAGAACAGATCTTGGCATTGCTTCCTGCAAGTGCTGCAAGTTCCAGGCTTGCTGTTTGCTGAGCATCCACACACTATGGGAGGCTGTGTCTAAACTGAGCAGCAAAAAGCAGGTGGGAAAGCAAAAGCAGAATGCACTGCAGGGCCTGGCAGGAACACCTGGCAGTGCTGGGAAAACATCCCCTGGACACTTCAGGGCACTGGGGCTGAACAGAACCTCTGTGCAGACAAACCGATCACACATTGAATCATCAGAGGAAAGCTGGGTTTTACCAAAGGCATCCTACACTTCCCAAGCCAGCCTGGGAAAGCTCTACACACACACACACACACTCCTAAGTGTCAATTTAGGATGGCACAGGCTGTGAAAAAATCTGTTCAGAGCAATGAAAATCACTTGGAGCAATGAGAACCAGTTTCTTCTCTTTATTTTGCAAATGCTATGCTAAAGTTTCCCAAGCAACTCAAAGCTATCTCTGCATGCTAATGCTATTTTCCCCTGTCCTTTTCCCAGGTGCAAATTGTTTTTTTCCCCAGCCTGGAGCACTCCACGAAGATGTAATGGAATGGGAATCATACTGTACCACACGAGCATATTCCACTGGTTCCAGCATGCAGTGCAATAGGGCATGCATCAGATCAGGCTTACACAGAGAGAAACAGTGAGATATAGGATGGTGATTATTCAAACAAGAAACAAATCAAAGGCATCAGCAACATCCATTATGCACTAGAAATGTGGTTGTTAAGTCTGGTAGAATAAGTGTGCACACCAAAGTAAACTGGTTAGCTTGAGAAGGTCAGCATTTATCCACTTAAAATAAGCATATTAAAAATAAACCTTCAGAAATTCTTTCTCAACTTTAATTCCTCCTGCAGTTAAAGTAGATGCAAATATTTCTTTCCCAATAGGCTTAAATGGAATTTAAATCAACAACAGTCAATACCAAGAACTAAAATCTGTAAAGATTCCTTGTTTCTTTTGGCTTTGGTGAAAAACCCCACAAATTTATCACAGAGGGTTTTTATGGATTTAATGTAATTCCTTATTTTTTGCTCAGCTGTTACTCTCTTAACCCTTGAGTCTTTTATACTCAAAATTTTGAATTCTTCCTTATTTTCTAAGCTGTTGTGGTTTGTAACCCTCCTGCCCACATACAGTGAATGACATTTGTATGCAATAATTGCAGAAATGGTGCTACTGAAATAGAGATAACTGTATTAATAAAAACCCCAAACCTAACAAAAATCACAAAATAAAGCATAGAACTGACAGAACACGACAACTTTGAGAGACGGCAAAACCTGCCAGCAAACCATTAAAATCTAAGTGGACTAGAAGTGAGACAACCTTTGTTTACTCCTTCCTTTAATTCAGATATTGAAAGTTTTTACTCCAGCCCACAAAGGGATGAGGAGGCTGCAGTGGGACTGAGCTCTGTGTGCCGGATCACACCTGCCTCTTTCAAGCGCTCTGCCCTTTGGAATTAACAACTGAGACAACAGCTCATCTTCCCAGAGAGAAAATGAGTAACAGCAGCTCCTGCAAGGGCAGGAGAAAGGGCATCAAAGCTAAGGAAAGCAAAGGAACAAAGGAAAATCTCTGAAAGTTGAAATAAACCCAGAAAACTCTGACAAAAGGATTTCTAGAAGCACAATTTTGTTGTAGTTTTGTTTGTTTGTTTGTTTGTTTTTTAATATATAGTGGAATTGATATTCCAATTTCACACTTCAGCACAAAGAAAAATCAGTATTTTGTTCCAATGTGCAAACTTCCCTCCCACTGTGCCAGCTCCAGGCTCCTTAACTGAGCACACATCCCAGCAAACTTCTTCTACCCCACCTCAGTGAACAGCAGTGAACAGATTCACAAATCTGCACCAGAGCAGGTGCAGGAGCAGTGTAAGAGCATTATTTAAGCACAAACATCTGAGTCTCTTAACTATGGATTCCAAGATTAGGCAGCCATTTAAGCTGCCCAGCTTTTCTCTCACCTCAGTGCTCATCAGTTCCTGCTTTACAACCAAACTCAGCAAATGCAACCATTTCAAGTGGTTGTTTTCTAAATATTTTTTTTATTGCTACTCCACCTCCCTCACTCCTGCAGTGTGGAAGCAATTTGGAGATGCTGCAAAGTGAGTATGCTGTGTGCTGTACAGTATGCAAAAAGCAAGGCATGAAAACAAAGCCTGATGACCCAAAAGCTCACACAGGTCTTTCAGAGAGCAGCTGAGAAGCATTGGAATGGAAGCAAACACTCTGAGGAAGTTTAAAAAGCCATGATTTTGTGGATGACAACTGGTGGAAAAGTAGTTCACTTACAGGTACTAATTTCCAATACCATTTGGAAGGAGACTGCTCAGGAAGCAAGGAAAGGAACGTAGGAATAGGAAAGGAACATCAGCAATGCAAGTTAAAAGCAGTAATACTTAAATGCACTTCAGCAAGAAACACTTTCATATTTCAGAGGGCTTGTAGCCTAGAAATTTAGATTTAAAGATACTAAAATGAGACCCAAAATCCAATAGGGTCAAATAATTCAAGAGATCCTTTAGACCACAGATCAACTTGTAAATTAAGCAGCTTCTTTTTGCTGAAGGATATTATTTTCCATAAAAGGCACATAAAAAGCCTTTGCCACTAACATGAAAATTAAACAACTGTGAGTTGTTCATAGGTCCCACTTTGAGCCCTTTGCCCAGCAATGCCAATTTGAGGAAAGAGTATGTTATTTATAATTTATCTTAAGGTTTTATGAAATCACAAACTGAGAGTCCAGATAGATGTCATGTTGGAGAAAAACCTATTTGACATTCTCCAGAAATGAAAGTGTGCTATATTTTGCAATATTAGTGCATTGTGATATAATTTCAAGGGAAAAAAGCTGGAAAAAAGTACAAACACACACATATAACATTTGAATGCCAAGAGTATCCTTCCTGGACAGAACCTGAAGAAGTCCCTAAATACACACTAGACAAATAACCCATGCAAAAAGAATATGAGCTTTCAAAATATGTAACACATATTTTTGTGCTTTGAAAGCTGAGTCATATTTACCCACAGATGGTTGATACAGGTTATTTTAGCTGAAACAAGTTGTTTCCATCCTACTGAAACTTAGAGGAAAGTCAGAAGATATCAGAAAGGCAAGGGAGGGCACTGATGACAGAGACAAAACAAACTGCATGCAGAAAATCTCACTTTCGAGGATTGGAGCCCTCACAATTCTCTGACAAAGAAAATACCGCTATTTAAATCCATTCATCATCAATACACAATATCACAACTGAAGACAAATTTGTTTTACCTTTTGATGCCCTGGACTTTCCATTAGYTGTTGTTTTAATTTAATCTCTTTCTCTGTTATCTCTCTCATTTTAAGGTTCACCTAAAAGGACATAGCATGGAAAATGAATTAAAATACACCTGGATATGTTCTTCTTGCTCCTGTTACTTAATGGTCAGTTCATGCTACAAACATAGAAAGTTCATAGAAAAACATGTTACAGCAGTTTTCTAGACCAACTCTCTATTGGCAGTAGCTGAATTCATAACCCTGGGTTTGCAAGGACACATTCTCTTTGGAATATGATTCTTGTCACTCAAAGAATTGGAGTAACTTAACTGCTGCCCTTGGAAAAATTTCAGCATTTCTGTTAAATGTTCTATCTAGACAGTTAAGCCCATCCTCTTATTTAGCATAAAACAGTGCTTCACCTAAAAATCCCCACTAACCAAAAAAAACCCTTCACAGCAACTTGTCTGGAAATAAAGAATCCAATTTTTACAGTTTTTCTAAGTCAGTTCCTGACTATCTTCTTTAAGTTTACCAACTTTATTCTTCCCTAAGAAAAACAAATTGCAAAGTAGAAAGAGATGATAGAAAGGCACAAGTAAGAAAGGAAGACAAGCATCAGAGCATCAGAACCTATTTTAAAAATCTGAAAAGTGACAAGGAAAGACAGGCAGGCTTTTCCCCAGGTCGATTTTACCTTGTTAATCCAGAAAACCATGGCATCCTCCAAATCATAGGGCAGTTCTTTTGAGGCACTGAATGTAGAGAAACGCTTGACACTGGCAACCACCTTCTCAATGCTGATCATTTCTACAGTGTAGGCCATCATGAGAGCATCAATCATTGCCATATGAGAACTCTGAAAGAAGAAAACACAGAGGACTGAAAAATAAAACCCCTTTGAAAAAAAACCCTATGTCCCAACTGTATTTAAACCAAAACATTCCTAAGGTTAGCAACCTAGAAATTAAGAGCTCTATTTTAACCAGTGTTAAATAAAAAGGAGCTGATGAGGTGATTTAATTAAGCAAACCATTTTGATTGGTGCAGAGCCCAGATCAGCCTCAGCCACAGGTGTATCATCGCTCTCCATGACGTAAATGCCCTTGCGCGCCAGCGCCTGGATCACGGACTGGTGTCCCTGCAGAGCTGCCACCTGGTCCCCCTTGAGGATGAGGCTGCACACGCGGCAGTAGAGCTCGCTGGAGAGCAGCAGCTTGATCACAGGGGGTTTGATGTGCTCCTGCTCGTACTGGTCGATGTAGAATGGGTCCTTCAGCTCCTCAGGGACGTTGTCTGCAAGAGCAAGGGAACAGGGGCACCCAAAGTGATGTCAGTGATGCTTGTGTCTTATTGGGATTGTGAGACACCCAGAGTCATGTCAGTGACACTCATGTTGTATTTGGGATGTCAGGCACCCAGAGTGATGTTAGTGACACTCGTGTTGTATTTGGGATTGTCACTGTGTAGATTACAGGTTAAAGAGGGAATCAGAGGGGGCCACATGGGTGAGGTTTGTCCAGATCTCCAAAGCAAAATCTCAAAGCATCCATCCATGCACAGCAGCTCAACAACTGCAGGGCTCTGTCAGCAGCAGGGGCTGGCCAGTCTCTCTAAACCAAGCCACCCATTTTTGGATGGGTTTTGGTAATTCAGAATGAAAAGACCAAACTCTGACTAAAACCTTGAACATTTCACAAACCAATCAGTGAGCTGATTATCTATTTTTCTTGTCCAAGAGCATTAAATCAAACTATTGCAGTTTGCAGCCTTTGAATAACTCAAGCCTAGGAAGTGAAACCACTCCATTCGCATTAAGCAGGAACTTTAAACCCAGTCTAAAACTGAACTTCTTCTGCCTTGGTCCAATTTCCACAAGTTGTGTTAGGATTTTATCAAACTGAGTCTGGACACTGAAGAAGTTAAAACTAACAACACAAAAGTCTCACACCACCAGCCATAAACACATTTTTACTGCTCAACACAGCTCAGAGCTGGCAGGAGAGAAAGGCACAAACAACAACCAATATTCCAATCACTCTAAATATGTCCAAGACATCTAAAATCCATCCCTTGCTCTGTGTCCCAAAATAAATCCTTCTCCTCACATTGGGTAATCAGTCTGGAATGTATTGATCTTTGTAGCAACTGAGCAGGAATGATGAGAGGCTGCGACTCCAAGAAAAATATTTTCTAGCCTCAAGTGTATTGTCTTAATAGAAACTTGACATTTCCTAAATTTCAAACATGAAATTCTATCTAATGCTACCCAGTCACTCTGAATATCTTTCCCCAAAGTCACTTCAACAATTCCTTTTAAATATACATATCTACACTTAAAAGAATTATTAATTTGGCGGCATATTTACTTTTCATTCAGCTCATTTCCAGAATAATTAAATTTTCCCATTCCAAGAAACTCCTACCCATATCTTTGAGCTGCAAAATAAGCCAGACAATATTTGTACAGTGCAGAGCACTTGATGTTCATGAAGCAGAGGAATGGATACAGTGCTACTGCATGAGCCACAGGCACATCTCACTCAGATAAATTATGCAGCAAAGCAGTGATGTCTAACAGCTCCTGTGAGCCAGACAGTGCTGGTCCTCTTTTTCAAAATGGGAAGAAAGTTTAAAAAGCTTTCTGAAGTTTTTAGAAATAAGGTAATTATTTTTCCTTTCTGTGACATTGAATGTGACTTTCTGCTGAAGATGGCTGGAAGAGACACAGTAAAAGCCACTAAAGTAGCATTTGTTAGCACGGCTGTTCATTTTTAGTATAATAAATTATTATTATAATAAATTCAGATGTTTTTAGTCTTCTTAACATTCGTCAACCTGACCTAAAATCAAAGGCTGTTGAAATCACATTCCTTAATGGCTATTCCCATTTCCAGATGGAGAACTTGAGCTTCCATTTCTAAAGACTGAGGAAAGATCCAAAAATCCAAATGCAAAGCAGCTCACATAATTCAACATTTTGGTTCACTACAAGCAGCTACACCTTTAACAACCAAAGACACATTGCTTTGTACTAGAATTAGCTGTGAAAGGAAATAATAATAAAGCTCATAAAATATCCATGACGTTGTACATCTCTGAGCATTAGCACCACTCCAAATTTTAAAGGCTTTTTTTTAACAATAGAAAAAAAAAAGTAAATTCCCAAAGTCTGAAATCTGAAGCAGTTGGATGAGGGGTTTATTTCCAACACTGCTCTTCACCAGCTCCTGCTGGAGAACTGAGGTGAGTGCCTGGAATTGGGTGGGATGGTGAACAAAGAGCCCTGAGATCCCTCCCAGACACCTCCTGCCCCACAGTTCTGATTTTCCTCAGGATTTTCCCTTCTCCACAAGGTAAAGGGACTGAGATTGTTTCACAGACTGTAACCACAGCAAGGAAAAATGTTTCTCTGCAATGCTAACCCAGCCAGGAGGGAGCCAATCTATGGGGCTGGGGTCTTTACACACATTATTAACAGAGCAGAGCGGTGGGAGAGCAGTGACAGGGGCAGCCACACCTCTCACATCAATTTCTGATTAAACCAGCTCCATCTCAATGATTTTTAAAAGCCTTTTCCAGCACTAAATGGATCTAGTTCTTAGTGAGGAGATTCCATGTCACAGAAATCAATATGTTTAAAAAAAACCAAACAACCCAAACAACCCAAAACACAAACAAAAACTAAGAAAAAAACCCCCAGCTTGTATCATGCAATTCAATCTGAAAGTCCAGTCAGGAAACCTGAAATCTTTTTCTTTTAGACTGAAGAATCCTCTAATTTCATGTTTCTGATCTCCATACAACTGCTTAAGGACTGAATGGATTTGGACTGATCAGGATTAAGGGAAGGGCTGGGTGGGAATAACTTTTAGTACCAGGATTAATAATGTGATTTCCTACTATCATAGGAAGTTATTCATCAACATTAATCCTCCCATAATTGCAACTTATTTCACTGGAAACACTTGGCCAGGTTTATTTTTAACATTAGTACATAGAACACTTCTGTCTGTCACACATAGGAAGTGTCCTATAGCTGATTTATGTCCTGACTAAAGATCCACAAAAAAAATTGAGATATAAAAACCACATCAAGAGTGACAACAATAACTTTACTGTTTCATTCTGGACATAATGGCAGGCACAAATAAATGAGAAATAAATGGCAGGAAAATGCAAACAGGATGTTAAATAAGTGTATAATTCTGAGTTGGGAAAATTCCAAATAGAATTGATGCAATGTAGTTGTCTCAAATGAGGAAACACAGACAAAAAAAGGGCTTTAATTGAGAGGTGTCTTCAATATTTGAAATGTGCATCTGAAAGTGCAACTGAAGACAGTGATCTTACCTTTCACACCTGATAATTATCCTTACCTGCAGCACAGAGCCACAGAAAACACCTGCAGCACCCAGGGCTCATCCTCCAACCCCCTGAAAAATGTCAGAATTCCCAAACTTCCAGAAAACCCAGGAATTCTTTGTCACTTTACAATAACTGCACCCATCAGGGTTAACCCCAAGCTAATTTCAATCACACACCATGGACAGAAAGCAGCCCCTGCTATCATGGACATCTTTTCTCCCCAGTTTTTCTGGATCAGACAAACCAAAGGTGTCACAGGTTCTGTGCTTGCCTCACTACAGAATGTGCCAATGCTCTTTTTGAAGAAAATGTCCCAGGCTTTGCAAGCCCCAGTTTCTATCAGCATCTTTTCCAACACCTTCTTTCCATGACCTATAACTGAACTTGGAGGTTAGAAAAGTTCTGGTCATTAAAATTTGAGTTTTACACATTTATATCCTGGATTGTGAAAAAAAAAAAAAACAAAAAAAAAAAAAACATGAAAAATTAACTTTTGAGAAACTAACACCTAAGCTGTAGCAACAAAAATTTCTGCTCCAGCAGTTTTAATAAATCATACTCAAGGAAACCAAAGTAAATCATGTCCTTATTTTTTGCTTCCAAAGAAGCCTCCAATTCAATCTTTTCATTCAGCCATTCTTTTGGTCTGTTCCATGGTATCAATGAGTCCTAATATCCCAAAAACTGTCAGTTCTGAGTATAAATCATCACTGACAGGATTACAAAAATAACTTTTAACAACTGTCAGAGAGGCAATTATTGCCAGACTCTCCTTGCTTCAGGGGAGGGAGCAATTCTTTATCATCTCACTCACAAAAACCTGTTCAAAGACAACCAGCTGATTATGACTGGATAAAGAAAAATACAGCAATCTGAACAAATTTGATTTCTCCCTTGAAGTGATGGGGTGGATCCACCCCAGATGTTATTTTATCTCCAGAAGCACGAAGAACTGGTTTCACATGGAAAGGGAGCCAAGCTGTCCTGGTAAACAGCACCAAGCTTATTCAGATTCTGAGCAGGATTTTGTTAGTATCAGTATCTGCTCCCAGAATTATTCAGCACTGGGTGAATATTCTCCAAGCAGAGCACAAACTTCACCTTCTCAGCACTAAGACCACCAGAAAATAAATATTTTGTGTTGGTTCTTGTTGCAGCACTGAATTTTAAAGCCTGTAAGTGATCTGTAATAGGACACATAAAAATTTACATACAACAGGCAGGAAAACCCCAAGCTAAAGGCTTTGCAAACTGCTGGGAGAGTGACTGCACTTATTACCATATCTTTTGATCAAGGATAAAGCCACAATCCTGGATAAAGCAGAAGAGACAAAATAATAATTATGGAATCCTTCACCACTGTAAACTTCACACAATAATACTCTGTTTATGAAACAGGTGCTATTAAAGAAACAAATGTCTAACTGTTAATATTTGCTAAACACAACAGCTTTCTTAAAAGGATTTTTACCACCAACTTGAGAAGACAAGCAGGGAATCCAGGGATTTAGGGAATTTAACCCAGGAGACATCCTCACACTGGTAACTGTGGGGAGCTATTCCAGCACTGTAAAACCTTACTTAGCAAGTAAGTTCTAAGTATTCAAAGACCAAAAAAAGCCAAACTTGCATTTCCCCTTCAATGCATTCCATTAGTCCTTGGCTTTCCTGCCTGCATCTTGCCAAAGGTTTCAGGCTACTCTCAGCATTAAGTCTGGAAACTGTGTGAAGCTCCCAGCCCTGATAAATAAGTAAAACCCATCAGGTCCCTTTTGAAAAATCCAAATTTTGCTCACTGTTTTACAGAACCAACAATATTTGCTATGGAGAGGGTTGGAAAGAACCCACTGCTCACAGCAAGCTGCAACACTGAGACACTTCCACTTCCTTCAATACCTAAATGTTAATATAATATCCTTAAATACCTACATTTTAATATCATATCCTTCAATACCTAAATTTTAATATCATATCCTTCAACACCTAAATGTTAATATTATAGCCATGATGATGGAAACGATGAAACATAAATTAGTGCCACATTAAATCTGCTGAGAAATCAGGATTTTTCCTTGTCATTGTCTATTTTCCCAAGTGGTACCGAGTAAAATCATCCTGAATTTGTTCTTTCCAACTGCTGCTGCTCAGAGCCTGAGGAGCTGAAAGGCCAGGTCCATTTCCCATTGCTGCTTGGCAATCTGGATCATTCCAAGCACTGTGGAGAAGGGATCTCCCCATGGAGGGCTCGCCAAGCCTCCCCAGCCCTCCCACACTCACGCTCTGTGAGCTGAAGTTCCCCACACTCGGTGCCAGCTTTGCTCCTCAACCCTTTAAACATCAGGAATGAGAATTGCCTGAAGTGGCCCTTTGGTTCTCATCAAAGTTTGAGGATGAAAAAAATTAAACTCCATTAATTAAACTCCATTTTCTCCAACCACTGTCTCAGCTAAAGGGACTCAGAATCCTTCCAGGGTACAGAAGGTTTCCAGATGTGCTCAGAGTGAGAGTGATGCATGTCAGTACTCCCAGATTTATTTGGGGAGATGGATGACACCTTCCTTCATGAAATCCTTCCCCTCTGTTTTCTGGAATTCAGACAAACAGTTGTAGGACCTCCCTCTGGGGCCCATCTGTGCCAGCCAGGAGCTGCAGGTTTCCAGGAACAAACCATCCAGCCCAATTCCTCTGCAAGAACAGGAGTTATCTTGCAGTGTTTGCAGTTGTTTGGCTACCAAAATTCTCTTTTCATGGCCAAAAGGTGAAAAAAATAAAACAGAGAAAAAAAAAGAAAAGGAGGACTGCATGATCTTGCATCATCAAATAAAACAAAGCCCAAACTAGGACTTCAAATTATTTGTCATGCATGCTCCCAGTGATTTGTCCTTGAGGAAAAAAAGACAAAGGATGAAGAGTTTTCCTATGTAAATGCCAGCTTAGAAGTTGAGAATTCAAATATCCTTTAACAGCAAAGAGGAAATAGAGTTGCAGGTAGAACCTGCAGTGATGAATGACTTTCAGTAACAGTCTACACCAGCATCAAATTCCTGTTCTTGACCCTTTCCACTCTTCAAGAGCTCAGCCTCACCCAGATGAAAATGAAATGCAGCAGAATTTGAAGGATTAAGGCATAAAATTATGTCAATTTATAAACCAAATCCAAATCTAACATTTCAGAAAAATATTCATTTGCTTGAAGGAATGGAAACCTTGTAAAATTTACTTCAGAACAGAAGTGTTTTAATGTTATAAACTGATAAGCTTTTTTTTTTACCAAATAAACCAGAAATAAGTCTAAAATAATAAAAAGTCCTCAAACCCTTTAATCTGCATAGTGTGATTTTAAATAATAAAATCACAATTGACTGTAGCTGCCCAAGACTCACTGAACAACATCCAATATCTTAAAACTAAAACACAACCCTGAGGGATGACAAGTAACGTGTTAAATTCAAGTATGATTCAAAATTCTAATCACACAGGAAACCTTCTTAAACCCATCTCTCTATGAATTAAAGAGGCTTATAAATTTCTAGGGATTGTGCAATGCTATTCCAGCACTAATGGCTAACATGTGACAGCGACTTGCAGGAGCCATTTCAAAAATCAAACTACATTTCCACGGGCCACAAAGACACACGTGGGCACTCACTGAGGAAAAAAATTACCTTTTCCTATTGCTTGTGGCATTTAAATGTTGTTATTTGTCATGTGAACAAGCCTAAATGCAAGGAGAATAACTGGCAGAGGCTGCTGCAGTCAGAGATCCCAGCCACGAGAAAAGCTGTTTCTTTTTAGCTTTTAGTCACAGGAAAGCCAAATATTTTTCCAACTTGTGCTGTCAGGAGCATAAACAGACTTGCCATTAAGCAATTAAGTGGTCCAAGAGGTTCAGACACAGCCCTGAGTGCTGGAGCAGACAGCATCCAGCAGCACGAGGCCATGAGCTCTCTCTGCAGCGTAGGATCCGTGCCAGTCCCTTCCCATTTCGGAGCAGCTCCTTCCAGACCAAGGCACAACACAGACAGTGCATCCCCAGCTCTGCAGCAGCTGTTTTATCAGGGATTGTTAAAAAGTTTCAGGAAATGTTACAAACAATTCCAGTAACGGAGAAATATTTACCTCAGGAAGTGCCTGTTTCTGTTCTTTTAAGTTATCAATGTTGTACTGACACCCTCCCAAATTCCCACATTTTTAGGCGTCATCTGATCCGTGGGGTTTTTTTGTCTCTTGCTGCTTGGAACAGAACACGTTAAACACTGTAAACCCATTGATTTTTTTTTTTCAGTCACCAAGATGAAGTGGACACTGACAAGGCTGGAAATGTTTAAGAAAAAAAAAATTATAAGAAATATTCCAGCAAGGATTAATATTTAATGGCAGGAATGGACCACTTTTCTTCAGCCTTGTCACCAAGTAAGCCAGTGCTAATCCATTAAGCATATTATGAGTTTGGAGAATTAGACTTAGATTAACAGGGCCACCTCATTTTCCAAAACAAGCCTCTATAGATGTTTTTATTATATCTTTTGTTCTGGATAAAACAGACCCACTAGTATTGCATCCTATTGGTTCCTAATGAAGCTACTTAAACTTGAGCTGTATCTCGTACATCGAGACAGAGCTAGTTCAAAACAAAAAAAACGTATTTCAATAGCTGCCAGGAAAACAAATATACTCCAGGAATATTTATTTTGCCACGTTTGACAGTAAAAGTTTATGACAATGTGAGGGAAGGAAGAACTCCTCTATCCCCTACAACCTGCTCTTTAATGTCACAGCACCCAAACCACATCTGCTCATTCAACATTTCTCTCCATAAAAGAAAAACATTGCTGAACATAAAGGGATTATATTTTAGAACATTTTGAATGTAAAACCACAATGTGACAGAGAAAAAGAAACCCTAACTGAGCACACAAAGGTGTCAGCATCTGTTGGACAAGGAAGAACCTAAAGCCTGGAGGGACCTGGGGCCTGCAAGCAGTGACATAAAGCTCTGTGGAACAAAGTCTGCTTAGCTAAAGCAAGGATTTAAACGTTTTGAGGCAGGCAGTTCTTGCCAAGCACCATCTGGGAGCGTTCACCATTAGGTTTGCTGATTCAGGGCATCTCACACAGTCCCGTTATTCCTGTTTAAGGTACCAGCAAAGACACAGTGTTACAAGAGAACAGGCTGCCATATTATTGATATTTAAAACAAAGCCACATGTAGTTACTCCTGAAACGGCAGGGGAGACAGAAAAAGCAAGAACAAAATCAAGAATGACTTCTCGATGGAGGTGATCTTACCTATTCCGTAGGCTTTAGCACAGATCCATTGTAGATTAGCAGCTATTTTTGCTCTGGCTGAATCATAGAGCTCCAAAGGGACAATCTCAACTGCACTATCTGTCAGAGCATCCATTTTTCTTCTGGTACTCTCTCCACCCGCACAAACATCAACATCCACCATCTAAAACAAAAACAAAAGGCAGAGACTTTTACACGAGCCGACGATTCTAAAGCCACACAGGAGAGGGGCTGGCCAGGCTGCACACAACAGGCCCGACATCCTTCGGGATTTCCATCGGCAGGGCTGATGGAGCTGATTCCAAACCCACAAATCAAAGGGCATCGGAGCCCGGGGGCGAGCATCCCTTTTTGTCAAGGGCAGGGCCGGGCCGAGGCAGCGGAGAAAGGCGCAGCCCCGTCACCTGCCGAGGGGATAAAGGAGGGATGGGGCTCTCCGGAACAATGCGGGCAGGTACCGCCGCCCGTCGGGGCCGGGGCAGCACCTGCGGCTCCTTGCCCCGCCTCGCCCCCGAGAAGCAGCAGAGGCTCCGCGCCCGCACGCCCATGGCCGGGCCGAGCAGCGCCGGGGCCGGCGGCGCCCCCTCCCCACATCCCCGCCCCGCCCGGGCGGAGGAGGCGGCGGTGAGGGCGGGGGAGGCGGGGGG
>PYHW01010008.1:1424374-1461361 GCA_013186435.1 Turdus rufiventris | reverse complement strand
TAGGAGAGCCACGGAGTCAGAGGGGCGAAAGGTGCTGGAGACATCGGCTCTGAAAGATGCCCAGTGCTGGTGGCATGGCAGGACTGGACAGAGCCAGAGGGAAGGATGAGATCCCACTCCCCCATCCTGCCCTTGGACTTCAGTCCTGTTCAACAAAAAAACCCAGATTAAAGGAACCAGTTGAGAAATCACTTACTTTGGCTTCCCTTGGTGCCAGGATGGGTGAAGGTCTCTGCAGGGAGGATGCACTGGGCCCCTGGTGCAGTCACATTTCTCCTGCACATCCTCCCTCTGGAACCCTGCCCTGCAGCGCCTGTGTGGGAGCTGAAAAGGGATCTTGCTTGGAAACCAGTCAGGAGCAGGCAGGAATGTTTGCTGGGCACACACACAGGGGCTTCAGGAGCAGCACAAATGAATGCTCCACATCAGACATTTTTCAGAGGGTTTGGCAGCGTGTTTTGTCAGTGCTGGGCCATGCAGGGCTCCCTCATGTGCCATCTGGTAGCCACAGCCAGGAGCTCTGATGGCTCCATCCCCTCCACACCCTGAGCCTGATGAGACAGAGGAAATATTTTTAGTGGGATGAGAGTCCTGCACGAGGCTCTGTGCTGAGCAAGAGCAGCCAGTGATGCAGCCGCTACACCATCTCCAAAAAATAAACTTTTATCAACTCTCCATGGCAGCAACCCCCAAGGCATCACAGCCCCAGGCAGCACCCCAAACCAGACCCCTCCTGGGGGCTCCTGGGCATCCCTCCTTCCATGAGGCTGGGATCAGGGAACCCAACACTTGGGGCTTTTATTTTTAGTCCAGCAAACTAAAAATACAGCCCACGGTAACCCATGGGAATCTGAGCCTGGGAAGTGACGGCACCAGGGAAACCCGTGGCTGCCAGAGCTGCACCACCAGGGATCCAAGGGGAAAGGCTCTGTCCTACTTCCAGACACCTGGGCTGCGTGGAAAAACTTCAAACCACTCACAGATTGGGGCTGCAGCAGGCACAGGGCTGCTGCAGTGGGGAGAAGGGGCTGGCAGGAAAGGGGACAAGGAGGGAGGGGGAAGGTTCACTGCAGGCCAAAGCACAGATTGCAGGGGGGATTGTGCATTTTTTTCTTTTTTTGGTGAATGTTCCTGTGTGGGAGCAGGGGAGGAAAGTGCCTGTCTGTGAGGAAGCCAGGAGTAGGGGGCTACAGCAGAGAACACCCCGTGATTCATCCCAGGCAGCCTGGCAACCAGCTCCTGTGTAGGGGAAAACAGATGGAACAGGGATGCTGCAACACCGATCCAACAGCATGGCAACAGCCAGCTGGTGTCCTCTGAAGGGTGATTTTGGGGGTCTGAACCATTGCCTTCTCTTGCACACTTGATGGAGGAGCTGTGTGGGGATTCTGGGGGTCCAGCAGCTCACAGCACCTCACCCCAACTGAGAGGACAGAGTAAAAATCTAATTTATCAATTAATCCAGAGAGTTCAAAACTCCTCTCCTGCCCTTGCCCAGTGGGAAGGGGCTGAGGTTGTGCATGGCTGAAGCAGCAGGGTCAGCACAGCCCTGGGGTTGTCCTGCACAGCCAAATCAAGGATGAGCTCCATAAAAATTCCACCAAACCTGGGGTGTGTGGGAGCTGCTGCAGGTACAGGACTCCCAGGCACAGATTCCCTGGGGAGGACAAATAGAGGTTCACAGCTACATAAATGTGGTTTATACCTGAGCTACGGCTCATAAAAGCCAAGAAACCACATCATGCATAAGCACAGCAAGTCTACCATGAATAATTCAGTCGTGGGGTGCAGCAGCAGCCACACACCTGCACAGCCCCAAGAGGATCTAGCACTTTTCAGCAGTGAGGGCTCACTCCACTGCTCACATCCTGCACCCAGAGCCCTGGCTGGAAGCAGCTCCTGCTCCACACACCGCTCCCAGAGTGGGAGAGCTCGTTATGCAACTGCTGATGGATGGGTAACAAAACCTGTTGGAGAGCTGGGACTGTCCCTGTGACACTGGGGGAGCTGCACTGCTGCATCCTGGGGTGCAGGGTCAGTGCAGGACCCCACAATGTGGGGTTTGCATCCCACCTACAGCTGGAGCCCAGCACCCAGAGCCACCAGTGACCCCCTGGCATCACAGCTCTGAGCTCAGGCCTTTTATTTGAGCACCAGCTCCTCTGCCAGGCATCTGAATCACAGCCTGGCTCACAGAGCTGGTCACCTCTGCAGCTTTATTTCAGTCCAGCACATCTCGAGTTACTGGAGTCCCTCCCCCAGCTCCACCAGTGCCCGGATTCCTGGTGACACTGGATCTGCAGGGCTGGGGCTGTGTCCCAGCTCAGGTCACACTCACTGGCACTCAGACCAAGTTCACACACGTACACTGCAACCCTGCCCTCTTTCCAGGACCAACATCCCGCTCACAAGTCCTGCAGTTGAAGTGAAACCTTTTGAATTACAAGGAAAGTAATTTCTCCCTTAATTCTGCTCCAAGCCCAGTTTCCCTCTACCAAACCATCCCCAGCAGCTTCCAGAGCTGCTGCTTCCTTTGGCCAATTCCTCTTCTAATAAAATCAATTTTAAAAAAAGGCATGATCAAGCAGAGAGCACATGACAGGATTGTCACCAAGGGGACAGCAGCCTGGTCTGAGCTCACTGGGCTGTCGGGGCACAGCAGCTCCCAGGGGAAGCATCTGCTGCTTCCATCTGTTCCACAGAATCACAGAATGCTTTGGATTGGAAGGGACCTCACAGACCATCTTGTTCCACTCCCTGCCATCAAACCAGAGTGCTCCAAGCCCTGTCCAACCTGGCCTTGAATACTTCCAGGGATGGGGCAGCCACAGCTTCTCTGGAACCCTCTCCAGAGGGTAATTGTACAAGATCCTGCTCCTTTTTAAGGGGCAGTGTGACCATGCCCACCAATTCATGAGAAAGAGCAAACACAGGGAAGGAGAAAACCCAACCCAACCCTGGGAGGGCACCCATGGAGGGCTGGGAACGCCTCTGGCCACACCACTGTGCTGTCAGCAACGTCAGCCCTGCCAACACCAAGCTGCTCTTCCACAGCCAAGTGCGACCTGTGCTTCCTTTCCCGCCCTCTGTGATGAATTTGGGCCCTGCTGGAGGCAGCTCCTGGGCTGGAGCTGCTGCTCATCCCTGCTGGAGCAGCCCAGGACACGTCCCTGTGCAGCAGGAGCTGCCAAACACACAGCAGGCACTGCCCCTCCTGTCACTCACACAGCAGCACTTCTTCATTTTTAAGGTGTGGATTTCTGCCCAGACCTGCTGTACCAGTCTAGGTTCACAAGTGTCATTATCTAATGATACATCCCAAGCTGCTTTAAGGCAATTTTTTTTTTGTTTTAATTTTAAATGAGTGGAGAGCTGGACCTTTGAATTGTTCTGCTGCTGAGCTGTGCATGACAGCAAATCTGAGTTAGGGCCTGCCACCAAAAGCAGCTGCATTTAACACCACCACATTTACCAACGTGATCTGAGCAAGCAGCATTTTGATGTCTCACACTCTAATCCTCCAACTCTCATGGGACACAATGAAAATCACTCTGAACTCCTGAGCAGTTGCTGTAACTGCTAAATAAACAGGCTGCTGGCAGGTTCCTTCCCCTGAATGTGGAAGAAAATGCTAATTAATTAAAAAACCCTACTGCCAAAAACCCCAAATGAACTCTAGAGATTCTCTCTCCTGTACAGAAATAATCTCACACATTTACACCATCAAGATACCACATTTACACCTCCAAGGCACTCAGAGAGGGGGCCAAGGCTTGGAAGTGCTTCCCAGATCTCCCACAGCAGTGCTGGCACCCCGACAGCCAGATGGGAATTTTGGTTACATCATGTGCAAGTTGCTGCATCCCACCAGCTGCTGCTTGCTGGAGCTCTCTTCCTTAATGAGGGATCCCTTGTTGGGAAAGAAAAGACTTCAATTTGTCAGTCAACAACTGTCAAGAAAAATCCATCTTCAGTGGCATCAGAACATCCCAGGGGATCGCCAGATCGTGTTTCACAAAGCCCTTGCAATCAATCTCCCCAAATGCAATCTTTCCTGAAAAATAGAGAAATCATTTCCAGGGGCAAAACCAGCAGCTGAACCAGGATTTCCTGCACAAACTCTGTAAGATCAGCTCTCACACCCGACTTCTGAGAAACAATTCCAGCACCTGCAGCTCCAAGGAACACCGAACAATGTGGATCCATAAACCTCTGCTGCTCCTGCAAATGATGGTTCTGAACACCTTGTAATAAATCAAAAAACTTTATTTTGAAGATATATTATAAATGTACAGCACACACAACATCAGTGTCTGGGGTTATGTGTGAGCAGGTTTAAAGCCTCAGCATTCATTCCAGCCCCGGCCGTGGGTTCCACATCTCCACACAAAACAATTCCAGCCTGAACACCTCCCTGACTTCCAGGAATATATTTGAGAACACAACAGCAACTGCTTAAAATGATCACAAATTAGCAGCATTCCTTGCTTTTTGGCCAGAAGGATTTCTGCAGGGAGCAAATCCTGCTGCTGTTCCTGCTCAGGGAGAGGTCGGGGACCCATGCGAGCGTGGCCAGAATGAATCCTGAATTCCACAGGCTCAGGGATGGCTGCCCTAATTTAAGCTTCAGAAAAGTAATGTTACACCTTAGGAAGAGCTGTGCATGCCACACACCGGCATCAGAGTCAGATCAAAGTTATCTATGCAGTACCTAATTGTTGTATACACAGGTGAAATGAAAAAATGTGCAGTCAGTACCTTGCAATGGAATTTGACTGGTGTTGCCTCGTGGGAAGTGCTGGGTAGCAAATCACATTCGTGTACAGTTCATTAAGCCATGATAAAAATATGCAAATTAAAAATCTCTACAGGCCTTTGTTACCTGCTGCAACAGAGACACTTGGGTTTGTGGGGCTTAATTTAAAACATGATCCAATTTCCTCCCTCTCCCCAGAGCACGATATAAAACTACCCCCAAATTCAGTAAGAATTTAATACATTTACATTTACTGAAGTTCACATGCTGCAAACAGGATCTGCATTGAAGATCTTCAAATCTAGGGCAAGAAGTCCTTAAAAAAAACCCTTTTGCTACACCTGGATGTGGGGATGGAGGTGAGAACCACCATGAGAACATTCACGTGGACGTAACATCCCGTGCAGGGAGGTGGGGATTGCCCCCACTGCTCTGCCACAGCCAGCACAAATCCTCCTGAGCAGGAGCTGTCCCAGAGAGGGGATCCAGGCAGGATCTCCAACCCCAAAGCTCCAGGACTCTCAGTCAGATGGAAATACCAGCTGCTCTGTTCTTGAATAAAAATGGTATTTATTATTAAAAGTAGAAAATCAGGGTGGTTACTTTGGATGAAACACTGGTTGTCCTGTGCCTTTTGGGAAATTTCCAGAGATCACAGAAAGCTGTGCCTCTCCCACAGGCAATGCTTGCTGACAGTGTTGCCATACATTCGTTTGGTGCGATGCTTCTTTTGGTGTCAACGCCTAAAAAATGTAATTGTAACAGTCCTAACTAAAAAAGGATTTCAATAACCACTCAAGAATTGCTTGGATATGAAAATCAATCTTTGAAATACAGGTTTGGTTCCAGGAGAGGAGGAAGCAAAGGGGGAGGATCAAGGTTTGGGTCAGGAACTCGTGCAGGAGAGAACCTCACACCCTCCCAGGGGAGGAATGCCCTGATGGCTGCTTTGGGAACTGTGCAAGTCTCTTTTCCAGCTGCATGGAGAACACAAAACGTCCTTGAAATGGTGCAAAGCCCAGCAGGGTCATCCTGTGTGAGCATTCCCATGGAGGGATGCAGAAATCCTAAAGGAAGACTCATGGCCCTGCTCAGCAGGAGAGGAGGAATGGCAGATTCTTTGGGCTGGAGCAGGGAAAGAGGCTCAGCAGGAGAGTTACTCCAGCTCAGGCTCACAGGACAATCAAGGTCCAAGCTGTAAAAGCAGCCACTGGTCTTTTTTACCAAATACATCCCTTTAAATGCATCCCCCTAAAAAGAGAGTATAAATACTGCCCTGAGAACAAACTTCCATATAGGACATTGCCATTAAAAATATCAGTGTTTTGATGACACGATTTTAAGTTAGATATATTTAAATAAATAGCTGGTTACTTTCAAGAAGCCTGCAACATCAAAAGGTACAAGATTGTCTGGCAACCAATGGGGCAAAGAGCAGGAACTGTAAAAAATCCCACTATTAGTCACCCACCAGCCCATCTCCTCCCTGCTCCATCTCACAGGATTACAAATATTCCCTTGACCACGTTAAGAGAAAATTAACTCTGACAAGTCTGTGCTGGTTTGAACTTGAACACCCCAAGTGCAAGCACAGGACCTGAGCCTGTAAATCCTCACTGCTGGGAGCAGCTCTTCCTCACAAAACCTGCTGGTTTTATTTAACAGAAATCTGTTTTTTAGGGATGTCTCACAGACCCAGTCCTGCAGCCAGGGACAGGACAGTTCCTCCCCAGGAAAAGCCACAAACATTCCTTGTGCCCCATGGCTGCAGGCTCTGCCTCCAGAGTGGTGACATCTCAGGTTTTATAAAAACTGGGCCAATCTGTGCCTTTTCAAGCACAGTGGACTCAAGTCCCCTCTGCATTTTCTGGGATGAAGCAGCAATCCCAGCCCTGGAATTCACAGCAGCACAGCCCCTGGAATTCACAGCCCAGCACCACTGATGTCTTGACCACTTCCAATTCCTCAGGGGAGTTTTTGGTGGGTTTAAACCAACTCCTGTGCCTTGCTGCAAACACCTCACCTCCTAAATTCTGATCTCCTCCAGCTTCTGGCCACTGCAAACTTCACTTCTCACAAGCCAAGCAGGGCTCTGTTAAAGCCACCCCAAACAACACCTCAGCTGTGGAAATGCTGAGCTCTGGCATAACAAAATCCAGAAATACCTGGAATAACAAAATCCAGAAAGCCTCCCAGCATCCTAAAATGCAGAATTCCTTTATCCCCCAATCTGCTGCTGAACCTGGGCACTCTCCCCTTCTCTCACAAAAGGATAATTTGTTTTCCTGCTGCTTTCCCCCACACTTTATATCCAGTTCAGTGGCTCTGAGGGGTGCTGGCCTTCCAAGGGAGCTCCGAGCACTTTTATCCCTCTGAGCTCCAGCCATGGACTCCTGAAATCAAACCCAGCACTTCCCAAGCCTTTACATTCTTCAGGGGCCACAATTGCACCAAAGGATCTGTTTGCTAAGTCTCAACCTCTCCTCATCTATTCAGAAGCAAAAAAAACCTCCCACAAAACTACTACAGGGCAGTTTTTCCCAACTTTGTTCTCTAAAAACTCATTAAAAGGAATATTAACCAGAATCCTGACTGCAGGGAAGGACATTTCGCTCTAACATTAGGAGCTTCAAGTAAAAGAGTCTTCTGGTATTATTACAGACAAAAAGCCCCAGGAGTAAACAAAAAAAATGGATTAAATAATCAAAACTTTTTGTAAGACCACAATATTCAGTCACAGCTACTCGTGAGTAGCTCACTGGGGTGCAGGATCAGGCTCCTGGCCTCAGTTACAGGACAAGGTTATAATTCCATGTCATGCTGTCAATCTATTCTTAGCAAGAGCCCACAAAAATGGTTTTACTGTCCAATTTGAACAGAAGAAGCATCTCTATAAAGCTTGGAATTTCTAAATGTAGAAGTAAATATTTCAGCAGTCATCAGCTGTAAAGCTTAATATGAAATTACAAAATTAAAAATTAAAAAAAAAATCCTGGGATAGTAAGACAAGATAAAATCTCAGGCTGTTTTGATTTCTCCACCCTTCATATTAATTATGAGAAATTGGCAACTTCAGTGCCTCAGCTGCATAACAGCACAGAGCAGATGCCAAGTTCAGGCCAAAACTTGTTGTAGGGTTTCAGGTTGCATCTTTTTTGTTTTAAAAAAAAAATCTCCAACTGCACAGAAATCCCTCGCAGAGCTGCTCAGGATGCCCCTGCTGGGCAGGACACCTTGGTGCTGTCTCCACCTGCAAGATTTGCCTCTTCTGCCTTTCCTGCAGGGCTGTGAAGCACAAGGCATGGCAGGGATGATGACAGATGTCAATCACATTTCATCAAGCTGAAAATAACTCCCCTTTTTATAGCAGATTGCTAAAAAAGTAACACCTGCAGAGCCCGGTCATAAACACCAGCTGGATATTCACAGTGAGTTCTGCTCTCAACAGCTCAGAATTCCTCTCTGAAATCTCAAGTCAGTCTTCTGGCAAAATAGGAAAGACCCAGCCTGACATTCTTGCTATGACCATGGGGAAAAATAAGTATAAAGAAAACCCACTTCTAACTCAAAGACAGCAATTTCAAGCGTGCTTTAAACACCTTAAACAAGATAAAAACCTGTGTGGTTCTGNTTTGTAAACAGAATAAAACCCTCCACAAGCCAAAACTGTGCACATAAAAATGGGGAAAAAAACCACCACCACTGTGTGAACACATCCCTCCTTGCACTGGGATATGGCAGAGTGTGAGCTCAGGAATTGCAGCCACTTGGGAATCCAAGCCTTGATGTGGTGAAAAGAGATCCTGCACCTTCATGGTACCTGACAGAGAACCTCCTTCAAATACAACCCCAGTGGGACTGCAACAACACTAATGCAGCAAATAAATAGGAAAAAGTAATGTTATTTATTAGAATTCCATCTCTGAATGATTCTGCTTAAATTAGAATGCCAGATAAACAAGCTTGGATAGAAATGTGCTTGCCCTCCCAAGATTTGGGCTTTTAAAAAACATTTCTTAAGAATTAATTCATTTTTTTTTAAAAAGCAGTTTTGCAATTTGATAAGAGCCATAACTTAATACTGTATGGAGATGATTAATATCCTATGCTAGTGGTCAGTGACCTTTTGTAAACACCAGCCAGATCCTACAAAACTGGCCAGAAAACTGTCACAGGCCTTTGGAACGAGCAATATTTCTTTCCAACAATCAGATTCTTAAGTGTTTGCACAAAACCTTTTTCCTATTTTTTTTTTTTAATAGATGTATTTTATTTTAAACCTAATACCTGAAAAACATAAACAAATCCTCAAACCTCTTCCACTAACACTAAATCCACAAGGCAACTCACTCCTGCTGGCCGTAACTACAAACGCTCTCGTGTGAGACCCCTCCAGCCAGGATCTCCCCCCTTCCTTCCCTCCCTCCCTCCCTTCCAGCCCTTCCCAACCATCCAGGCCCCCTCCCCTGCTGGAGGAGGGGGAGTGAGGCCCAGGGGGAAGTGGCACAGTGCACTGGCAGTTCCCTCTACGTGCGGTTCAGCGTCTGGAAGATTCGGGAGATCTGTAACATCACCGGCCCCGTCTCGGGATCGTTCATCCACTGAGTGCTGTTCAAGGGGTTTTCAAGCATATCCTCAAAGGCTGCCAAGAGATAGGGATTGCAACAGTTAGTTCCTTCATTGTTTGGGAGGTTTTAACAGCAGGGCTACAGCTCAGAAATGCTGGGGGTACACACTGTGCATTCTTAAAGGTCCACAGCCTCGGATGTTGCTCCAGGGTTTGTGCTTTCCTCCTTTCTCAACACTAAATTCACTGCAGACAGTGATTAAATACTCAGCCTGGATTACAGGCCAGCTCACAGAATCTCAAGGACATGGGGTTGAAGAGGTAAAGCCTTAAATGTGTCCAGGTCTCGGTCTCCAGGATCATGTCATGAGATTTATCCATTCCTGAGCACTCCCCTGCAGCTCCACTCCTGATCAAAGCTTTTTCCACATCCCAGCCTGGATTTCTTGCACCAATATCCTTTTCCTCCTTGGTATTTAACCAAGACAGTTCATGGAAAGCACAGTCACCTCCTGCCTGTTCCCTGTGCTGTCCTTTGGCTGCCCCATGGATCCTGTGCAGAGGAAATCAAGGCAGCAGAAGCAGCAGCAGATGTGCCAAAGGCTGCATAGAGCCAGCACAAGTGTAGCCCCATAAGCCTCCAAATCTCAGCACTTTATATTTTAATAGAGGCTCCTGGGAAGCAGCATTTTGTTCCTCTTTCCTGGTGTCTGGAGAGTCAGGGAGGCAGAAGGGGAAAGGTTGGGTGTGCAGAAAAAATACTTCAATTTCTGAACAGGGACAGTGGTGCAAATATTCAATTAATATTCTCTCTTTACAATAAGCTTTGCTGTTTGTTTGCCTTTTTGTTGCTTTCTTTTACTGCTTCTAGTTTTGACTCTTCTATTCATGCTGAAGGAAGCAGACAGCAAGATCTGAGCTGCAAATCTGGCACAGAAATGGGCCAAGCACTGATTTAAGCCCTTTGACAGGCACTGAGCTGGGCTCCTGGACATTTGGAGCCAGTCATCACAGAATAGGACAAAAAAAGCAGCTGCAGAGTCACCAAAATGTCAGTGTTGTAACAGCCTGGCCCAAGGTCAGGGTTAATCTTCCCAGGAGTGGCAGTGCACAAAGCTCAAGTGCCGTTAGTGGGAGCTGCAACTGCCCAGCACCTCTGAAAGGCTCCTCATTAATACCTTGCTCGAGGTCATGCAACTTGCCTCCAGGAAAGCCCAAAATAAAATCCACAGCTCCCCTTTCAGCACTTGAACTATTTTCTTTTACACAGACTCAAAAGCTCAAAACTAAAAGATTTATCAATATTCTGCAAGGAAATCTTTAAATGCAAACCCTCATGATTAAAACCTGTGACATAAGCAATTTGCAGATGTATCATTAGGAATATATTCTCTGATGTTCATCCAAGCTCCACAAGCTCCTATAATGGCATTTCATTTTCTATTTATATTCTGAGCTGCAGTGTAGAACCCCTGTTGGAAATGAAGAGACCATTTGTTCAGAAATCAAGAGTGGGAAGGTTCTGCTCTTGAATTATTTAAAGGCTTGCAAACTCTCCTAATTACATTTAAAGCAGTATTTTTAAAGGCTCTCTTGAATGAGCTGTGCACACAGCTTTTATTTAAAAGCATTGCTTCAAATAAGTTTTGAAGCCAAAGATTAAATGCAAAACTTTTTATATCTACATGACAGAGGCAGCCATTGTTCTGTGTTGTCAAAAAGAGCAATTCCTCAGGGATTTGAGGCTCTGTCAGGCTCCTCAGCTGGGCACAAGCTGTGCCCACAGCTTTTCTGATCCTGAGTTCCCAGACTTTACCACAGAGCTCAAACCCAGGCAAGGGGAAGGCTGTTTTCCCATTTTATCTCCATTTTGATAGGCTCAGCCTCCTTGTTTGGATACTTCTCCACAAGTTCCCTTCTGTCTCAGTGAGCAGGGCTCGCACACAGGGAGGAGCACAGCAGGACACAGCCTTGTTTTTTCTGTGAAATAATCAAGAGTTCTAGACAGACATTCCTGATTTTTCTCCTCATGGCCAAAGGGAGCACACAAAAGGTCTCCTAAACCCACAAAAGCATTGCAGCCAGCAGCTATTCAAGTTGCGAGTTCACCAAGTGCAATCCTGGGGAATTAGAATCATTTCTGGGACAGCCCCAAGGCCTGCCCTGGGCTCAGCTCAGCTGCAGGATGAAGCAAACAAACAGCAGGAAAAGGCTCCAGAGCTGCCCCTATCCCCCCAGGGGGGGCTGTCAGCATCATCTCTGCTTTGATTTCCAGCAGGAACCCACACAGGACTTACCTAGAAGAGTTTTAGGGTTGGTGAGCCCTAATTGTACCACTGGGTTTTCTAAGATGGCTTGGAAGAGAGGGCTGTTGGTGTCAATGCCCTTATCTAAGTCCTCTGGAGAAGGTTTTCTGTCTCCCAGCAGCCACTCACACTGAAAGAAATCAGCAGGCACATCAGATTTCATTAAAACCAAAGTGTCTCTACTCAAAAGTTTTGCTAATGTGGCATTTTAAAAATACTCTCCCCTCTCTCAGTTAAAGCCTGAGCTGTACATTTCTTTTCACACATTCATTTGTACCATCCAACACAACATCCTCTCTCCAGCAGTAGCCAGCACTGGATAGTGAAGAGAGGATTCCCTGCCTGTCAGCAGGGAAATTTCCCTTAATATACAGCAGGGGACTATTCAATCTTGGAAAAAATTCCTGTTTTCTGATTCCGGAAACTGTGGAAGCATTGCTGCCAAATGGTAATTTACACCCTGCATGCCTTGAATCTATCCTGGATCATTTATTCCTGTCCTAAAGCAGTTATTCTTGGGAGTATTTTCTCCTTTCTCATGACAGCACAATCTCTTTTGCAGGGCTGTGCTGAGGGAATTTCTCAGCCTCAGCCTCACAGACCCTGAGCTCCTCTGAGTGCAGTCATTCCAGCTGTGCATCCAATTTCAAGGAGGCACAGAATTTGTGCTCCTGAATCTTCAGTAGGAGTTGACTTCATCAACTTTATCAAATCATAATCCAGCTCAAGGATAAGAAGCATCAGTGGGACAGACCCTGAGCAGGACTTTGTACTCACGGCTGCGTTTTGCTGGTTGTTGTTCACTCTGAGTGCATCCACCACTTCCTTTTCATCAAATCCCATCTCCATCAGGGCAATGACAGCCTAGAGCAGAGCCCCACAGCTTAATTAATGTCACATTTAGAACAGAAATGAGAGCAATCATATCCCTTCACCTTCTGGGTGCATTTTTATGAGAGGTAAAACTCCCCCGTAATTTCCACATGCAGAACACTCAGTAATTTTATTAGCAAAGTTTTCAAATATTCTAGATCAAAAGTGTCGTTATTATGGAAGAAGAAAATAATCTTAGGAGGTAGCTCCTACTCTCAACACTGCAAGGCAAAGAACAAATGTACCTGGGGTAGAAAAGAGAAGGAAAATGAGGGGAAAAAAACCTCATTTTGGAACTCCTCTCCTGTCCCAAAGCTCTTGTTCACATCTCACTGACAGATCAGCCTTGCTGTGTGTTTGTGGTTCTATTCACCACTTTAACTTCACTTCCCAGATTTATTACACTGCTGGTGAGTGTGATGCATTCAAACACACCCAGACAATGGTATGAGAATATTTCACTGGTTAAAAATTGCACCAGATGTATTTGCAGCTCTTAACCCAAATCTCAGAACAGCCAGTTGTAAACCCAAGGTACCAGATGTCACAGAGCCATTCCTGGTGTGTCCCCAGTGGGAAAACAACACATTCCCAGAGCAGGTAATGCTGTGTTCTGAAAAAAGGGCAGCTTCTGTCCTTGCTGCAAGACTGCAATCTGCTGGAGGTGCTTTTCCTTGCTCCCTAAAACAATGTTCTTCTGTCCTTTCCACAGAATCATGGAATGGTTTGGCTTGGAAGGGACCTTAGAGATCCTCCAGTTCCAACTCCCTGCCAGGAGCAGGGACACTTTGCACTAGTCCAGGGTTTTCTGAGCCCCATCCACCCTTTCCTACAGCAAAAGGATCTACTCCTGTCCTGCACCCTTCCTTCCCAGGCTGCAGTGAAAACGGCAATGCCAGGGCTCTGGAGCTCCCTTCAGAGAGCTTCCAGGTGCAGCAGTGACAGCTCCTTCCATGTAGATCCTGCTATCCCAGACAGAAATGCATTCCTGAGGTAAAATCCCTGAATTTAAACACTCCCTAAACACCTCCACTGAAATACTGCCAAGCCAGCACAATACCCAACTACCCAGAGGTCCCATTCCATTATTCAGTATTAACTAAACATTTATTTGGATTTCATGGTGCCCATGAAAGTTCCACCCACCCGTGGGTCCGGACGAAATTCTCTTTTCCTCCGGATCTTCTTGAAGATTTCCGTCAGCTCATCCTTGGCCTCTTCCCCGCCCTCCTCCGAGCTGGCACCTGCAGCTGCCTCAGCAGAGGAGGCAGCACCTTCAGCTGGGGCTTCTGCAGGAGGCTGACCTGGCAGAGGAGCATCCACAGCAGGGTCATCAGCGTGTTCTATCAACCACTCCATGGCCTGGGTCACCGACATGCTGCAACAGAGATGGCATCAGCACAGTGAGAGGAGTGCTCTCATGTATTCCCTGCAGCTTCAGTAGTACTGAGAACTCATAAATAAAGTTTTGGAGCATATCTCGGTTCTCTGAGCATCCACAATTGTCTCTGAATCTGGGAAAAGAGAGGGTCCAAGTCCGGCTTGGACCTGTAACCCAGATTTTGAAAGGCATTTCTGAAGGAGTCACCTCACCCTCTGTAGCTTTGCGGCTGTTTGCAACTGTGGACAGAACTGCCAGCAAAGCATGTTCTAAATTTGCACTGGAGCCACATCTCAGGTGCCAACAGCTCTGCTCCTCAGGGAGAGGGAGCACAACACCATGGTGTGACAGCATCACTTGCTGTGCAGTGTAAGGGATCCTCAGAGCTCCCAAACACCTCTTCCCAACAGGTGGAAAGGAAAAAGAAAACACAACAATAGTGCAGGGAATGTGTCATTCCATTTGACACACAGGAATTATTGCATATTCCTGGAAGGGAAAGCCTTTGTCTGTTTAGATTTTCTGTTACAACTGTAGGACAGCAGGGGAGAGTCTTCCCGAGGTGCTAGAAAAGTGGGACTGGAATATGTTGTGGACTCTATCAGCAAAATGTTTCAAGAATGGCCTAACAAAGCCCTCTGAAGAGTGAGGAAGCACAGCTGGCTTTTCTTGAGGCATGAGAAGAAACTACATAACCTCCTATTTTACTGCAGCTGCTCTCTGGACTTCACAAGACTCTTGGAATTTTTTAAAGATCAGCACAAAGTACATTTCTACAGCTGAAAGGCCGGTGTGGACGGGCTGAGTTTGCCCTTTCCTCTGTAAAAATCTAACTTTGAAAGGTGAAGAAAATGTGATCTTGATAGTTGGGAACAGTGCCAGCCTGGCAGCCCTGTGACCCACAGACCTTGCAGAGCCCATCCAGGCCTGTCCCCCTTCCCTGTGCCACCTGCACCGTGCCTGAGGCAGCACTTCGTGGAGTTCACACCGAGGTGACCCACATAAGGAGACAAAAAAGATGCAAATGTGTGTTAAAGCACAAGCATTGGTGGCAGGCAGGTGCAGGAACACTCACTGGTTCAGCCTGAGGGCTTTGACAGCTCTGCTCTCAGGGAAGCCCATCTCGGTGAGCTGGCGCAGCGCGATCTCGTCCACCCTGTCCTCCTCATCCTCATCCAGCATGGCTGCACACACACAAACAAAACAGAGCTCACATTCACCCCAGGCTCAAGCCCTGTGTCAGTGCAATGGCATGTGTTAAGTTCAGCCCCCATTCTCTCTCCCATCCCTTCTTTTGTTTCTGCCCCCAGTTTGCCATCTCATCATGTAATGTGCTGCACTCAGCTCGCTCAGGCTCACATTGATTCTTCCAGGACAAAGACTTTGCCCAGATGTGTTCAAGATCTCAAACAAAAGGCCACTAACTCTCACATGACCGTGGGATTTCCACATAATTAAATATATGAGATTCACTGAGGATCTATTAAGCATTTCTCTAGAAATTAAGTTGGATCTGGCTGTAGCAGATCTCAAGGATGAGCATTTCCCACCAACCCAACTTCTCTTCATTTTACTGCATCCTTGTGAATTTTCAACTATTCTTTACCATCCCTACTAATAATTATTAAATGGAACTTCTCACCCATCCCAAAGGGACATTTTATATCCATGACTTTTATCCATTTTTTTTACCACAAAGTTTTCAGCAGCTTTGCTGCCACATCGGTGTCTGAACTTCACTCTGATCCCATTCCTATGCTCCAAAAGCAAATTCCCAGGATTGAACTAGCAACTCTAAAGATAAGTTCATACCATTTGCCTTCTTAAATAGTTCAACTGCATCAGGGTTCAGTGCTAGCAATTTCTGTGCAACTTCTATGAGAGACACTAAAATCTTCCGGAGTTCTGTCTGGAACTGCAAGAAAGGAAACTGTCAAAGCATTGAGACAGGAAGTTACCATCCATCAATGAATCTTCATGTATCTATTGTTAGTAACACAGCAGTAGCCTGCCCCTCTGGGCACAAAGTTGCTTTATTAGGGCTTTACTTTCATTGTTAAGTCTCTCAGGAGGCCTGGGACCTTCCTGTGAAGTGTTACATGGAAGCAAAAGCTCCTGGGCAGAAAAGTCCTTTTAGTTCTGCCACACCCCATGGGCAGTGGTCAAGGAAAGGAAATAAACCACAGGAAACCCCTGAATTATTTAAGACTGAAGAAATAAAACCCCACAACTTCACATATGCCAGATCTTGAATATGCTCTGAGGCTTTTTCCAAGCACAAACAAAACATTTTAAATCACAATTTAGGACGGTATTTTATTATCACAAAACACCATGAGCTGCGTCTAAACCTGAAGCTATTTAATAAACATTACAGACATCTGACTTTCTCCTATAGAGAAAAGAGAACTGCATAAAAAGCAATTCCCCATGAATATAAAGCAGGCTGTTGGATGTCTAGCTGTGTGAGTTAAAGCAGGGGCAGCACTCACATCCCTCATGTTGTGGTGGCTCACGGTGCGGTCCACGCTGCGCGCGGGCAGGTTGGCAGTGGCTTTGAGGATGGCATCCTTGTCAGGAGCTTTCTGCTCCTGCTTCCTCTGCAGGGAAGGCAACAGGAACAGCTTTCAGAACCCATTAGCCACAGCACAGTTTCATATCCCTCCCCAAGACACCAAGCAGGGCTCTGTCTGTAATGCCATGGATTAACAGCTCCAGGGTCAATGAAGTTGGATCTGGCTGCAGCAGATCTCAAGGATGAGCATTTCCCACCAACCCAATCAACAGCCACCATTTCTCCTCATTTTACTGCATCCTTGTCAATTTTCAATTATTCTTTACCATCCCTACTAGTAACTTCTCACCCATCCCAAAGGGAAATTTTATATCCGCGACTTTTACCCATTTTCTTTTTTGCCACAAAGTTTTCAGCAGCTTTGCTGCCACATCAGTGTCTGAACTTCACTCTGAGCCCATTCCCATGCTCCAAAAACAAATTCCCAGGACTGAACTAGCAACTAACAGCTCCAGAGTCATCCTGCAACCACAGAGCTCAGCTGGGCCTGTTGGGCTGCCCCACTTTCAGTCCTTACACCTAAACATGCAGGGAAACTCCAGCACAAATGCATCCCAGTGATGTATCCCAGAGAACCTGGAGGCCTCTGAGTTTATGTTCCATCATAAACACCACCCTGATCCTCAGGAACAGCTCCAATAAAACAAAATAAAACAGTGAGGGGCAACATTCCAGCTCTGGAGGCTGGTTAGAGGGTGACAAACCACACAGAGCTAAAGGCAGAAGACAACCTGACAGCAAGCTATCATCTCTCTTTGGGTTTTCAAACAAACTAAGGCACTTGCTGAACTGTATTTTAGTGACTAGACATTTGTTCAAAAATCAAATCTATAAGTGTGTATCTGTGTGTTTTATTTAAAGGCAAATGCTCTCAGAATGAAAGTTAAAAATGCAAAATCAGTTTCCTCTAAGTTTGGAAGAAACGGGAAGCAATTCCTGTGGAATTTAACTGGCAGCGTCTACCTCTCCAAGGAGAGCACATCACCCTTCCACACATCATCAACAAAGCAATTAATCCAAATTATTAAAAGCAATTAATCCCAATTCAGACTCACCTTCTCCTCTGCAACCACATCTGCCATCTTGGGGAGCAGCGCCGGCGCGCGCTTCTTGACCAGCAGCAGCACATCTGTGAGAGAAGGACACTGCACAGCTCAGAGAGGCTGGGAGAGCAAGACACCCCTCAAATCCAGCTGTTCCTGGGGATTCATTCTGTATTAGTTCCATTTATTTATGTCAAAGCAGAGAAATTCTTAAAAACGTTTGGAATTTGCCAGATAAACCCAAGCTGCTCCTTCCAGACTGAATGATTCAAAGCCAATCTCACCTCTGTCCTGGATATTCTCCTCCAACACTGTTTTTGTGTCTGTCAGCACCTTCTCAGAAGTAGCATGGATGAGCTTATGATGTGTCACAGTTTTGGGATCCTCCAAGCTCCCAGGAAGACACTGCAGGAGACAATAAATGGAGACAATAAATACTGCAGATCAGACGACACAAACGAGGCTCCTCGTGAACCACTGGCACTCAGGGCTCTCCAACACAAACTCTGCATTATTTCCTGGCTTCTCAGCAGCTCAAGCCACAGGTCAGTGCACATAAAGCATTTTATTAAAGAAAATGAGGTTTGATTTGTAAGTGGATTTGTGCTTGCTCAGGACAGCTCTCTCTCTCACTAAATTCTGGAAGATTGGGAGCAAAGCAAGGATGCTCCAGGACCCACTGCCAGGTTCATTCTGATCACTGAGGCCCTTCAGAAATTGGTTTCACAAAGTGAAGATGCAAATCTACCAAGAGCAGCAGTGTTTTACAGGAGGGAAGGCTGGAATGCTGCATGCTCTCATTTGGAGTGTCCAAACAGGACAGACTCCCTGCCTCACCTCATAATTATTATTTACTCTCAGAGTAAACTGCCAGCAGTGGTTTTGGTTTATCTGACCTTAAACTGGACAGTTTCTGCACCTTGTTTCAAGCTCAAATTATGAGATTTGGCTGCTGGAGCCCTAACCTGGGTTAGTGCTCCCTTGTGGAACTAAAGTTCCATTCACAGCTCTTCCTCCCAACCAAAAATAATCAGAATACAATGGATTTTTTTTTCCCTTATTGCAATTTTAAATTGCATCTCAATTAATTCACCAGGAAATCAGTTCAAATCCTTAAAAAGAGTGCTCAAACAGGCCTCGAGCTGCCTCCTCCTCACACCAGAGTGGCTCCAGATGCAGCGAGAGATTATTCCATCAGTGCATCTAGAGGCTTCCAATTTGTTTGAGTGCAAAAAAGAAAGCAAAGTGCTTGCAATTCCAGAAAGGCAAAATTAGAAATAACAACCTGAAATTGCTGCTGCTGCTCTCACCACAAAACAGGACACTTCATACTGACCTTGTCTGCCCTGCTCACAGCTTTTAATGACACTTCTAAATGTTTTTACCATGCCTGCAGAAGAGAGTGCTCACCTTTTGTGCAACAGAGTCATTCCCAGAAATGCCACTGAAATCCCTGATTTTGGGGGAGCATTTAGTGCTGTTCAACACCAGCCTCCTGCAAAGGAGCCTTTTGAATCCATCATCACCTTTCCTGCAGTTGATGGAAAGCTCAGCTCTCTCCTGTTTCTCCAAACAAAACTCTCTTGTTCCCAACCTGGATTCCAGCCCCTCACCTGAGCCTGGGCTTGGTTCTGATGCCTCACTGAGATTGAGGTGAGAATATCTGAGCCCTGCTTTGTCCAGCAGGAGCTTCCCAGGGACCCTGCAGCTCCTGAAGTGCTGAACCAAGGCCAAGGAACACATTAAGAGCTGGGAGCACCTCCTGTAATGGATCTGATAAGGTGCCCAAAATGCCTGGGTACATCAGAAGAACATCTCTGCAAACAAGCTCAGAATGTTCCTGTTACAGATCCTGGGGTGAGAGGACACACAGTTCTATTTCCATTTCCCCCAGAGTATGTGGGGACAATCACATAATCAATGTGGGCAGTAATTAATCATTAAACCAATCAGGCAGAAGTTCAAGCAAAAAAAAAAAAAAATTAAAGTTCTGTGGACACCAATTCTTATTTCCTGTTCTTCCAACCACTTTAATAACGACTGCAGAGAATACCAGGGCAGATATGGGCACTACAGACACCAAAGAGGCTGCTGAGTGAAACACTTGGCTTGTCTTTGCATTTCTGGAAACAGAAAAAACATCAGACCAGCAGTGCCTTTACTCATTCTCACCTTTTCTTTTTAATTCTGGAGTTGCCAGCAGGCTGCTCTGCCTGACAGGGGACAAACATTTGTCACAGGTGCCCAAGCAACTGCTGAAATCCTAAGCCCTGGTGATGCCAAACACCTCCTGCAAAGCCTGGAGTCCTGGTAAACCACAAGACTTTGTTTGTTTTAAAACAATAATAAAAAAAAGCTTGTTTTTTGTTTGCTTTTAATAACAGAAACATTTGAAAATAGCCCTGACACTCCCTACTATTAAACATGGGTGGCTTAAACCATTTGTTTAAACAAATGTTACAGGTAAGGGGGAAAACCAGTGGGAGAGGTTTATTTCTCTGCCTAACAAAAGACCCCAAAACATCAAATCTGGGGGGAATCAAGACATCAAGAGTGGCACTTCAGAGGTCAGCCAGCATTTGAAGGTTATGGAGGGAAAAAACTTCCCCAGTTGCAGCCTGTTACAAACATCTCCCTCTGCTTCCTGAAAGAATGATTTCAGAGACATTCAGAACATAATCAGTTTCTTGGAAGAGGTGGCTGCAGAAATTATCTCAAGGTGTTATCAACATTCAGTCCCTGATTTTTCCAGGTCTGTTTTCCCCCCTCCATAAAACTTCTTATTATCCATTATGGTTATGGAAATCCACTCCAGGATGGATTTTTGCACAGAGTGGGAGATTGAAATCAAATATCACCCTGGGTTATCAAATTGTCTCTAAACCTGATTTCTGTCAGTGTGAAGCCCTTCCTCCTCATGCTGTAAAACTCCAGCTCTCTTTATCTGCTTCCTGTCACCTCCCTTCAGTTACTGGAAGGGAAATAAAACCTTTAATCCTTCAAACGGGAGTTTACAAATTACAGATTTAAAGTCTTTGCGAGACTTTAAAGGCAAAACCCCCCACAAAAAATGTGATTTAGTGAACTGTGCTCCCAGAGGGAGCAGCTGAGGCTCCAGCTTCTCCCAGCTCCAGAGTTCCACGTTCCTCAGGAAGAAATGCAGCAGGTCAGGAGTGCAGCTGCCACTGGGCTGTGCTGGCCGCAGGCTCCTGGCCATGGGTCACCGTGTCACACGCTGCTGTTGTCAATCAGGACAGCAGAACCTGGCTGTGCCTGAGCTTCCAAGCTCAGTCCAGGGGCTCTGAAAGCATCAGCTCTGCCTCTGCTCCACAGCCTGGGCACCTCCTCCTTCCACACAGGGACAATTGAGCGACCCTTTGGTCACCTCCATCAAGATCTTATTGTTTAAAGCACGGGGAGAATGTCAGAAAAGCTTTGATCTCCCCCCAAAAACACCTCAGCTGTTCCAGTGCCAGCACAGGGTGAGGCTGCACTAAGATTTTAACAAAGCAGGTAATTTCTCCTCTTCGGTTCCTCCCTTCCTTCTGTGGTCAGACACAGAAAGGAGCCAGGCTGGAATCCAGCTGAGACCCAGCACAGGAGCTGGGAATCTCTGACACCGCTGCAAAACACTCCAAACTCTGGAACCAAACACTACCAAGTGATTTCTGCCCAAATCCTCTTTTACCAAGGCACAGAACTCTCCAAAAAGGGGTTTTATTTCCATATGGAACAGCTTCACGTCACTCGGAGGACGAAAAGCAGACACAGCAAACCAAAACACAAAGCCACCCGTTCACCTGAGCTGATTCTTTTCCCCACTTTTAAACCCATTAAAAACAGTAGGTAAAACCAGTTTTCCTCAGGGGGCAGTTGTTATTTCTCCCGGACTGGTAACTCCGGTGGGTCCCCGCCGGTTTCCAGCCCCAGCCCCGCAGTCCCGGGGGCTCAGCCCGGTCCGGCCCCGCCGCTCCCCGCTCCTTACGTGCTTCAGGCACCGCTCCTTCAGCTTCTCCACCGTGGTGTCCTCGGGCACCTCCTCCAGCCACTCGGCGCCCTCCATGGTGCACACATGGAGCCTCAGCACCTTGCCCGCAAAGATCTTCTCCTCCTGCACGAACATCGCCGCTCCGCCCTCGCCGCCGCCGCCGCCTCACCAGGCCCCGGGCAGCGCCGCGCGCTCCCGCCCGCCCATGAAGGTGACCCCGGGGAGCGGCGGCCCGGCCCGGGCGGCGCGGGGAGCGCGGTGCTGCCTGTACCCGGCCCGGCCCTGCCCGGTGTCACCGCCGGTGTCACCGCCCGGGCCCCGCCGTCCCTCCAGGGACACGGCGGCGGGCCGGAAACGGAAATGCCCGGCACCGCGCAGGCATGCTGGGAGATGTAGTTCTACCACAGCGGGCTCCTCCGGAAGTGAAGGTGTGGAAACCCCCCCCCCCCNTTCCCACCCCTGGGCGGGGAGTTTAGGTTTTTAATGTTTAATAAATCTTTAATAAACCTTCAACAAACGCTTAATGACACTTCACGACGTTTAAAACCGTTTACCAACGGCTCCTCCGCGCCGTGCAGTTAATAAGGAGTTGCCCCGGTTGCATTGTGGGATGGCGGTGCGCGCCGGTACTGCGGCGCTGCCCGGTGCATGCCGGGAGTTGTAGTTCCGCCCCTCAGGACTCAGGGGGTCCCTGTGGCGGCCCGGGCCGGGCTGAGGGGTCGCGGACACTCCGGGACACCGGGAGGCAGCGGGGCGGTGCTGCTGTCCCGAGCGGGGCGGGATGGAGCGGCCGGGGACAGCGGGAGTTCCCCCGTGCGCCATTAGAGGGGGCCCGCGGGCCGCGGCTTCCCGGCCCGCTCCGTCCTGCGCCGGGGATTGAATTCCCAGCCAGCGCCTGCGATTTCTTTTTGTGTTTTATTATTAAAACTTTCGCTGTGTTATTCAAAACGTGTTATTTCCTATGTCTCGTGCCCGAGCTGCGCCGATCTCTTGGGTTCGGGTATAGGAAGCGTTGCAGAACAAAGTTTTTGCGAGTTTGAAGTACCCGTTTATTTAAATTAAAAGCCATAAATTCGCTCCAGAAGCGGCTCTCTGCTTTCCAGCCGCAGAGGTGGAGAGTGTGGGTTTCTGGAGGAGGAATTTTGGGACTCTGAGAGTCCCGAAACACATCTGTCCCAGCTGTGCCACATCTGTCCAGCTGTGCTGGGCTGGGAATTCTGCAAAGCCACGGTCTGTGCTGGGCAACAACAACAAAAACCCAGCAGAACCCACGGGAAAAGGCTGAAAGTGCTCTGAAAGTGCTCTCTCCGCACACCACACACGCTCTGACTCGTTTTCCCACTCATCCTGCACCCTGGCACGCTGTGGGATTTTTAGTGTTAAATACACCTTGAAATGAAAAAAGGGCACTGCAGCTGCTGGGGTTTCATGGATTTATGAAATGGAGCTGTTCTTGTTCTGAAAAGAAGAGGAACCTGTGTTATATTCGTCCCTGAGAGCGAGCCCTGCAGTGCCCGTGCTGCACACGGGGGTGGAAGTGGTTAAACAGCAGCTGAAGCAGAAATAAATCCTGGTGGAACCAGGCCCGGAGACAATAAAGGCAATAAAGTGTGTGAGGAGGAGCTGAGAAGAGCCAGAACTCGACCCCATCAAAAAGCAGAGTTAATTTGGGGCTGCCAAATGCTGTGGCATGGAGCCCCAAACCGGGGCTGTGCTGGAGCAGGAGCTCCCACAGGACATTTCCCATCCCATTTCCCAACTTCCAGGCAATCCCATCCCTTTCTGCTGTGCCTCCAGCCCCAGAGCCCACGAGAGGGAGCAAATTCCTGCTCTGCACACTCTTCTCCTCCAGCAGCAGCTCCTTTTGGGAATAACCACCCAGGTTTCCCTCCCAAAAACGCAGCCCTGGAGCTCCTGGGCTGGCAGGAGGGGACAGTGCAGGTCCCCAGGGTGACACCAAGTCCTTGTGATGGGCTGAGCAGGATCTGCCTGACACGTTCTGGTCACCAAATCCACTCTGAAATATTTTCCTTTCTTGCTGATCCCTCGTGGTTTTGCTCCCTGCAACTTTTTCCTGCTCCATGGAGGGAGATGAAGTCTGGGACTGGCTCAGGAAGGTGCCACTGGAATTGGGGACAGCCAGGACAAGGCTTTGCTGGGAGTTATTTGAAAGCAGCCAGGGAGCAGGGAGTGATCTCCCAGCAGGATAAATCCAGTGCTGTGGAGCTCTTGGTGTGCACAGGACCTCCCAGAGCCATAAAGGGGCTCTCAGCTTCGAAGGAGAAGCAATATCTGGAGATGAATCTGGAGCAGAGGCAGGGAAACAAAAAGAGATTTCTGCTTTCTGGCCATCCCTTGCATTGAAGCAGCTCTTGCCTAACAAAAGTGGAATTCTTTATTTCCGTGCTTTGAATGCAGCTCCTGTGTGCTTGATAAAATGAACCCATAAAATTGCAAATACGAGGCAATTTGACTACTGATGGCTAATACATCATAAGGGCCCAGGGAATGGGAGCAGTTAAAAATACCCCATCTAAACATTGGGCACTGCCTCCTCGCCTTGCTCTACAGAAGAATAAATAAACAATATGTGTCTATTAGGCTGATATTGTCCAAAGCCGAAAGAATGAGTGCACAATGTGTTACTTGATTTTTATGGCTGATCCATTATGCCCAGAGACCAACGTGGGAATGAGAATAGGGAATCAACAACTCTTTCCCTTCGAGGAAAGGCTCCTCTTGTTTCACATCCCCAGGGCAATGATTTTCCCGTGGCTGCATCCAGCAGGATCCTTCCCTGTTACCCAACCTTGGCCTGGGGTCTGCTCCAGTTTTGGGGGGACAGCAGAGCCAGGGGAGAGGGGACAGAGCCCCCAGCACTCAAACACCCCCTGCAATGCAGGGAAGCAGCTTAATATTAGTGCAGATTCATTCCTGCAGGAAACAAAATACCAGGGAGCCAACAAGGAACACAAAAAGAGAATTTTCACAGGGGTGGAGAGTCAGGACAGGGGGGATGGCTTCAGGCTGACAGATTTGAGAAAGGAATTCTCTGTGAGGGTGGGGAGGCCCTGGCACAGGGTGCCCAATCCCTGGAAGTGTCCAAGGTGAGGCTGGATGGGGTTGGAGCACCTGGGGCAGTGGGAGGTGTCCCTGCCATGGCAGGGATGGGATGGGATGGGATGGGATGGGATGGGATGGGATGGGATCAATGGGATGGGATGGGATGGGATGGGATGGGATGGGATCAATGTGATGGGCTTTAAGGTCCCTCCCTACCCAACCCATTCTAGGGTTCAAGGAACACAGGAGTGGGAGCCCTGTGCCCTCCCCAGTCCCATTCCTGGGCTCATTTCTTCTCTTGCAAAGACTCCAAGGAGCTGATTTCCAAACCAACCGGTGCTGGCACAGTGGGAACATCCAGCTCGGGGGAATCCACACCAGCAAACCCTGTAATCTCTTTTAAATTGTCTGAGAGTGGGAGGAATAAAAGAGAGTGAAAATTACACACCCCCCCACAGCTTTTCCTGGGCAATCTCAGAATTTATCGAGACAACTCCTGTGGGATGCTCCATCATGTCACCCAAGACTTGTGTATCGACTCTTTTCCTGCTGCTGCCGAGGGAAGAAATATGATAACGGGGGGGATAATGAAGCAGACACGTTTTCTCCAAATCAAACCCTCTCTCTCTTCAGCCGGGAGAAAAGGGTGAAGAACTTCCCCTTCACCATATTTTTCTCAGTAATGTGTTTTGACAATTTAATTTAGAAGTCATAGAGTAGCGAAGACAAAGTCACCCGGTGGGTGGACATCGGCGAGTTCAGCTGGCTTTGTGATGAATTGGTGATAGTGCAGAGATGACAAAACAACACAGGGGGACAAGAAGGAGGCTGGCAGCACTGTCGGCAGCGTGCAAGGGATAAATTGAACGCTACACTTCATCCAGGAGCTTCAACATTCCCAGGCATCCCCCAGTAATTTATGAATTGCAATTAGCATTTTATTACGGCTCGTGCCTATCACTTGGGTTCAGGTTTTGCAAGAGTTGCAGAGCAAAGTTTTTCCTGAGTGTAAAGCACCTATTTATTTAAATTAAAGTGCTAAGTACACCCACGAGTTTGCTTTGCTGTTCCCCAGCTGCAGAGGTGGAGAGTGTGGATTTCTCGTGGGGAGGTTTTGGGGCTCTGGCAGCGCACACGTGCTCTGTGCTGGACAGGCTGTCCCGGGGATGCTGTGGGATTGCTGTGGGATCATCAGCAAGGCAGCCCTGGGGAGCAGCAGGAGCAGCCCGTGCCCCACAGCCCCAGTTTGGGCTCTCAGCTCTGCCCCTGCTCCCCACTGAGCTCTGAGTCTTCTCCGTGCAGCTCCTGCTCAGCCCCATCCTGATCCTTCGAGTCTGATTGCTCCCAGATTTATTTCTCCTTTTCCTGAGATGTGGGAACTTCTGTCTCTTGCCCTCTGGTGACATCCAGTCATCCAGCAGAGGAGCAGCCACTCCCGCTCCCTTTTCCATCCCGGCTGGGAAGCCGCACCCTGAAAATCATCTCAAAAACCTTCCTGAAAAGAATGTTTTGAGCTGGAAACTGGAGGATTTTGTGGGCACAGCGCTTCTTCAGGACCCACAGGAGGGTGCCCAGCCAGGGTCAGGGATCCCCCTGCCCATCCAGCTTTGCCTGGAGCTGCTATCCCCACGCAGGGACACAGATCTATTGTACAATTTAACTCCAGAGTCACTCGGAAAGGCCCCTGACTGTGTTCAAAACGACTCTGCGGGTTGTTATAAATATACAAAGCTTTTTGTGGGGATATTCATGAAATTCTATCACCACTTACCCTGGCTGGTAATGGCCTTGTTTATGTATGGGCTCTCTACCTGGCTTTGCAGCCTCTCCAAACACAATTCCATTACGGTGTTTAACTGCTCTATCAGTGTAGTACTTAGCTCTCTCTGCTTCCCAGCACAGCTCCTTAATGGCCAGGGAAGGTATTAGGCACTGCAGTTTGTGAGTATTCAAAAGAAAGTTCAAATCTCACAATGTCTTTATTTTAAAATTCATGGAATTTCTAAGTATCAACTCCTAAGCCATGACCAAACAGTCATTTCTTTCTTAAACAGATTTTTTTTTCTCCTTCTCTCTCTCCTCCACCAGTTAACTTGATCACACCGCAGCTCTGCAGGTGCCAGCCCCTCCTTGTCCCACTCTGGTGTCCCCAACACCCTCGGGGTGCCCACCTCGAGCAGGGGGACACAGCTCTGAGGGCTCTGAGGGTCACTCTGGGGGTTTGCAGGTGCTGTGGGGAGCAGATCAAGGGGGAAAAGAGGATCAGAATTCAGGAGGGTATTTAAAGATGTCTGTGTGAGAAGGGTGGCAGGATCAGGCCACTGGGGATGCTGGGGACACAGCAGGGCTGGGAATTGTCCCTCAAGTCCTTCCAGGGCTGGGAATTGTCCCTCAAGTTGGGACAATTGTCCCTCAAGCTGGGCCCCAAAAGCTACTCCATCCCCTCCACCCTGGTATCCTCCACCCCAAACCCTCTCCACACAAACCCTGCACATCAGCATTCTCCTTTTTGCCACTGCGTGGATCCAGTTCCCAAATTCCTCCCCTGAATGAGAAGAAAAACCTTTCAGCTCCGTATCTGAAATCCCAAATTCCAGCTTCCCCCAGGGAACGGTGAATCCCCACCTCCACCAGCCACTCCCCCATCCATCAGGTGCTGCTTAACCTGCCACTGTCACCGTGGCATCTGGGTGGCAGGAGGCAGCTGGGAGGAATTTCCTCCTCTTTCCAGCTGATCAAGAGCGTTTTCTCGTTCCCTTGCATGTTTTGGCAGAATGTCACAATTTAATTGTTGGAAACAAGAGCAGGAAATATTAGCAGCGCTGGCACAATAGGATTTTAATTTAGCTTCAGGACAGAAATGGGTCTCTAGCAGGGTGCCAGGCTCCAGGATTGCCTGTGAGTGCGAGGAGCCTGGAGTTTGCCTAACAGTTTGCACAACTGGGGTAATTCTGTAGGGATGTGAGGGACTTAATTGGGCTCATGCTTAAACACCCTCGTAATGCGAGGCACACTGCGAGCTCCCAGCATCGTTATTAAACAGCCCATTTCACTTTTTAATGATCATCTTGGATCACTGTGGCAGCGATCAGCAAATAATCCCGGACAAATAAACATCTGTCTTCAGTGTTCCCACAGCTGGAGCTGCCGCTGGGCTCCGAGGGAGGCTGGGACAGAGGGACAGCAGTGTCCCCAGCCCAAAGGGACCCCAAAAAATCGCTCACAGGTTGGGGTGGGCCCCCAAGGGGTCTCCTCGCCCTCCCTGACATTGAGGTAAAATACGGGGCACCACTAAATTATTCACTTGGCGAGAGGGGCTCTCAGGATGGTGTGTTGCTCTTCTGCAGTGTAATTAATAGTCTTTAGATTAAATATGAAATCATTCCTGCTCATTAATAATTCAGCGGCAGCGTGGCGATCTTTGGAGAGCGGCAGCACTTCATATTCCTCTCGAGTCGGGTGCCTGGAACGCTTTGGGAGAGGCAGCCGCCCTTTCATCCATCTCAATTACAGCTGCTGCCTGCTCCTGTCCTTCCTGAGCAGCGTTTTCCAGAGCTGTGGAACTTTCCTGCTCCTCCAGGGTCGGTGCCAGCGTGTCCTGGCAGCTCCAGAGCTCTGCGCCCACCCTGGAGCTTCCCGAGGTGTCCCTGGAGAACCCGGGCAGTGCCAGGCGATTTTGGGTTTGCATTGAGCTCGAACCCAGCCTCAGCACCCTGTTCGTGAGCTCTGAGCTGGGTCTGAGCTCAAACCCAGGTTAACCTTCCTGTTCGTGAGCTCTGAGCTGGGTCTGAGCTCAAACCCAGGTTAACCTCCCTGTTCGTGAGCTCTGAGCCGGATCTGAACTCAAACCCATCTTCCCCTCCCTGTCCGTGCTGGGTCTGAGCTCAAACCCAGCTTCATCTCCCTCCCTGAGCCGGGTCTGAGCTCAAACCCAGCTCAACCTCCCTGTCCGTGCGCCCTGAGCCCGGTCTGAGCTCAAACCCAGCTCAACCTCCCTGTCCGTGCGCTCTGAGCTCAAACCCAGCTTCACCTCCCTGTCTGAGCGGGGTCTGAGCTCAAACCCAGCTCAGCATCCCTCCCTGAGCCGGGTCTAAGCTCAAGCCCAGCTTCCCCTCCCTGTCCGTGCTCCCTGAGCCGGGTCTAAGCTCAAGCCCAGCTTCCCCTCTCTGTCCGTGCTCCCTGAGCCGGGTCTAAGCTCAAGCCCAGCTTCCCCTCCCTGTCCGTGCTCCCTGAGCCGGGTCTAAGCTCAAGCCCAGCTTCCCCTCCCTGTCCGTGCTCCCTGAGCCGGCTCTGGGCGCGCAGCCCCCACTGCAGAGGGGGTGAAGGGATGGGGAAGAGCTTCCCGTGCCCGAGCTGCCCGCACTGCCCCTCCTGTCATCACTCACTGCAAAATCAGCAGCATCAGTCCCAGCTCCCCCAAACCCCGCAATTCCCAGCAAACAGGAGCTGCCCCCGCAGCCCCCAGGCCCCGCTGCAGGCACGATGGGGATGCTGCTTTTCGCTAATGCTGACAACCACCATAATTTAGCTTTACACCAGCACTAAAACCGGAGGAAAAATTCATGTCCTGGGACATCTGTGACACAGCTGCTGCGGAGGGCGGATTTATGGGCGGCCCCAGCAGCTCCAGCAAGGAAAACACCCCGAGAGGTGAAACAGCCCTGGACTGACTCCAGCCGAGAAATCAGCCTTTCCTGTAGGGACAAACCCCTGCTCCACCCAATTCCAGCGTGGTCAGTGGGATAGGGGAGGGGGGAAGGCAAATCCATGTCCTGGCGCTGCTGCTGGACCTGTCCAGCATCCACAGCCCCGCCGGGATACAGGAATGCCCCAGGGCAGGCACAAGCAGCAGATGGATGGCGAAATCCCCCTGAAGCCGGCACCTGGAGCAGCAGGAATATTTCGGGATGCCAGGCTGTTCCTGCAGCAGCTCCGGAGGGTCCCCGCTTTTCTCCGAGTGCCATCATTGCTGCTCCCAACCAGCAACCAAATGCTCGACAGCTGCTGCAGGAGAATCTGAAACCGCAGCCAAAGCCCCGAGGTGCAGCAGGAGAGGGGGGAGAAGGGCAGGATGAGGCTGATCCCGGCACAGGGCAGGGAATTGCAGCCCCTGGCTGAAGGCAGCAGCTCCCAAAGGCAGGCACTAAATGTCACCTCTGCCCAGGAGCCCTCAGCACCCGCGTGGCTGCTGCAACCTTTACGGAGCTGCTGCGGGAGGATAAACTTGTTTGCACACCTGGCTGGGCTTTAAACAGGTTTAATCCCTTTGTGCGGCTCCCCGGGAGCATCCCTGGGCAGAACCGGGAGCTGCCTGGCCCCAAACGCTGCGTTCTGTGGGGTGATGGCAGCAGGAGGGCAGGGACAATTTAGGGGCTCAAAAAAGCTCCCTCCTAAGAGAGGCTGGTTATGAAATCCCCCTCTGTGGATCCCCACATCCTGTGGGTGATGTGGGACAGTTGTGGGGCTGGATCCATCCCCAAATCACCCCAGAAGTGCTGGTGTCCCTGACCTGGCTGTGAGAGGAACCCTGAGCATCCCGAGATCCCCCAGAGGTGACTCCTCATTAAACCAGACACAAAACCGGGCAGGGATCACAGGGCAGATTTCCAAACCCTGCTTCTCTTGGAGAACCATCTGCATGGTCCAGTGGGATAAAAAACCAGAACCGTGAGGGAGCATGTTATTGAATATGGAAACCTTCTTTTCGGGTAGTGCACACTCATAAATGAATCCACTTTATAGAGCCATAGCAGAGAGGAAATGACTATTCCGAGCCTGATTTATCTGCTCAAATGCTTTGTAGTACTTCAGATTAATAAAAATATTTAATAAAGAATCAAGTTGGTTTATGCAAAGAGAATCACATCCCCTGTATTTTTATTACTGAAAAATTGGAAGCGAGAAGGAATAATGATATAAGCTACTGTATAAATGACAAAAATACCCATTCTAGTTATATGCATTGCTGTACAATCTCCTTCTATCCTATAAACATAATATATTCTTATGCCTATTTCAACTGATTCAGTAGTCATATGCTGCATTGTGCAGTTTAATACCACCCTGTCCTCAACAGCTCTGGCAAGTGATTAAATAAGAAATAAATTTTGCTGTCATTGCATTTAAAATCAAATCAAGGATCATTTGTTACCCCAAACGAACCAGTTATCCTGCTCTGCTCGTAAGGAGGCTGCTGTTTGCTGAAGCATTTAGAAATGTATATATAGTAAACTCTTTGCATAATGGCTTGTACTGTAATATGATCTTTATGAGCCTCCCGCTCCGGAGACACTCGGCAGCGCCAATAAACAGCACATTGCTTTTTTAATTTAAAGTTATAGGTATGAGACACTCCAGATTCTCCTCGTGCTCCTCCCAGCCTTGCTGGCTGTGCCACGGGGTTGAAGACTAAGCTTTGTGTCCCCGGTGTGGCACCGCAGTGACAACCCCGCTGCTGGCAACTCCTCCCCAGAATCTCCAAAACTCCAGTTCCAGACCCCAAACACGCCCAGGAGGGACAGACAAAACCGTGCCACTCACCCAGGACATTCAATTTAATGTCACCGCCTCGCTAATGGCCCCTCGCGTTATAATGTGCAATATAAACTCACAAATTAATTGTGATACCTTCGAAAGGTTCTGTAACTGCTGCTGGAATGAAACCTGGCTAATGACCCTCGTTTCAGAGTCCATTCTTGTTAGGAGGTTGTGTCTGATCAAACTCCTTCTGTTGGCTCATTATTTTAATTCCTCTCCTCCCCAGGAATTGCCATTTTTTGGGCACCTCCTCACTGGGATTTACCTGAGAGCAGCTGCTCCTTCCTTTGGGATTTCATCCTACCCTGGTGAACCCCCTGCCTCGTGCTCCAGGTGGAGGGAAACACTTTCCTTAGAAGAAAAAAAAAAAAAAATCAAATCATTTTCATTTAAAAAATGACCATCGTAAGAAAAAAAAAATCAAAGAATTTTCATTTCTAAATGACCATTGTAAGGAAAAGGAGGTTCCCCTAGGTGCCCTGTGTGGATTTGGACACCACCAGTAACTCCCAGCCCCTCACCACGAGCCACAGACCCACCACGGACCCTGCCAAACCCACCGGGTAAATTATTTGTTGCAAATTATTTGCTCGGCTTTAATTATCAAGTTTTGGCACCCATTAGTTAAACCGGTTAATTTTATTACGGAGAAAACAACAAATCACACGGCTGACAATAATGAGGATGAACAGGCATTTAATTATCCTTGTTCTAGACAGAACAATTATTAATTTTAAATGGCGAAAACTCATTTGAAAAGTTTGGAGTCTGGAGAATTCTGGTGGGGAGCGGGAATTGCTGCGGGAGATCTGCGGTCAGCGGCTTCATTAATACCAACAAATCCAGCAAATCAATTCCTGCACCAGCCTCTTCCTCCCCCTTGCAAAGGGAAGAAGTAAAACCAATAAAATTTTGTCTGTGGGGTTGTTCAAAGAGATTTGGGGTCGCTCTTGATGTATCTGGAAGGGTTTGGGGTCCCTCTGAGCACAGATTCCCTCCCCTCAGATCTTCCCTCAAGGCATCCTGGAGGCTCAAGGAGCAGCAAAACCACCCAATAATAAAAATTGGGGGAATGAACCTGAAGAGGGAAGAAAGCAGTGGAATCTCATCCCTTATCCCCAGTGGTCAGTGGCACAGATAACATTTTTCAAAGTGTAATTGCAGTCAATTGTGCTTTCCCCCCAGTGCCCGTCAGCCCAGCTGGGGTGATAAATGTCGGCTTTTAAGCAAGAATGGATTGATTATTAATAGCTTAGATACCAGTTACAGGAACTGCAATAAAACTAGATTTTAATTTCCCTCTCTATTAAGGGATCTCATGTTTCATTCAATGGAGAGGGAAAATTGGGGGTTTTGCAAAGATATTAGATTTACTGTCTCTATAAAAGATCGTTGATGCACCCAACTCTGGGCTATATCTGACTGATTTTTCGACAAAAGGCGACTCAGTGGGACTCGCTGTGCCCAGCCCTGAACCTCCCTGCCATCAGGAGCAGAGGATTTCATGGAAACCCAGAATGGTTTGGAAGGGAAGGGATCTCAAATCCCACCCAGAGCCACCCCTGCCATGGCAGGGTCACATCCCACCGTCCCAGGCTGCTCCAAACCCTGTCCAGCCTGGCCTTGGGCACTGCCAGGGGCAGCCGCAGCTTCTCTGGGCAACATTTCCACATCTCCAGTGCTCCTGATGTCCCAGACTGTGCACTCCTGCTCCCCACTAAACCCAAAACCCCAGCAGAAAATCGCTTAATCAGGGTAGGGATGTTTGGGCTGTGATTTGTGTCTAAGTCAGGAGCAAAGGCATAAAAGCTGCCTTGACTGAAGAACAGAGTTGTGCATTTTAATCTCTTATAACTTACTTTTATGATGTAATTCTGAATTATGTTATTGCATTTGTATTTAGAGAGCACACCAGATGGTGCATGCAGTAACACTTTAAATTAGGGTTTCCCAAATACACATTAAATTTAGATTTAATAAGACAGTTATCACATGGGAATTAAATACCAATTGATTATTTAGAAGGTGCCGCAGCTCAGCAGAGTGTGCAGCTCCCTGCCCTGCAGCTGGCACAGGGGAGGGAGCTGGAGGGAGCACCCAGGGGTGCTGCCCTGGCTCCTGCCTGGCACCCAGAGCTCTTTGTCACCTCGGTGGTGGCACTTGGAGGGTGGACACGAAGGGAGGGACGCTGCTGTCCCCCCCCCCAGGCAGGCCAGTGCCCCACTGGGATCCCAGAATCACCCAAATGGGAGCAGTGACACCCAGACTGGTTCCAGCCCAGCATCACCCCTGGGTGAATGAAACCAGCCCCGAGGGCACCTGCAGCCACACAAACCCATTCACAGCCCTGCCCAGCCCTGCCCAATTCCTGCAGCCCCCTGCCCTCACTGCCACCTTGGGGCACAGAAATGGGCACAGGGGTCCCTGGGGACACGGGACAGCTCTGCCTGCAATGTCCCAGCACCAGGAGAGGGGCATCAGCTCTGCTTCCATCGCAGTGATCACAGCTCAGCCACTACCAGCTCTGTGAAAACACTGGAGATCCTTTGCTGTCACGGATTCATTTTTATATATTTATTTATTTATTGTTATTATTATTATTATTATTACTATTCTGAACCACAATGTGCTGCTCATAGACTGCGGGTAATTTACTTTTCTAATCAAATTGATTTCCATTCAAATGAATTCTCTTGTCCGTCTCCATTCCTGTAATGTTATTTTGAGCGTGAGCTCTGTCTTGGTACAAATGTCTAATCAAATGGGGAGATGCAGAGGGCAGCCTGGTGTGTCCTGGTGAATCACTCACAAGTGAAATTAGAGATGCTTTTAGGTGCAATAATTTATGTATTGTAACTTCTGGGGAGGCCTGGTGAGTGAGATTACATTGCCCTCCTGGATTTATCTGCCTTGGGTTGTGGCTTGGCATTTCTGCCTTTTTTTAATCCCCTTTTTGTCCTGGACTGATCTGATTCCTCTCCCACAGCTGCAGAGGGATGAGGTTTGGTCCCACAGGACCCTGCCCAAACCTGGCAAGGACCAGATCCACCAAAACACCAACCCTGCCTCATCCCAGCCCCAGCACAGCCACCCAAAAATCGAGTTCCTGCCTCCCCTGAGCACCCCCTCATCGTCCCCATGCCAGCGTCTGAATTGTCACCGTGCCACTGCTGCCACCACCCCAAGGACGTGGCTCCAACCCATCCTTGCCACCCCTTCACCACGGAATTCCCATTCCTGTCATCATCGCCCCACAGGAACCCCCCAGAGTTCCCCTCAGCCCTGCCTGGAGCTGAGGATGCTCCGTGAATCCTCCGGAGCGCGGCAGGAATGATGCAGCTCCTGCTCCTCACCCTTTATCTGTATTTTGTGTCCTGCACGATCCATCTGAGCCGTGGCTGGCGCTGGAGTGCAGCTCCACAGTCGATTATAAAACAGCTCGGTGCAAAAGATGCATTTCAATCAGAGCAGCCCTGGAGCCGCCGGCGCGGGACTGTGATGGATGGGGGCTGCTCTGGGGCCTGGCTGGCATCAATCCCTCACTTCCCTCACATGGATGGGGCAGGAGGGGGAATGGTGGCACCCCCAGAACCCCAGAACTCCCAGAACCCCCAGAACCCCCAGAACCCCCAGAACCCCCAGCTCACAGCTCACAGCTCACAGCCTGCAGGGCAGCAGCCTTGGGAAAGGGGGATGAGTGGGATGGAGCCAGCCCAGAACGGTGGCTCAGTTCTTGGTGCCTCTGGCAGCTGCAGGGGCAGGGACGAACATCTGCAGGGGCCAGGGACTGCAGGGGCCAGCTCCTGAAATGGCTAAAGCCACCTGCAATGGTAATTCCTGAAATGGCCAATGTCTGACCAATTCCTGAAATGGCCAACTCCTGCAGTGGCCAATGTCTTCAATGGCCAAATTCTGCAATGCCATCTCCTGAAATGACCAACTCCTGAAATGGCCAAAGCCACCTGAAATGGCCAGTGTCTGCAATGACCAATTCCTGTAATGGCCAACTCCTGCAGTGGCCAAATGTCTGCAGTGGCCAACACCTTCAGCACTGGTCAACAACTCCTGCAACGGYCAATGTCAACTGAAGTGACCAACACCTCAATGACCAACACCTGCAATGTCCAACACATGAAATGACCAACACATGAAATGACCAACACATGAAATGACCAACACATGAAATGACCAACACATGAAATGACCAACACATGCAATGGCCGACACTGTGGTGGTCAACACCTTCTGCAATGGCCAGCACTTTGTGCAATGCCCAACCCCTGCAGTTCCCAGAGTGTTCCTGGGCTGGTGATCCCTGATCCCAGCACCTCTCCAGTTCTGTCACTGGAGGCTCACTGAGGACAACCTGCACCTGTAACACCCAGCTGTGTGGGTGGAAATGAGGAGCCAGGTTCAGGGAGTTGGAGCTGGTGCAGTGCTCCAACATCGCTCCCTCTGGAGCAGAGCCCAGGAAATTAAAACAGTCTAAGTCCTAAGAACACATCACTAGCCAGGAATTTTTAATGTCCTGGAGTTGAGCACACCCATGGGTGCTCCATCTCCTCTCTCAGCCACCTCCCTCTCATTTTGGCACTGTCAAAATCACCACCCCACCCCAGGCAGGGGGGAACCTGTTTTATACTAACAGCAATAAAAATAAGAATATTAATGCACAGAAAACCTTGTCCCGTGTCTCCAGTAGATCCTCTCCTGTCCCTGCTGCAATCCCAGGGCCCATCCAGCGTGAGCCAACCCCTCCCCTGCACATTTTCGCTCTGCACATTTCTACAGCAACGTCGTTTACTTGGTTAAATAACTCATTTATCTTTTTATACTCTCTGCAGATCATAATACACCCACTCTGACAATACCGCACACCAAAGACCTAATTTTAGCGCTGGTGTTTAGAAGTAATCAGTTTGAAATATTGGAGCAGGCGTACGATGGGGTTGGGGTTGGTGGCTTTTTTTTTTTCCCCCTTGAAATACTGACGTTTGCAAGAAAGCTGCTCATAAGGAAAATTCTGATTATAACAACTCATTTAGAATAAATCAGTTTGAAATGGTTTATATAACGCGGCGGAATGCGCCGTACTCCAAGCATCCAAGTTTCTGTGTTTTTCCTTTTCACTGAGATGAGATTAAATGAAACCCCAAATGCAAGTGGTTTTTGGGCACTTCTATTTTGCTAAGCTGAGGAAATGCAGCCTCTCAGCAATTTTATGGCCAATTGGGTTGGGGGGGAGCGGAAATAAAAGGCAAAATTTACAGAGAGGAGAATTACCACCCTCACAACCAACACCCCCAGCCCTCCCTGGGACCCTGCTCCAGATCAGCTTTGAAATATTTTCCTAAAGGCAACAGCAGAGCCAGGAGAGCAGAGCCAGGAGTCCTGGGACTCCTGTGGTGGTGCCCGGGTACCTCCCCAGGAGCTGGGGTGGGAGCAGAGCTGTCGGTGCCGCATCCCCTGAGCATCCTCACTGTTCCCAGGGCTGGGAGAGCATCCCCGGATTATCCTCGCTGTGCCCAGGGCTGAGAGCATCCCCTGAGCATCCTCATTGTGCCCAGGGCTGTGTGAGCATCCCTGGATCATCCTCGCTGTGCTCAGGGCTGTGAGAGCATCCTCTGAGCATCCCCGGATCATCCTCACTGTGCCCAGGGCAGAGAGAGCATCCCCTGAGCATCCTCACTGTTCCCAGGGCTGGGAGAGCATCCCTGGATCATCCTCATTGTGCCCAGGGCTGTGTGAGCATCCCCTGAGCATCCCCTGAGCATCCTCACTGTGCCCAAGGTTGGGAGAGTATCCCCGGATCATCCTCACAGTGCCCAGGGCTGTGAGAGCATCCCCTGAGTATCCCCTGAGCATCCTCACTGTGCCCAGGGCTGTGAGAGCATCCCC
>PYHW01010008.1:1408397-1424255 GCA_013186435.1 Turdus rufiventris | reverse complement strand
GAGAGCCCCCTGGGACCCGGCAAACTCGTCCCTGGTGTCCCCTGGGGGTGGCAGGAGCCCTCCTCAGAGCCTGGGGGAGGATTTTGTGTGGGGAAGAATTGGGGAGCTCCCAGCAGATCGGGGATTTCTGCTGCTGCTGCATCCTCCAGTCTCGGCCCCACTGCCTCAGATTAATTTGGGACGGCTGCAAATTCAATTTTAAATACTGGCAGTAATAACAAATATTAGTTTTTGTAAGTAGTAAGTGTGGAGGGAGGGTGGGATGTGTCCAGGTAAAAAAGCCAGAAGATGTCCAAACCTCATCAGCTGAGATGGGGGGAGAGCTCAGGGCACTGCAGGGAACTCCAAACCCAAAATCTGGGGAAAACCCCAAAATTGGCCAAATCTGGGGGTGTTTCATACCTGAGCCATCAGAACCCCTTCAGCATCAACAACCCCTGCCTGACACCACCCACCACCCAGAAAGAGAGAAAACAGAGCAAAGGAAACCTTTTAATTGTAATTTACTTTATTATTTTGTAAATGTGAATTTTACAAAGCGTTTTACAATTAATGATCACATTGGGTTGGGTTTTTTTTGTTGGTTTTTTTTTTAATGGAATTTTTTTTATCATATGAAAACAGCTATGAGCACAGTTCCAGCTCAGGGGGGGGGTCTTCATCTTTTCTCTCTCTTTTTTTTTCTTTTTTAGTTACTGATATATCGTGTCAGCCATGGCTACAAAATAACAGTCTGAACTATACAGAGTAAGAGCACATAAATACTAGTGAATAATGCACGATAAAAAATAAAATAAAAATAAAAAAAATTAAAAAAAAAGAAGCTAGCATTGTTTGTGGCTGAGACAGTTGAGGAACATAATTCAGTGGTACTGTGAGATTTCCTTACAGCACAGAAAGTATTTTTAACAGTCATGAATTACAGTACTACTTAATACCCTATGAAGACGCTTTAAAAACAACCTTGTACTTTAAGTCCTTTTTTTTCCCCAAACATTCTGTCCAAAGGATTAATGTTCTATTTGAATCAAGTGCCATCCAAATGTTCAAGTCAAAAATATTTATACATTTATACTCAGTTGTTTTTTTATTATTTATTAATTATTTTATTTATCTTTTTTTTTTTCCTTTATTTTTGTCTGCTAAAAATAGTATTGCAAGTTTTGGCTTTTTTTTTTTAATTTTTTTTTTATTTTTTAAACCTTGACATAAAAATCACGATTTTTTTTTTTTTTAATTTTAGATTTTTGTGTGTGTGCAAAACGCTTTTCTAACAGTGGAAGAAACTCAAGGAGGAGCGGAGGGGTTTCCAATGTGAGTGTGTCCCACTCGCACCCTTGGAACACTTGGAACAGCAGTTGAATCCCGGGACATGGGGAGAGGGGGCTGCGGGGACACTTTGGGGACATTTTGGGGACTTTCTCCATCCATTAAAAAGCGGGATGTGAGCACAACCCCCGCGGGGGACACGGGGACAGCTCCGAGGGGTCTCTGCTCCCCCAGACACCGCGGGCAGTTCCAGTTTTGGGGCTCAGCTCCAAATCCCAGCGCCGGGAAAAGCCGGGAATGTCACGGCAATGTCACGGCAATGTCACGGCAATGTCATGGCAATGTCACCGTGTCACACCTGGGGGGGTGGCAGAGGGTCATGCAGCCCCTCGGCAAAGCGGTGTTTATTTAATTAGCGCTAATTAAGGAGGAGAGGAGCTGGTCCTACGCTGTGGCACTGCGGGGAGCTCGGGTGCTTTCACTGCGCTCGTTCAAGGTGCTTGGTATAATTTCAGATATAGAATATACAGGTAATATTGCTAATAGTCAAGCATAAGAATAAAGGTGCAGACATACCATAAATACTGATGCTCTGATTTTTACACTGTCAGACCTAGATGAATGCAGTTTTCCTATTCACATTATAAAGCAGCCCCAATATTCTAGAATTGAAAATAGTGTCGTAAACAAAGAGGAGGAAGGAGTCGGTTATGATCTGATCTTCTTAATCTGTTTTCCTTGGAAAAAAAATGATCAAAAAATTCTAAGGCACTCAGGAAAGCCGCATACAATCGATGGACTGCTCTGTTCTCACCTTACATTCAGTTTTAAGGGGTTATATTTTTTTTTTTGCTTTTTTTTGTTGATTTTTTTTTTTGCTTTTTTTTTCTCGGAAGAATACAATCATTACCGTATAACATTTTCAAACATATCATTAATCCTCCACACACAGGAAACATTAGTGCAAAATGCTTGCCCTCATCTACCAGATAAGGAAAAACCCAACGCCCTTCACATTTTAAAAGTTTGCCTTCCTAATAATAATAATAATAATTAACAAAACAAACCCAAATCAGGAAAAAAAAAAAAGGGAAATTAAAGGGAAAAAAAATAAAAGAAAGAAAAAAAAAATCCCAAAATATACAGGAAGTTGTGCTAGGTATAAAAATATATATTTTCACTGTGCAACTTGACTCTCTCCAGACTCTCTGTCCTAAACCATTCAAGTACTTTGCTGCTGCCCCCCTGGTGGCCCCGTCGGCTGTTTGGGAACAGGTTTGGTCCAGAATTAATCCCTCCAGCCAAGTGCAACCCCCAGCCAGGGGGCTCAGCCTGCTCCCCACCCCCAGCAAGTGCCAAAAAGGAGGAGGGGGAATCCTCTGCAATATCTTTTCTCTCTATATTTATATTTATATATATGCACACAGACACACACACAAGGGACGACTTTTGATCTCCGGCACCCGGAGCCGCTCCCAGCTTGCCTCAAACTTTTGGCAAACCCAAAATTTTGGGGGATCAGGAGGGTCCTCAGCCAAATCTGAGTCCCACCAAGCTGGCTGAGCTGCCCTCAGGGGCACAGGGACATCCCAGGGTCAAGGAATTGTTCCTTGTCCCCAGGGATGGCCCCAGAGCTCAGCCCGTGGTCCCCGGGTTTTTTTTTAGTGACGTGGGTAAAGTGCAAATAGAGCCGTGCCCATTCCCACTTCTCCAAAGCATCCCACACCTCTGCACCTGCAGCAGCCCCCAAAACCTGGTCTGGGGCATCACAGTCCCCCCAAAAAGCTGTGCCAAAACCCAACGTGGGGCAGGACCCCCCCCATCACTGATTTGTTGTGTCAGGAGCAGTGGCACAGGCTGGGCAGCCTCGTTATTTACGATGCAAAAAACTGCTTCAAGTATCAAAGAAAACAAAACAAATGGCCAAAAAAGTTGGGTTATCCTCTCCCCACTCCCCCTTTCCCAATGGAAATACAAAGAAGGAAGAAAACCCTGAGCAAAGCGCTGTCTGGATTAGGGAATCAAAGCAGGAAAGGAAAGAGGAGCACAGCCACAGCAGCCAAAAAGTGACCCTTGGTGCACCTTGTTCCTCGTCCCAAACGTGTTACAGAACAAGCTGCAAGTGTCATTAAAGCAGGTCGTTAAGTCACAGTAAAAATAATCATCATTAAGAAAGGAAAGGAAAAAAAAAAAAAGGAAAAAAGCCAAACTTGGCTTTCAGGTCGCTGTCCCCACCCCTGTGGGACGCCCAGCCTGGCCCCAGCGTTTGGGGGAAGCTGCAGCATGTGTGGGACAGATTCTGGTCACTTTGGGGCTTGTAAAAGGGACAGAGCAGGTACCTGCTGCCCATCAGGCTCCAGGGACACCCACAAGTCCCATCCCGAGGCCACCAAAGCCAGCACAGCCTGGGGACATCAGCCTGCAAAGACAAATAAAGACAAATAACTCCACATTGGGTTTTCCCCAGAAGGGGCTGCGGGAGGGTGAGCAGGAGGCAAAGCGCTTCCTCCTCCCCAAAACCTCTTCACAGAAGGGCACAAAGCTCTTTTTTTTCCTTTTAACTTTTGCATCCAAGACACTCCAAATTATTAAAAAGCGAGAGCCTGGCTGGCCTGGGGAGGAGAGAGGGGGCAGAGGGTGAGCTCTGCACTCACTGAGCTCTGCCTCTCCCGAGGATGATGCCAGGAGCCAGCACCAGGAGCTCCCCACTCCGTGCCCTTTGGAGCAAGAACAACGTGCTCTCCATGCTCAGGTTGCTCCCTAAACCCCTCCAGAGGCTGAGGGGGGGCTCCTCCCCTCCCAGCAGCTGCCCCAGGACCTGCCCACCCTGGGGTGCAGAGCCTGGAGCGGGGACGTGAAGGTGCAAACACGGAGAAGCAAAGGAGAAGGAACCGCTGGGAGGGAGGGAGGGAGAGAGAAACCAAACCCAAACCCAAACCCAAACCCAAACCCAAACCCAAACCCAGCCATATTGGGCAAAAAGCAGACCACAACCACAAGGGTGGCCAGGCTCTCCACCTGCATCCCACGCAGTCCTCCCGACACGCGCCAGCCTCAACTCCCCGCTCCAGGGAGCTGCAGGAAACTCCCCGGGCCAGCAGCGCCCACCAGGGCTCCCCCTGCCTCCAGAGGGATCTGCTCACCATCACTGTCACGATTTCCCCCAGCCCATCCCACTTGGCTCGAGCCCTTCCCGAGACAAACGCGGCCAGTCACAGCACCTGCACCCCAGCACACCTCGCTTTCCTGTTCAGTGACAAAACTCTCCTTAGAGGACAAGGTTAACCATGGCTTTACTTCTGAGCTGAGTGATGGATGGGGTGATGACGGGGTGGTGGTGGGTGGGGGGTGGCTAGCTTTTCTCCTCCCCTTCTTAAAACAAACAAACAAACAAACAAAAAAAAAGAAACCCCAAAAAAATAAAAAGGAAAGGAAAGAAAAAAAAAAAAAAAAAGAAAAAGCTACAATCTTATAGACTAACCTCAGGAATATCAAAAAAGGAGCCCAATATTTTTTTAAGTAGGTCGCCACAGACCTAGTCGTTTACAGTATAACGAATGCGATTATTTCCTTCATAAATTTTAAATACAAGCAGAATAAAAATCACATTTTTTTCAGGCAACAGTAGCAGTTCAGTAGGTAAGTGGCTTGATCACATTTGTTTTGTTTTGTATTAGTAATGCATGCAAGCAGCTTTAGTATTACAGATCCCTTATAGGTCACGAAATGTTTGCTCTCTTTATAAAGTCCCTCCATAGGTACCATCCTGTCTTCTCACGGGGGTTTCGGGCCGGCTGGAGGAGCCCGAGCCTTGCTCGAAAGGTTGTGGAGTGCTTTGGGTTTCTGATGCCAGGGCATCTGTGGCAGCTGCCTCCTGGATGACGGAGCCGGCGCCCTCGGCGTCCTCGCCCTGCTCGAAGGACTGGGCGGATCCATTGCTCAGCTCTACATTCACTGTGTTAGTTCTCAAGGCTACGATAGTCCCCGAGTCACTCCTCCTCTCTGCATAGATGCGCTGCTCGAAGACCTGAGCAGTGTTGGGCTGGAAGTCGGGCTCCAGGGGGGCAGTGTTTGTGGAGGAGCCCATGACGCTGCGGTACATCTCCATCCCCTCGGGCAGCATGGATTTGATCTTGGGCAGCCAGCGCTTGCGCACGCGCCGCGCGTTGGTGCACATGTCGGCCGCGATCACGTTCATCTCGCTCTCCTTAAAGCTCGGGGCAAAATTCTGACAATACACTGCAAAGACAGGGAGACACGGAGCTGAGGGTTCGGAGGAGTGGCACAAAGGTGATGCCACGTTCCCAGGTGGGAGCGGAGCTTCACCCATGGAGCTGAGCTCTCCATGCAGAGCTCCTCGTCTGGAGGCACAGCCAGGAAGAGATAAAAGCTGAAGGTAGAGGGTGGCAGAGGCAGGGGGATGGAGAAGGAGCCCCAGAACCAGCACCCAAAGCCACAGCACGTGGGGACACAGAAAAGATCCCATAGAGCAGCTCCTGAACCCACAGCACTGCAGGAAATGTCAGAGCTCAGCGGCTGTCCTCTGCCTGTCCCTCTCCTCATGCCACCCCTGCGTGGCCCAGCAGCCTGGCACATGCCGTGGCACCCAGCAGGAGCTGGGAGCTGCAGCAGCCCTGCAATCCCTCGTGTCCTGCTCCTCTGCAGGAGCCAAGCACCTGATGTTACAGATCAGCATCCAAGGAACTGCCACGGTGAATAAATGTCAGCCAAAGCTCATGCACAGGGAGAAACCCAGGTAGGAGGAACCCATCCTAGATCCTGGCACACAACAGCAATGCCCTTCAGCCCCCCTCAGCAAGGACCAAGGCTGGGAGTCCAGAGCTGGGACTCTGCAGGACACAACTGCAAACAGGGAGTTCACTCCTCCACTTCAGCCACATTATTGAACATCTGCCCTTTATCCCTCATCCCCAGATGCCACAAATCTCCCAGGGCAGCTGGAAGCCCCCTGGACTTAATAATTAGGGAGGGGAAAGATTTCTCTTCCAAATCTTAAAAACTAAATTTCAAAATTTGCTAAGAGTTTTGTTTTCCAGCACAGTATGATTTATACAAAGATTTACTCCCCAGAATTCAGCCAGAGTGAAAGAACACAGTGATTTCCACAGCATATGAAGCCTGCTGCAAACAGATTTTCTGCACCCCTCAGGGTTTCCTCCAGCCCTCAGCTCCTCCCTCTCCAGCACCTCCTGTCACAAAACACTCCAGGTATCCATGGGTGACTGGGCGGGGGGAAGTGGCTGATGGAGAGCAGACCCCACTCACAGCTTCTCTGGGCAATCAAAAAACAATGAAAACGAAAAAATTGATTTTTCTACAACCTAATTCCACCATTATCACACCACAGAGTGGCCTCCCCCACTCAGGGCTGGGCCCTGCTCCACCCCAGCAGCAGAACATCCCTCTCCTTACATTTGACTGCATTGAGGACCCTGCTGTCCAAGGGCTTCCTGCTGGGATCGCTGGTGGAGGACCGGATTCCAGTTCCACAGCTGTTGGCAAGAGTGTTCCTGTGGGGAAGGCAAAGGGACATCCTTGGACAGGGCATCAGGGCCAGCCCTGGGAGATGAGAGGATTGAGGGGATGGATCCCTGGGAGATGAGGGATGGATTGAGGGGATGGATCCCTGGGAGATGAGGGGATGGATCCCTGGGAGATGAGGGATGGATCCCTGGGAGATGAGGGGATGGATCCCTGGGAGATGAGGGGATTGAGGGATGGATCCCTGGTAGATGAGCAGCAGCATGGACGCACCGATCGAAGAAGGTGGCCAGGAGACGTCTGAGCAGGACCTTGTGTTTGACACCAGCACATAAATGGCAATTCATCAGCTGCCCCCGGGTGATGTAAACGCCTGAGCCTGCAAGGGGGGAGAGGGACAATCCAAAATTAACCCCTGACACACCCACAGAGCCATAAACAGCTCCTCCTCGCTGCTGGGAACCTGTTCTTCACCTGCTGCAACAAGGATTTCTGGAAAATCCTGACAAATCCTTGGGGTCTTGGCAAGTCCCAGGCAATAACAACTCCTAATTTTATCTGCACAGACAGAAGTCTGTGGGAATCAAATGAAAGGATTTTTATTTTCTCACCAGTGCACACAGTGCAAGGCTTACACTGTGATTTTATACATACAGATCAGATTATTTATTCTTTCTGACGTGAGAAAACCCCAATCCATTTGGCTATGTCTATTTTTCCAGTGCAAGACTGTAGAACTCAGAGCTGGAAATGAAAGAAAAAAACCATCTAGCACAGAAAGAAGTACTTGGTTACAGATCTAACTGCTTCCAAAACCTCAGCCCACCACCTCTTGATACCTCTGGTGAGCAGGGAATTTTCCTTCTAATGCACAGCAACTGCTGCCTTTGAACATGCTCCCTTTAAGGATGTTTTCTGGAAGAAAAAGGAACCCTCTGCAAAGCAGCTGGACACATCCAAAGGTCTGGCAGTGCTTTACAGCAGGTTTTATATCAAACCTTTTTACTCTGCTCACAGACCAAACTGCTCCTGCCTCGGCATCGCTTCCAGGGAGAGTTTATCCCATTTTTCAAGCATTCTGTTACATGAGAAGGCTTTGGTATTTGCTTTTAATTAAGATGAAATAATGGGTCATAGCTGGATCCAGAACACACTCTGTTCTCAAGATATAAAAACATCTGCTGGAGAAGTAATATCTCCTCCTGGATTTCCAGGGAAGATGATCGTCCCTGACCTTCTGGAGCTCAGGGCAGCCCCTGAGCTCGACCCTCTGCACTTCCCTTGGCACCAGAGGCACCCCAGGCCACTCATCCATCACTCTAGATCTCTGAGCCATGACACATCTCACCAGGAATTTTCCTTGTATTCTCCTCCATCTAATTAGTTTTTTTGGGTTTCTTTTGAGTAACAGCTTCAGTTCCTCCCTCAGATGTGCTGTGGTGACTGCAAACCTTGTTAAAGATTTTTTTCAGAGAGGGCTGCTCAGATTTGCTGAATCAATGGTGGCATGAAAAACCAGAAACAAAAGGAAAACACTCCCACTTGGAGAGCTGAGGAAAACTTTCACAGCAGGATCAAGCCCCCCCTCCAGGTCTGAGACAGGAATTAGGGGGGTTTATTTTGTATTTTAAGAGATAAGGCATCAGAGTGAACACCAGCCACCACCGAGGGGAACTTCACTCTAATAAATGAAAAATAACCAGGCAGCCACTATCGGTTAGTGATATTAATCTACTTCTTCTCCAGATTGAAAAATGTAAATCAAGCAGAGTTGCCTCAAGCCAATTTGCAGCTCTCACTGTGAAAATAACCTGCACCACTTGATGGTTTTAAGAAGTCTCACATTAAATGGAAATGGGTACAAAATGAATATTCCAGATACAAAATAAATACTTGTACAGCTGTACGATGTGCTTTGCCTTCCATCAAAGTCCTGTCCTCCATCAGCTGCAAACCTTTGAGGGCATCCCCTGAAATCCTGACTCCTTCTAGACTGGAAATGAAATCATTTCACCAAGAGAGAAACGACTGGAGGGGAAGAAGAAGTGATTTGGGTGGACTGTGCTGCCACGTGTCCTTTTTGGACCAAGGGATAAATTCAACCTCCCCACCTGGGGGTTTGGGGTGTCCTGCCCAGTCATCCCCACACAGCTACATCCAAGGGAAACAGCCAAAGTAAAGCTGGGGGGAACTTCTAAAAGCAGGATATGATTATTTTCACTGCAGTTTGACCTGGTCACTGCAGTGAAACATTTTCTGTGCAGTGCTGGGGGTGCCTGGGCTGGCACAGCTCCCCTGATTTCACTCTTCATCCAGCTCTACACTGTCTGAACAGCACCATCTTCCACCTCACACAGGCCAGAAATCTTCTATAGAGAAGGAGTCAATTCTCCCAATATTGTAAATTCCCCCCAAAATGAAAATAAAGACAGAAGAAAGGACCAAACCCAATTCCTTCTCCTCTTGCTGCAGCGTTTGACCATTTAGTAAATTTATAAAGAAACTTTTACAGGTTTTTCAAAGCTTGTTCACTGACACAAATTTTATCTCCTTTGCTTTGTAAATCTCATCATGTGGTAATTTTTTTTTTTGGGGGGGTGTTGGGTTTTTAGATCTGTGATTCTAAATGAAAACACACTCGCTGCAGCCACACCGAGCAGGAAGAACACAAGCTGCAGAATTCAATTAAAATGCTAAATTAATTCAATTGAATAAATCCTGTTAATGACACATTTTTCTATCAGCAAATTAAAGGAACTTTTCAAAAAAGATGATTGGTGATGAATAATCCAGAAAGACACAGCAAGGGCACACAAGATGCAAGATGGAGAACACAATTCCAGAAGGAAAACAACAGCAAGCTGAAGGTATTCGACAGAAAATTACCTGCAACGAGCTCGAGTTTTTCTCCAGGATCTCCCTCTGAGTAGAGCTTTGGGTGGCAGCGGTATCCGATCTGGCTGATGAGACTGGCAGGGAGAGCCACCAGATCCCGGCGGATCAGGACACACGAGCGATTCTCCAGTGGGATCTGCTCTGCCTTCTCTTGGGCAACTTCAAAATCGAAAGGGAAAACTGTTAAAATCGCTTTTAAAATGATTTATCATGCAGGCACAAGGTCAGGCTTTGACTTCTTCATGCAGCAGTTGGAAAAATTCCCCCCTCCAGACATCGAGCCACGGGGCAGGAGCCACCTGAAAGCTTGGGAAAATCTCCCCCTCCACCTCTGTCAGGTTCTGCAAGAGGGATTCTTAGAATCTAATTATGCTTTAACTTCTCCTGAGTTAATCATTTGTGGAAATGGACAGCTCTGCCCTGCTGGCACTGCTCTGCACAAACACCCCAGAAGGGTGGCAGGAACTTCACCAGGGGTTCTGAACAGGCAGGAAATTGCCTCAGTTTGGTTCCATCATTACTTCTCCTGATGGTTTTTCCTGCTCAAGTTAAAATCCAGACCCTCCAGACATCTCTGCTCTGAGAAAGGTCACCAGAGCCTGTCCTGAGAGCCTCTCCACCATCTCCAGCAACTTTTCCTCTCAGTAACAGGAGCAGCCCCCACCAACAAGGTCAAAAATGTTATTAAGATGTAGCCTCAAAGCCAAACCACCAGATTTTCCCAACTCACCCCCATCTCCAGAGCTCACCACTGCCCAGGAGCAACTAGCAACATGGAAAAGCTGGGAACACTGGGCTGGCCTGCCAGCACCTGCAAATCTGGGCATTGTGGGCACACAGAGGGTTTCTAAAGCACATCTACAGTCCAAGACCACCAGATTGCTTAAAATGACAATTTCTGACAGCAACCAGGGCTGACATCAACTTCAGGACATGGTGGGAACAGGTCCAGGGTAGGATCTGCAGCCCAGCTCCACCATGACCCACCTTCCTTCCCCAAAATTGTTTGATAACGTGGCAAGTGCCACGTACAACTCCAAACCCAGCTCTGTGCTTGAGCATCTGAGAGAAGCAGAAACCCCAGCAAGGAGCATTCCTTGAATCCCCTGCTCCAGAGGTGTCTTTTCCTGTGATTATCCTGCAGTTCTGGGGGCCACTTTTCCTCTCTGCAGATAAAATAACAAGTTTTGCAGACTTGTTGCTGCAGTAACCGAGGGTGATGGCTCAGGGACAAAGGGAGCAGTGTTCTAAGTAGGACATGCCCGTGATGCCGTGCTGGGCTGTGGCATCCTATGGCAGGCTCTGGGATCATCCCCACCCTCAGGGCTCCCCCTGTGCCTGAGGAACTCCAGGAGGGATTCTGGAATAGCAGAATGATGGTCCTTAACCAATGACTCAAAAGCACCCACAGGATCCATCAGCACCCAAAAAACAGTGGAGCTGCTGAAGGGAAGCAGAATCCTGCACAGACTCGGGGATGAGAGGCTTCCAGGTATTTTTTTTTGTGTGTTCATTCTCCCTCCCTGAAGAAATTTGGAAGGATTTGGTGTCAAACCTCTCTCCTGAAAGAACAGCAGCTTTTCAGGACAGGTTGGGGACAGTCCTGGCTTGAAGAAATTCTTTGATTCTGAAGACATTTCACTTTTTACACAACAAGACATGGAGAAGTTTCTATTCCTTCCTGTGAAATCAAATACTTCATAAACCAAACTAAAATTACGCCAAAAAGACCAAGTGCAACTCAACCCACTGCTGGATTTTGGTTACAGCTGCCTCACTGTCTGTAAATCTCTTATTAAACATGGCCATGAATCACTTTGGGGGGACTTTGTTTCCCTTCAAGCATTAGCACAAAATCAAGAACACCAAAAAAAAAAAGAGTTTTGGGGCTTTCAGTGGCACCTCAGTTGGGCAGATAGCAATCAGTTATGTAAAGGAGCAGGACACAAGAGCCACTTTGGTGCCATGTTTCCAAAGAAAGCCACTCTGTTTGGCCTTTCTGCTCCAGAGAACAGGAGAGAATTCGCTTCTAATTAATTTGTATCTTCAGAGGGCAGCGGCTCCTTCCCTCTGAATGAAAGGGCAAACAATGGGAAGTATTGTTAAATACAGTTTTGTTCCTGAACAAGAAAGGAGCTCCCAGTCAGCAGAGAGGGGCAGGAAATCATTACAGAGGAAGCCACGAGAACTGCCAGCCAAACATTGCAATATTTTATTTCTTTGGATATAAGCTTTTATCCCAAACTTAGCTGGAGGCTGCAGTTGCAACAGGTGGTGCAGAATGGGAAATCCCATTTTTCTGGTTGTAGAAAAAGCCTCAAAATAACTCACTGGTCCATGCTCCATGGCTCCAGGCTCTGCATGATGTTGGGATGCGTGTCCTCCTTATCCCTAAAAATCACTGTCCCCTCCAGAGGTCCCTCACAGCACCCTAGTGCTGAGCCCATCATGGTTTGGTGACACTGGGATTCCTGCAGGTCCCACCTGAGGTGTTTGGGGCCAGGTTTGCTGGTGATGGGCTGCTCAGGTGAATGCTGGGAATTTCTGGACACACACCCGGCCCCAGCACTCACTGATCTCCTCAGCTCCTGGCAATCCAAACAGCAGGGCTTCAAAATGAGTCATGAACCCCAATTCCCACCAGTCTGGGCTCTCCAAACTGCACAGAAACATCAAGGTCCTGGGGGCAAGAAACAACTCTTGCTGGTTTAGGAATGGGATTTGGAGATACAGAGAGATCAGAGTGATGGAACCTCATCCAAAAATTGATGTTTACAGGGTCCCAACAGGTAACCACACATCTCAAGCCCTGAAGGAAAGGCTTGACAACCCATCTCCACCTGCTCCACCACGGATGCAAACTCATGGATGGCTCTCCCCTGTTCCCTACACGGCCAGAAGTCTCTTTTCAAACAGCAATATTTTAACAATAATGTTAACACTTTAACATTTCTCTCCCATCTCCTATTTTCCACTGGCATCTTCCCTCCACAGCCTCAGCATCCCCAGCTCTGCTGCAGATGTAAACCTGTGGCAGAGGACACACGCAAGCACCATGGGACAGATCCATCACAGAGTCCCAACGGGGAGAGTTTACATTTCCCAAATAGCACATTTATACCAACGTGCTGCAATGTAGCCATTTGATTTGTGACCTATTTATACAGGGAGGTAATCTGGAATTAGTATAGGAAAAATATTACTGGTTTATAAATACCCCTATCTTGCCTTCGCCTCAGATCTCAGCCAGGAGTGAAACATCTGCCAGCCTAAAATTAAACATCTGTGCTTCAGAGTGAAGAAAACGGGGCTGGGAGTTTAATGCCAAAAAAGGCCAGAGGCTGAGTGCCCCCGGTGTGGGGCTCAGTCCTGCCCTGCCCAGCTCCGACCACGCCGGGCTCAGGATGGGGCAGTGCCACCACAGGCTGGAAAAGACCTCCAAGAGCATCAAATCCAATCTGTGAGAATCCTCACCTTGGATTAAACACACCCTGAGCTTTCAGCACTCTGCAGGTGTTTGAATCCCTCTGCTAAAAGTGCTCTGATGGACAACGGGCGCAGCTCGACCGCTTCAATTCCTAAAATCCCATGAGCTCTTTGCTGCTGAGCATCCTCCCTGTGCACAGCCTGGCCACTCCAGCACGAGTGGGACCTTGCAGGATCAGCTCTCTGTCCCTGCAGTGGCAACCAGCTGCGATTATCTGGCGTCAGAGCCGTGATTTACGTCGCTGCAGCGCGTCGTGCCCAGGCTCCGCTCAGGATGCTGCACGGGCTGCATCATTTGGGATTCTGGGTTGTTCCTTGCCCTCTTTCCTTACTGTCAGGAATCAGAGGCCAGGAGAGAAAACTATTCTCTCAGCTAATTACCACAACTATTCTATAATGGCTATTTTAGATGAATTTTTAATGAAGTGTGCTCTTGTCAGTTCAGGATTTCATAACTTTCAAGTCCAGCCTTTACATTCCAGCCATTTGCTGCATAAAGATTTTTCCCTTTTCCCTGCAAACCGCTGCAGCAGGAGCAGGGGAGGAGGACGGACCCTCGCACAACTTCTCTGGTGCCTGTCAAAATTAAATTAACTGCATCTGCTCAGCAGAGAGCTGACTGACAAGAACGTGGCTCAGCTCAGAAAAGCGCCGAGCATCTGCAAGTCCTGCAGAAACCCACTTCAGCTCAGGCCCACGACGCTGTAATTAACAGGGATAAAAATACTTTGCTTTTGTTTAATATTTTTCTGGAGTTGTGCGTTCCTCAGATCAGATGCTGGAAACCTCATTAAGTCTCGCTCGTGTCCTCGAGGCCCACATGTTCTCCACAACCAGACCTAGTTAGGGAGCGAGGAGCCATTTTACCGCAGTGCTGCCAGCCTGGAGCGGCACCGTGGCCACCAAACGTGGCCACCAAACTGGGGGGGAAACTGAGGCAGCTTTTCCTGCCCCCCCTCTGCCAGCTGCCAGCCCTGTCGTGTTTGATCCTGGCCTCATCCTGCTGCTCCTTTTGCAGGTCCAACATTTCTGCTGGTCCCTCACACCAGTGCCACCACTGCAGCCTCTTCTCCCAGTTTCCTCCAGCAGGAAACAGCCTCAGGTTGTGCCAGAGAAGGTTCAGGTTGGACATCAGGGGGAATTTCTTCATGGAAAAGGTGTTCAGGCACTGGAGGTGTTGGAGAGATGCCCAAGGAATGATGGAATGTGGAACTCAGTGCTCTTGGTGGTGTTTGGTCAAAGTTTGATCTTGGAGGCTTTTTCCAACCTATGATTTGGAGATGTGGCTCTGATCCAGCTTTGGAGATACAGAATGGTTCTGACTACAAAAAGGAGTGAAGAAAATAAATTAAAAGCCCCCAGCCTTGGGGCAAGAAGGGGATTGGTGACCCCTCCAAGGGTGGTGGGTGATGCTGAAGGCAGGTGAAGAGCACCAGCCCCCAGTGTCCCACCACACCCCCACCAACACTTCAGATGAAAACAAAAACAGAGAAAAAGAAGGGAAAAAAACCAAATCCAGCAACCCTCTCTGAAATTCAGAGCTTCGTCTGCTCTGCTCCTCTTTGGCTTTGTTTTTGTTTTCACAAACAGGGCTCTTGGAAACCTTGGCAATCTCTATTTTAAAGGGCTCCCCCCTCCCCCAGGCCTTTGTGAGGCTGTGGGGATCTTCACGCCAGGAGCAGGATTAGCTGCCTTCTCTCTTCCATCTTACAGTTTCATTATTCCGCACCTTTGGAGAGGGTACAGTTTATCCCGAGTAATTAAAACACAGTTAGCTCTACAAGTCCAAACCATAATGGAACAGCTTAGGTTTTACTTTTTCTAATCTCTTTTTTTGCATGCTCTCTTTTCCAGGAAGACTGATACCTCTAGCTGGCTTATTTCAAACAGGAAACTCCCTTGAAAGGTGCTGGTGAGGAAGAGGGATTCCAGCAGAAATGTAGGATATTTAGAGCCTTACAACCTGCCTCTTCCCTGCATGGCCTCAGCATCACCACCTGGTTCTCCCTACAGAAAACAAGCAGGAAAACTTGGCTGTGGGATGCCCAGCTTTGGCACGAGGCTGCAGCACCTCCAGTGCCACCTGAGAAAGCTGCTTGGATTTTCAGTTTTCCAACTGCGAGGTTCCTGCCCGACGAGGATTAGGGACAGAGCTGCTGCCTGCACCATCCCAGGGCTGCTCCTGTCCTTGCCTCCTGAATTGGTTTTGTTCTGTTTCTGTAGGAACTGGCCCCGTGACAGGGATGGAAAACACAGTCCAAGGGCATAATCCCACTGCTCTGAGGAACAACACTGAGGGCAAAGCCACATCACTCACAGAGGGGAAAAGCAAAATAAACCCCAAACAAGTGGGTGACAGCACAGCTCACAGTTCCTGGTCAGTCTGGCTCTAACAGTAGCCATGGAGGAGACCCTGACTTTGTCCCACCCCTGATCCCACTCCTCTCCTGCCCCATCCCAACCACTGGGACCTGAAGCAGAGCAGGGAGAGCAACTCAGTCCTTTGAGGTTCATTTCCTACAACTGCTTGTCCACTTTCCCTAGCAAATATTTCTAATATTAAAACAGTAACTTCACTATGTTTCCCCCCTTTTTCATATGGTTTGGTGGAAAAAAACATGGAAAATACTGCTTATCTGCTTGCTGTCTGACAGGGGAACGTGCCAAGAGGATGCTGAGCTTCTTTTGATGGGATGGGATGGGATG
>PYHW01010008.1:1370643-1408347 GCA_013186435.1 Turdus rufiventris | reverse complement strand
CACCGCTGGGTGGCGGCACGAGCCCGTCCTTTCCTCCGAGCGGGGCCGGATTCCTTTGGGAAGGGACGGAAAACTGGAGCGGAGCGTTCCTGCATCCCTGAGCCTTCATCCATCCCCATGTTCCTCCATCCCAGAGCGTTCCTGCATCCCTGAGCCTTCCTCCATCCCCATGTTCCTCCATCCCAGAGCGTTCCTGCATCCCTGAGCCTTCATCCATCCCAGAGCATTCTCTCCATCCCGTTGTTTCTCCATCCCGATGTTCCCCATCCCGATGCTCCGCGGGTCTCTCCCAGGGGCTGCTCTGGCTTTGCAGCTCCCGGGCTGTGCCCTCGGGCAGGCTGGGACTGGGAACGGGGATTGTTCCCGATCTCAGCGGACTCAGTTGAGGTGCGATGGGGACAGGGGAGCCGGAGATGTCCCCGTGGGAGAAGCACTCCCAGTTCGGGTTCAGGGGTTCAGCAGTGTGGCCGTGCTGCTCCTCCTGCATTCCCTGGAGAACAAAACACCTTCCTTTCAAAATTCTTTGTCCTCTCATCCCCATCTGTATTCCCAATAAAACCAAACCGAGGCACTCCGGAGCAGTACGAGGATCCCAGGTCATGGATGAACTCTGAATTACGGATATTCCACATCTGCAGCTGCCTGGGGAAAGTCTGGGGTGTGAGGTTGCTTTCCCCAGATCTTGCTTCCAGGCAGGGAAAGGGAAGAGCAGGAAGCTTGTAAGGAATAAATTGGGTTTGTGGATGGTCCCACAATAGGAGCCCAGCCTGGTGAGCACAAAGGTCAGAGCAATCAGACAAAACCTTTTCCTGCTATGGATTCAAGGAGCAATTCTGGAGGGTTTGCTTTTCTCTGCCGTGACAAACCCCAGGTCTGACGCTGCTTACCAAGCACAGGGTCTGCCTTAATTCAGAGTTAACACCAACACCGATATTTGGGTAAAAGACTTCACCATTTCCTGACCAGGACCCAGCTCTGCTGCCTAACTTGGCCCTGAAGGCAACGGGAATTAATTCTTTGGGAGATTTGAGCTCCCCCACTTCTATTCCTTTATTTAAAGCCACCATCCCCGCGTTTCCCGGCCGTGATGGATGCGGGAACAGAGCTGCTGCTGTCGGGGAGCTCCTGGAATTATTCCTGGCATCCACGGTGCGTGGCTAAAACGCTTTGCAGGATCCTTCCTGAATCAGGGCAGAGCTCCCAGCAGGGCACGCCGCTCCCTCGGGGATGCTGTGCCATCCCCAGGGTGACACCATCCGCACGGGGATGCGGATTGTCACAGAGACATCTCCTCCGGGGACCCTGGGGACAATGCCAGCGGCTGAGCGGCACAGGAAGGATCCCAGCGGGATTCTGGAGCTCAGCCGGCCCGGACTCGCTGCCTTTGTTCGCCCGCACAATGGAAGGGCTGCCCTGACACAGCCGGGATCCTCTGGGAAGCGATTCCACACGGCTGGGACCGGGATCCGGGCACATCTGAGGGAAAACGGAGGGATCAGAGTGCCCGAGTGGTGCTGGGGTGGAGACAGCACCGATGGGATGGGATGGGATGGGATGGGATGGGATGGGATGGGATGGGATGGGATAATGGGATGGGATGGGATGGGATAATGGGATGGGATGGGATGGGATGGGATGGGATGGGGTGGGACAGTGTGTGGGGGTGAGCCCATTCTCAGTACTAAGTAACAAAAATTGCCCTATTTGCCAAATCTTGTTCTTGGTAAAGACTAAAATCAAATGGCTTTGAGGAAAGCTCATCAATGAACCAGAGTTAAAATATTTGCAACATTAGTGCAGGAGCCAGAGCAGGGGAAGCAGCTCCAGGCAAGGGGATGCTGTATGCTGCTGGAGGGAAGATGTCCCTCCCTGGGGAGCTGCTGAGGATCAAAGCTGCTGCCACAAACACCTGCAGCTCCCATGGGGAGGCCACTGTGAGGCTGAGTTTCCATGTGGGACACTGCCAGCTCCATCTGTGGGGGTGCTGGGAGCTGCTTCCACACAGGACAGCGCCCAGTAGGCATCTCCCCTCTGGAACTGACCCCACCTGTCCTGGCTCCTCAGCAGGGCCTGGGAAAGGGGCTGTGTGTCCAAGGAAGTGGGAGGGAAAGGACCTCTGGTGTCCCTGTGCCCACCTTGGGGCAGCAGCAGCTCCCAGCCAAGCACCACTGAAGTGAAGCTGCCTCCTCTGTCTCAGGCCCATCGAGGGATTTGCACATCCCAAATTCTGGAAGGGCAGGAGAGGGATTTTATTTAGTTCTGGGCACTGTGTTTCTAATGGGGAAATTAAAGAACATCAAGCCCCCAAACTGCTTTTCCCTTTCTGACAGTGATGTGTGGGACAAGGCTGACAAAGGACAGAGGGGCACTTCGGGCAGTGGGGAGAAAAGTCCTGCAGATATTCCTGGTTAACTTCTATAAAAATGATTTAGTTGATATTCTTCTCTCTTCCTCCAAATCTCACACCTTCATCACTTTTTTGGAAACTCTTACTCTAAAAAGCCAGGACAGAAGACAACTTCCAAGTGACCACCTCGTCCTGGGCCAAAGGGCTGGTGTTACCCACGGCAGGTGAGCTCAGCCATCACCTTGAGATGGATGTCACCACCACAGGGCTCATGCAACCGCCAAAAGCCAAAAAGCAGAGGGCTGAGCTGCCCCTGTGCATGATGCAGACTCTCATCTAAAGAGTCTCCCAGCTGGGGAGCGATGGCACAGGAGGGGACCTGAACATCAGCACCAAACCAACAAATGAAACCCCCAAACACAAAACCCTGGCAAACAACCCAAAACTGCCCACAATGGCAGGACAAAGACCACACAACCGCCGAGAGGGAGCAGAAAACCCAAGCAGAGAAACATCCATTACCAGAGTAACCTCCCGATGACTTGATGTACATCTGCCCATACTGCTCCTCCACCATGGTGTCGTAGGCCTCGTCGTCCTCCTCATCCTCCTCGTTGTGGTACGAGGTGGGGCTGTCGGTGGTGGGGATGCTGCTGGCGCCGGGGCTGGTGCGCTCTCCCTGCGAGTACTGCACCTGCTGCACGTTGGGGATCAGCGTGGCCAGGTTGGGCATCCCGTAGTAGGAGACGCGCGACAGCTTCAGGGGCCCCGCGCCGGTGCCGCCGGCGCCGCCGGGTCCGTCCCGGGATCCCGGCTCCAGGGGCCGCTTGCCAGGCAGGCCTGGCAGGGCCTGCAGCTCCAGGTTCTCGTGTTTGACGCGCGTGAGGAGCGGGATGGGCATGGAGGGGGACATGACGTAAGGAGCCGAGGCCGACTGCAGCTGGTTGCAGGGGCTCTGCGGCTCCGAGCTGGGGTCTTCGATCATGGTGGTCTGAGAGTCACAGTGGGGAGAGCTGACCTTGAACATCAAGTCCGTGCCTTTCTCCACGATGTGCTGGATCTGCAGGAAGCCCGCCGTGTACATCACCACCAGCTGCTCGCTGGCTGCCATGGTCAGCTTGCCGGTGTAGCAGAAGGACAGGATCTGCTGGAAGCAAGCGGGGGGGACGGTCCCCGGCAGCTCAAAGGCGTTTTTGCTGTTCCCACTGAACAAGTCTCGGAAGTAGAGGCTGCTGGCGGCCAGCACAGCCCGGTGAGCCTTGAAGGCTTGGCCCTTCACCACGATGGAGACATCGCAGTAGAGCCCCAGCAGCCGCTGCTCGTTCAGGCAGCCCAGAACGGTGTTCCCGAAGTTGGGAATCTCTATGTGCAACATCTGCGACATGGCTCAGGATCGGCTGGAGCTCCTCAGACATTCAATGCAGGAATATCCAAAGTAGGGCACATCTGAAAAAGGGAGAAGGCAGGGAAGAGAGGAACAATGTTTTTAGACAGTTCACCAGAGCAGGCAGGAGCACAGGAACCCACCTCACCCGACATCAAAGGCTCCAAGCCGAGCTCTGAGAGCCAACACGGAAAAGCAATCGCTTATAAAAATTACTTATCGATGGTTTCGAGTGATGTTGGGAATGCTACTGGTGGATGGCAAGGGATATTCCAAAAATGCAAGTATTTCCTTGAAGTTGTGGTCTGTTTAAATAAGCACCACTGATTTATTCCCCCGGGGGTTTTTACTTTATGCAGGAAAATCTGAACGATAATGGGAGAGAACAGTAAAGCAAATGAAAGGCAGTCAGACAGATCTCGGTAGCATTATATAAGAAACACAACAACCAGCAGCTATGTTGAAACTACAGAAAAGATATTTATAAAACAATGTGCCATTCTGCCTGAAATAAATACAGGATTCTGCCGGAGCGAGAGCTCCCAGGAAAAAGCACTTTGAAAAGCAATCTTCCCATTTGCACCAGAAAGAGGGAGCATTTCAACAGTTAAACCCCTTCTCAACAGATTTATCCTCCAACAAAACCAGGCTTATCTCCAAATTAAGCCAGATATTTGAGCCCCAATAAAACAAACCCAACGTGCCTGCCGCAGCGAGCCGCCTACCAAGTTGTCTTCTGATTTTCCTCCCCCAGATCCTGAGCGGGGCAGGGGCAGCCCCAGCCCAGCCCCTGGTGCAGGAGGAGCCCCCAGCCCGGTGCCCCCGGTGCCAGCAGCGAGGATCCTGCGAGCCAGCCCAGCCTGGGGGCTCCGGCTCTGCATCCCTCTCTTCAGGGCCAGCTGTACCTTTTGGCCATGGGCAGAATTCCTGCTTCCACCTCCCAAAAAAAAAAAAAAGACCCAGGCGTTGGAGCAAAAGCTGGAGCAGGTAGCGCTGGTGCAGGCTGGGCGCTGAAACTCCAGCGGAGCAAATCACTGCGGATTCACCGAGCCCAGACCCCCCCGTGCTCCCTCCCCAAAGAGTCCAGGAGATTTAAAATCCTGCCTGCCTCTAATACTACTGAAGAAAAACTACGTTTAACTAATACTGAAAGCTCAGAAGAACGATTTTTTTTTTTAAAGAAAAAAAAAAATAGAAGTTTATCTGAGAAAGATTAAAAAAAAAAATCTCTGGAAAGAAAATAATAACCCACAAAGAGCTGCTCTGTTCCCAATGCCGAGGGGAAAAAAAAAAGAAAAAAAAAAAAGTCCTATCTGCAAGGCCACGGGGTAACAGGAAGAAAAGGGAACACACTCGGAGCCAATTTAATTGTATCTGCATGGTTAAAAAAAAAAAAAAAAAAAGAAAAAATTCTTCCAAGCGAGGAAGTTCGCGGTGCCTTCGCCTGGCCGGGAGCGAACGTACCTTGAGCAGCGTCCCCGGCGCGGCTGCTGCCGAGGGGCTCCTGTCCCCCGACTGCTGAGAGCTCAGGGGAGGGGGAAAATAAAATATAGTATCAAGCCCTGGGTTTGTATCTGCTGGAGCTCAAGCTTTTACCAAGTCAAATCTCCCCGGCAGCGCACAGCATCTAAATGAATAGGCCGGATGCAGATTAACATTCAGGCTGCTCTCTGCAATGAATAGAGCCCTTTGATTAGGGACCTGAAGTAAATGCCAGTTTCAAACCGAAGCTTTAAAAACAGAGAAATATCAGTGCCAGAGGAATGCTCTCAGTGTTGGTACAAGACAGACTTTTGATGAGTCACTGCAATGCAAACAAAGATGGCAGAAATACTGTACTGTATGCTGATGAAATGCTTAGTGGTGCCACGGCAACTGAGACAGGTTTTAAATTTATAGTGCAGTTTTGCATATGAATTACGCTGTAAACTGCCTCCCCTGCCATCTAGTACATCCAGAGTGTCAAAGCATTTAAACTATTCCAAACAGTCTGCAGAGCTGGCACTGCTGCTGGTTAACTCCTGCGGCCAGGGGAAGGCACGGAGCTGGGGGTGGAGAGCATCCCCTGCATCCCCCCAGCATCCTCCTGCATCCCTGAGCATCCCCTGTACCCCCTCAGCATCCCCTGCATCCCCCCAGCATCCTTCTGTGCCCCCAGCATCCCTTGTAGCCCCCCAGCATCCTCCTGTACCCCCAGTATCTCCTGTACCCCCTCAGCATCCTCCTGCATCCCTGAGCATCCTGCTGCATCCTGAGCATCCTCCTGCATCCCTGAGCATCCCCCTGCATCAGCCCTGCATGCCTTCAACATTCCCCTGCATTACCCCCACATGCCCCCAGCATCCTCCTGCATCCTCCAGCATCCTTAGCATGTCCCCTGCATCCCTCCAGCATCCTCAGCATGTCCCCTGCATCCACCCCAACAGCGCCTGCATCCCTCCAGCATGTCCCCTGCATGCCCCCAACAGCCCCTGTATCCCCTCAGCATCCTCTGCATCCCCCCAACAACCCCTGCATCTCCCCCAGCATCCTCCTGCCTCATCCAGCATCCTCCCACCTGGCCCAGCATCCCACCCCAAGAGCTCCCCAAAAGCACCTGCCCAAAAGCACAGCTTGGGGAATGCCCAAATCTGCCCAAAATAAAGGTGCTTCTTGAGTCACAGTCCTGCTTCCTGCCCCCCCAGATCCCCCCTCCCCAATACAAGAAAGCCTTTCAAATGCAGGAAAAATGTTTACCCCTTGGGGAAAGCTTCTTTCAGTCTGTGGCTGAATCCACTAAAAGCAAATCCATTTGCTTAAGTAATGAAATCCCAGTCACATTGTCTCCTGGATTCAGATTTTAAATTACCTTCGCATTTATTGAGCATGTTTGGTGCTTTTTTCTGGGAAAGAGGGTGGGGCCTCCCTTTGCTGATTTCTCTCTTGCCCAGAGCGTTTTTCCTTGTGCCACTGGCCTTGGATTTGGTTCGATTGCTGAGATGGTCACACAGAGTTAAAATTCCAGGGATGAGAGGTGAGGCCGTCCCTAGAGCAGGATAACTGCAGGGAGCACAGGGCTGGTGATGCTCCAGCCTGACCTTTCCCTCCTGATCCTGATCCTGCTCACAGCTCCACTTCCACATCCAAAGGGATGTTTGGTGCATTAAGTTCAAGCCCAGGGCAGGGAAGTGCTCCCAGCAAAGCTCTCTGGCACGGCTGCCCTGAATCCCACAGCATCTGCAGCCTCACAGAGCCTGGAGAGCCACGCAGGGCCTCCAAACCCCTCATCCAAACTCATCCAAACCCCTCAGCAGGTCACTGAGCTCTTTGCCTGGTGCTGGTGAGAGGGACTGAGGTGACATCCCACGAGGAGGTCAGATATGACACAACAATCAAGCCAAAATCTCTCCCAGCCACGACACCACCCATGTCTGCTGGAGAAAGGATGGAACCTGCCCTGGCGAACAAAGATCTGCTCTGGATCTGTGAAAATTACTGAGAAAAAACTGAGTTACAGAAAAAACATCACTGCTGAGGCACCTAAGGAAGCCTCATCTATAGTGATGGAAGAGTGGAGAAGGAATTCCTCCTCTTTTCCTCCAGGAAGGGCTCCCTCAAAACTGGAGAAAACACTTTGGACCCAGCAGGGCAGGATATGTGGGACCAGCCAAGGACAGCTTGGTAGCACAGAACAAGCCAAATTAAAATAAATATCAATTATTAATATTACTTAGAATTTGCTCTAGAAACAAACAGGCTTGTCAGGAGCAAGCCGTGTCTCTCCCCAAAAGCACCAAATTGTGCTGGTTTAGGGTATGTTTAAGCCAGAAAGAAGGAACAAAGTGCCCCAGCATCCCAAATCTTTGGCAAATCTCAGATAAAACCTCCCAGGAGAGTTTGAACCAAGATGCTCCGCACAAAATGGGAAATGGGGGGACAGTAACAGTGTTTGGTTTAGAGAGAATCAAGGAACACAAGCAAAGCCACGCAAGGAAGCTGCAAAAGCCCAAACCACTCCAATAAACCATCAGCCAGGACTGCTGGAATTTTTTACTTCTTCCTCCCTCTACCCCTTCCTTTTTATGACCAGAATATATAAAACAAGCTTCCCAAAACCCAACCCAAAACCACCCCAAATCACAGAGAAATAAAATAAAACAGTCTTGAAAGCCCAGGAGAACCTGCTCACCATCAAACCTCACATTCCCTAAAAATCAACAGCAACAAAAAGCTACTGTGATTAGACAGCAAATGCAACAAAGCTTGATAATTCCTAAGTTTAAAATTCCCTATTAAATATGATCATTTTTCTTTTAAATAGAGCACCAGGTGACTTTTGAAGGGTTGGAAATGGTTTCAGCCCATCTGACACAGGAAGAGCTGTGCTGCAGGAGAAATGACCTTTGCAATTACAGATGTAAGCTGCATTTTTCCAATCTCATCTCCCAAGCTGAGCTGCGTCCCAAGCTGCAGGAGGAGCCCCCAGCATGAACATCACCCCAAAAAATCCAGTCCCCTTTGGGCTGGAATGTCCTACAGGTGACAGCCCAGCAACTGGACATCTCCAAATGGGAAAACTTGAATAAAACTGGATTAAAACCAGACAAACATCCCCCACCTTGATCATTTTACATATGTGACCATTCAAGCAAAACATCATTGTGTTTTCTGATGGCTGTCTCTTTTTCCAGCTCGTGGATACAGGAGGATAATTTGCACATCTCTGCCTGATTTTTGTAAAGTCATAGCCCTTGTCACAAGATGTTCATAAAAAATGCAGCCGTTATTTGAGACAACTTCCAGGAGAGTTTGGGAATTCTCAGTTTCTGCATTCATCTGCTTTGGGGGGAAAGAAAAAAGCAGGTTTGCTCTTTTCCAAACTAATTCCCTGCTCCAAGGCCTGAAAGGTCAGGGAGAGGCGACAGCAACAAAGGGAAAAAAGCATCGACCTAGAATAAGATGCTGCCATCACAGCTCCCCCAGGAGTAATCAGAAATAATTAGATAATGTATTTAAATTGTCTTTTTTTCTTAGCCAAACAACAGAGAGACTCAGTGGAGAATCATTCCCCCAAAAGCCCCCAAATATCCCCCAAGTCCTGCAGTTCCCCAGGAAGGTGAGCTGGGACGGGGACAAAGGGACAGGGACCCTCTGGGGGTGGCAGACAAAGCAGCCAAAGGCTTTCAGCCCCCCACCAAAGCCCCTGGAAAGAAAAGAGCTGAAAAGTCCTGCCCTTGAAGGCCCCAAAAGGTCAAAGGAAACTTCCCTTTCTTCTGTAAATGAGGAGAGAGGGGGGAAAATCCCACCCTTGGATTTGAGGCTGGCAGGGGGACGTCACCCAATTGGGCAGGGGGTCCCCAAAGCCACCCAAGCCCCCAAACACAGGGGTGGCACCTGCCCTGCTCTCACTGCAGGGTTTGGGGGTGATTTCCCCATTTTTTAATTGCAAAAGAAATGTAAAAACCCAGGGGAAAATATGCAACAGCTCACTGCAAACTCAGTGGCCAAACAGCATCCCCTGAGCCCTGATGCTGTAATACCTCAAATAAAAAAAAGAAAAAAAGAGTTAAATAAAATAGAGTTAAGTAAACTAAAGAGTTAAATAAAATGAATAGCTAAATAAAGCCAAATAAAATGCACTTCAGGTCGAGGCTGAGCATATTCCCCCCACCCCTGCATCGCAGGCTGTGCCAGGGAGCCGAGAAGCCAAAATGCAAAGACTTTGCACCCCCACCCCAAAAACTGAGCATCCCCTCCTCGAGGTGAGAAAATCCAGGAGAGGAAAGGAAAGGGATTGAGGCACAGGTTTGGATTCCTGCACAGTGTTTGGCAGGGGGAAGAAAACAAGGTTAAGTTCAGTAATCGAATGGCAGTGAGACTCCTCTCCTGCAGCACTGGTATCTGCAGCTCCAAAGTATTTATTTTTGAAATGCTGCAAGTGGCAAGCGGCGCGGACGGACCCTATTTTTAGTGTAGCAGCCAGTGGCAATGGGTGAAAGAAGATTATTTCTGCCTTATTAAGAGCAGAAAGTGAATTTGCAAATATTACTCAGTAAGACACGGGCAGCCCACACGCAGCAGACATGCAGCACGGAGCCACCGCCGCTTCAGAATGCTCCAAGTTCGCACAGAAAGTACAGAGCTGGAGTCTGGGGCAGGGGACGGGGGGGACAGATGGAAAAGTGAATTGGAATCAGGGTGATGGTGCAGCTCAGGAGGTGTGGGCAGCCCGAGGATGGGGTACTGGGTGCTCAGTTTGGGATGCTGGCACTGCTCTGGGGTCTCTCCTTGGGGAGCTGGCACTGCTCTGGGGTCTCTCAGAGGATTCTGGCACAGCCCCAGGGGTCTCTCTGAGGATCCTGCCACAGCCACAGGGAGGCCAGCACAGCCCTGAGGGGTCTCTGCCCAAGGACCCTGGCACAGCCCCAAGCATCTGTCTGTGGGGACCCTGGCACAGCCCCGAGGGTCTCTCTGTGGGGACCCTAGAACAGTCCTGGGGACTCTTCCTGGAGACCCCAGAACAGCCCTGGGGGCTCTCCCTGATCCCCCTGCACATCTCCAAGGGGTCTCTTTATGGGGACCCCGGCACAGTTCCAAGGACCCCAGCACTGCCCCAAGGATCTCTCCCTGATCCCCCTGCACATCTCCAAGGGGTCTCTTTGTGGGACCCCAGCACAGTTCCAAGGACCCCAACACAGCCCCGAGGGTCTCACGCTGTCCCCCAGCACAGCTCCAAGGGATTTCTCTTTGGGGACCCCAGAACTCCCCCAGGGGTCTCTCCCTGTCCCCCATCAGTGCCCCAAGGGTCTCTCCCTGTCCCCAGCACTATTTTGAGGGTCTCTCCCTATCCCCAGCACTATTCTGAGGGTCTCTCCCTGTCCCCCAGCACAGCCCCAAGGGGTCTCTTTGTGGGACCCCAGCACAGTCCCAAGGACCCCATCACTCCCCCAAGGGTCTCTCCCTGTCCCCCAGGGGTCTCTCCCTGTCCCCAGCACAGCCTGGGTGCCAGCCCAGCCTGGCTGTGTCCTGCTGCAAGGTGAGTCACCGGCAGCCCGGGTGCACCGCGGCTCCTCGAGGTCACCCACCCGGCAGCTCCAAAAAGTGCCGTCATTCAGCCAAGGCGAAGCGTGTTATTGCCATTATTATTTAATTAGCTCTTTTTTTTTTCCCCTTTCTTCTTCCCCCCTTCCCTAACACTGATCTTAAGAGCTCTCAAAGCAAGGAGAAGCAAAAAATAGAAAATGCAACATTTTAATTTTTTTTTTTTCAGATTGCTGCAAGGGGAAGGGAAAAGGGAGAGACACGGCTAGAAAATACAATTATTCTGCAGAACGGAGTATTTTGCCATCTAATAAAAACTCAAGACCCCGAGTAAGTTACTGCCACAGGAAAGCACAGAGCACCCCATCACCCTGCCTGCAGCAGCCCATCACAAGCACTAATTCCCATCCGTAACACATCAAAAAAGACAAGTGCCATGCTGAATCCTATTCTCCTCACTCCTAGTACACAACAGCAGAGCTAGCAATACATAACATGCATGACTCAGTCCTAGCACCGTGCCACTACGGAACAGAAAGCTTTAAAATAAAGTAAATATCTTAAAAGGTCAATTAAAAAAAGCTTACAAAACATCAGACGCTGCTTCTCGCTAGAGCTCATTACCTAGTATGGTGGAGCTGCCTGTGTGTTTTTTTTTCTTGTGCAAGTTAGTCTGTGAGTCAGCATTAACACACATGAGAACATCAGGAATACTGCCTAGTTCTGATGCAATGGAGGTTGTAAAAAAAAAAAAAAAAAGAAGAAGAAATCGCACTCGGTTTGGACAGGAGCCTGTAATTCAATTGCCTTTACTTTTCAATTACTGCATAGCCTACCCTGACCAACCTGCAGAGGGGAAGGAAACTTTGCTTACATCTCTGTCTTAAAATTAATGACTTTTACTTTTGGCTACAGCTTATTCTCCCTGCTTAAAGAAAAAAAAAAAAAAAAAAAAAAAAAAAAANTGAGCCCGTGCAGCAATTGGGATCCTCAGGTTTTTGTAGGAATTTCAGGGCTGCCAAAAAGTTCTGGTGAAGGGAGATATTTATACATTAAACTTTTAATACTCTATAAAGCAAAGCTACAATTGCATCTGAGCTTGATCCTTAATGGAAATAGAAGCTTGCAGACAAGGGAAGTCAGAGACTGCAGGAATTTTAACTCTGCGCTTCTGGGTCCAGACAGGCAAACACCAGACTTCACAGGAGCTTCTTCAAAAATGAGGGGCTTGCTCATTCAGCAAAAACTCTGAGAAACCTAAAATTGGTGACATGAGGTGGCCACCCCAGCCTGACACCCACTCTGCACAGGCAGACAGAGGCAAAGCTGCAAACCTGCATTTTTAATATATTGCATTTACTGCTTGTGCTCCAGCACAGAATTCCCTTTTCCTGGGGGGAAAACCCCCCCAGACTGATCCCTGCCCCCAGGATCGAGTACAAGAGCCTCAGCACTGACTTCTCATTTCTGCCTCCTCTCCTCCTGCAACAAAACCTTCACTGGGGGCAACAAATTGTGCCCAAAGCTTCAGAATTTTCTATTTCTGTATCACACCCTAAAACACCCCCAGACAACACTGCAGCCCAGGAAACTGTATTATATATATACTGCTGATGACTATATACATGAAATATTATAATACTGATGGTGTATGATCAATATATTATTTATATATATATTACATGCTAAGCTACATTCACCAGCATCTGACAAGTTCTGAGCTGCTGGGAGAGCCCAGCACGGAAATTCCTTAAATCTGGGTTTTTTTAATCTCTGCAGCAGAGAGGGGTCAAAGGTTGGAGTGAGAAAGTCTCCCCAGTGCTCACGACCTCAGCTGCTCCCACACCACCAAACACTGACCAACCCCCAAAAATATAAAATATAAATAGGTCATCTAATTCATATGGATTCATAATCCAGCGGAACACAAGAAATGCCAAACCCCAGTTCAGTTTGCTGGTTTGTTTTCATGAGCAGACACAAACACTGCAAAACTCTTTCTCTATTTTCCAAGTATAAATACTTATTAATGCTGATTAACCAACACAGAACCCCCTAATATCAGAGATCAATCAATTCTGCAGCCTCTCCTGCAGGCAAGGGTCTGTCTCAAACCAGTAGGAGCCTGGTGGGGTTATTTTTTCTTAAGCATGTGGGATACTTGAATACAGATGAATTGAGTTTTAAAGGAAAAAACCCAAGCAGCAACTTCTGGGCCAAGTTCTTGTGTGCCAAACTTTTCAACTGCCACAGCACAGCTCGACAGTGTTTCAAAAGAATTTAAGCACTGTTTTGAATACTGCTGACAATCTTCCTCATCAAAATTTGTAATTTAAATACCTCAAATCTGAAAAGCACGCTCCCTGGGGCATGCTGCATTCTCCCTCCCCACCACCTTCCCTCCCCAAGCCCCATTTGGAATAAAATCCATTGCTTTCCATGTCTGGCTGGGTTTTCCCCCCTCCTGCAGCCCCCAGCATCGCTGCATCCTGCAGGGATCCCAGCACTGGAGCAGAGCTGGAGCTCTGTGTGCACCCCAAAACAAAACCACCTTCCTCTTTTGGAGCTCTTGAGGCTGATTTACAGATAAAACCAGTCACTGGTTTAGAGATAAAATCACTGATTTAGAGCTAAGTCCAATGAGTGATTTAGGGCTAAAACCAGTTAATGATTTAGAGTTAAAACCAGTCACTGACTTAAAGCTAAAACCAGTTACTGATTTAGGGTTAATCCAGTTAGTGACTTAGGGCTAAAAACCAGTTAGTGATTTAGGGTTAAAACCAGTTATTGATTTAGGGTGAAAACCAGTAACTGATTTAAAGCTAAAATCAGTTGCTGATTCAGAATTAAAACCAGTTACTGATTTAGGTTTAAAACCAGTTACTGATTTAGGGTTAAAACCAGTTACTGACTTAGGGTTAAAACCAGTTAGTGACTTAGGGCTAAAAACCAGTTAGTGATTTAGGGCTAAAACCAATAACTGATTTAAAGCTAAAACCAGTTTCTGATTCAGAATTCAAACCAGTTACTGATTTAAAGCTAAAACCAGCCAGCAATTCAGACTAAATCCAGCCTGCCCTGACTCCTGCACGGAGAAGGGGTTAATCCAAGGAGCCCCATCCCATTCCCAGTGGATAAAATATTCCTTCAGTGTCAATAATCCCCAGCCTGACCCTGGGGGAGCAGCTGAAGGGATTTTTTGGGGTTCCCGTGCTGCTGGAGCAGCAGCTCCATTTTGGCAGTGTTTAAGATTCCCTCCCAGTGCTGCAGAAGCACCTTGAAAGGTCGACGAGCGCTTTCATATTCTCCGATCCATCTCCAACGCTGCCGCAGACGAAAGGGATTGACCTAGACAAGAACTGCTGTGAAATAATCCATCACCACCCCTCGCCAGCCGCAGCCCTGCCTTTGTCATGGGAATCTCACCTACCTAGTGCAGCCTGGAGAGGTTTTAAATCCCAGCCCTGCTCTCCTGGGATGCAACCAAAGCAATGCGGAGCGCCAAGCCGGCACACAACAGCAAAATTCCTCCATATTCCAAAGCCCCGTGCCCATTACCCAACTCATTAAAGACAGTAATACTTTGTAACACACTCTAATCTTTAATATTCATAGCTTGCTGCATTTGCATATCATGCCATAAATAGTTGAAGCAGAGGTAAAACACAAAGCGCTCCACTTGCATTTCTAATTACGCCTAAAATCAAATGTAAATCACAACACATCCGAGACACTGAAAATATTAAATTTGCTGGCTCTCAGTTAAAAATCTTTTGAATATCCCCCCACCAAACCACGCTCACAAACCCAATTATTTTTAAAAATAAAAATCAAAGGGGTTCACATTGTGTATTTTTAAAGAGGAGCTGACAGCCCCAATCCCAGCAGCATTTCCAGCTCATCTCCCCAAAAACCATCCCTAAAAACCTGCCCTTCCCACGGGGCTGGGCTGCAGCTGCCCATTTCACCTTGCTCTTTGCAGGAACAACAGGAACCTTTTGCCCCAGTGTGCCTGGAAAAGCTGATCTCCAGCAAAGGAGGTAAATTTGAAACATCAGCTCCAATCTGAACTCAGGCTGGCTGGAGGTCAGGGCTTTGGATTTGGGAGAGGAAGGAGAGAAGTCCTGGGGCTGGGAGCTGTTCAGTCCCAAGGTTTTGGGGTGCAGAAGGAAACATAATTCCTGCTCACAGGGTGTTCTGTGCTGTGTTTTTCTCCAGAAAGAGCCCCCAGAGGAAGCCACTGCTCCTTTGGGGAGCATTCAGGAACCCCATTCAGCTGCTCCTTGGAAAGGTTTGGTGTCAGTGAGCCCTGTGCTCCCTCCAGGTACATCCCAAAGATCCTTTTTATAGGAGCTGCAGCAAATTCACCTGTCTCCCCCAGAAAGGAGCCTGGGGAACTGTGTGGAGCTGGCAGTGGCTCGTGGGACTTCAGTCCCCAAGCACCACAGTCCTGGAGGATTGTTCCACAACAACTCCAATTTCTCAGCTTTTAGGGAGAAGCGTGGCAGGCTGCACCCCTGGGCAAACAGGGGTGAGGTGTCCTCACCTGCACACAGGAACTGAGCCCACTTCCCCCAGCTCACCAGGCACCAGGAGACTTTAGATCTGCAAAGCACCTCGATATCTTTGGATAAGAAGTGTTCTTAGCACATTCCTGAGAGCGGCACAAATGATTTCCCTGATGCTTCTGCATCAGGCACCATGAAATCCTCATGATTTTATGGAGGGTGTTTATGGAAATCCTCTTGATTTCATGTTAGTCCATCACCACCACCGTGTGAACATGCACATTTTTAGTTCAAGAGCACTGCAACCTCAACCCAACCCTGCACTTTGCCCACCACACTGATCCAACACGCTGCTGCTGCTCCAGGAGGCTCAAAACCTTCCCAACCTTCATCCATCTCCCCACTGCTCCTCTTCACCTCCCAATAAACTGCTCACAACAGACACAGCATCCACAAAGACTCAAGGTTTTACAGCTTCATGCCTTAAGATTGAATGAAAATAAAATGAACTGAATTTTACAAAAATCCCAACTCTTTGGGAAGGCATGAGGTGCCCTGGCTGGGCAGAGGAAGGCTGGGTGCCACATGGATCCCTTCCCACTTACCTTCCCTTTCCCACCACATCTCACTGGAAGGCTGTTCCCAGGGAAAAAGGCATTTTTAAGTCACTTGAACCTGGATTAATTTTGAAGAAATCATCCAAACACCACCACAGTGAGCCGAACATCCAGTGGCCACCCCAGCTCCAATCTCCCTCCTGAGATTTCTCCCACTTAACAAAAGGCTTAAAGAGACTTCTGAGAATGAGAAGTGGGAAGAAGAAAATAAAAAACAAATGATCACTGCCATATTCTGCTACTTGTACACTTGTTTTCCTAAATCCCATCAGTGAATGGCTCCAGAGCTCCCCTTGCATCCCCCCCATTCCTGCCCTCCCTGGTGCTGCAGTTCATCCTGCTCCTTTTCCAGACTCAATTCCAGCTCAGCAACTCCATTGCACCAGTGCTAAGAAGGAGTTAAAAGCTTTTTTTCCTGCCATATCAACTTCCAAAGAATTCCAGAGACATCATTAAATTTAACCCCAAAAGGGGAGCAACCGCCCCGTGCCCCCAGCCCGTGCCCAGAAAGAAGTGAAAGCGAGCAGCTCCCAGCCTGCAAAGCCTTTCTGCTCTTCATATGCACCCTGGCATCTTGCCCAGACCTATTTTTAAGCCCATTTACTAGAAATCCCACAAATTAAAGGAAATACGGATAATGTTGTAAGAATCCTTTGGGCCAAATAAAAGCTACACATAATTTTCCTTGTGCATCAAGAGTAAGATCCTTAACCACAAAAACCAGATTTCCCCAAAGCTCTTTTGCAACAGTGAGAGAGAATCTTGTTTTGTAAAAAGTTGCTTTGATTCACTCCTGGATTACAGGGAGCTCCGCTGCCTCCCGGCCAAACCCGGGAGTGATTCCTGTTATGAAACAGAGAGGTGTTAGAACACAAATAAATTAAATTTATCTCCAGCTCTGGAAAGGGGAGTGCAGTGACAGCAAGGCACAGAGTGCTGTGGGGAGAAGCTGGAGGATGGTTATTGGGATTTTTCCTTCTGCAGAGGAGACTTGGGTGGGTTTATCTCCCAGCTGTGTGCTCACAGCGCTCAGGAAGGATCGGTGTGCTGGAAAATTTCCTGCTGCAGGCAGGACAGGTAGCACAGAGCCTCCTCTCCGCCATGCCCAGTCCCCATTCCCAGCTGCATCCCAGTGCCACCTGCACCCCCAGGATGGTGCCAAAGTGAGCTGAGAAAGGTCTCCACAGCATCTCCTCGAGGATTTGCTGTGGTTTTATACAAAAATAAATCTCTGCATCTCTGTTTGAATAATTACAGTGGGGTCTCTCATGGGGTGAGCAGAAATAAAGGAGCATCCACCTGCAGCAGGGCATTGGGAAGGAGGGAAGAGCTGTGTTCTACACAGCATCCACGATTTTAACTGCACAAAGACTTAAAATAAACTCCACTAACACTGCTTGTACCGGGTAGGATTAAAAAGAACACAACAACCAGATTCATGTTTCAATAAAATTCATCAGACAAGCAGAAACAGCCCCAAAACGCAGCAAGTCAAAGCAGCATTTGTGCTTAGTCCTGGCAGGGAGGGAATGAGGGGAAGGTGCTTCCTTTTCCCATCCAACCTCACTCTCCTTCATCCTCATCACTGGCTTAAAATGTCTTCCTCACAAACATTCCAGCTTCTTTTTAAAAAAGGAAAATAATGATGCAGTGGAATAAGCACTTCTCTGCTACAAACTCACAGATATGAACAGTTAAACACGCAACTTTGGGAACTTTTCCAAGATTTATATGTTTTGCATGGAAAGCAAATGTTGGTGTTTTATTTTTTTTTTTTTTCCCCTGCCTGGGAAAATATTTAAGCACCAAGTTTATGGAGCCAAGTCCATTTATTGCTGGTTTATGCTGCTGCTCAGACAGAATCTAATTAGTGATTTAAGCAGCACTGGGGGATGCAGCGCTGGCCGATGCCTGAGCCCCCAGCCTGGAGCTGTGCTGGCACGTGGCTCAGGCAATTCTGGCCCACACAGAGGTTTTATCCATGGTACAGGAGTGGCTGAAGGATGGCCACCCTTCCCTGGAGCATCCCAAGCTTCCCAGGAGAGCCCCCCAGCCCCACCAGCCCATTGCAGTTCTGCTTTTTGACGCAGGAAAAGTCTTTTCATGGCTGTACCCTTAGAAACAGTAACACCTGATTTGCATTTTCCTGGCCCATTTTACTGAATCCCTGCCTGCAAGTGTCCAAAGCCAGGCTGGACAAGGCTTGGAGCAACCTGGACCAGTGGAGGGTGTCCCTGAGCTTTAAGGTCCCTTCCAATAAAAATCATCCTGGAATTCTATAAAACCCTGAGATTCACTCAGTCCCCAAGCCTCAGCCACTTGCTCAGACCTGGAGACTTCCTCACAAGCTTCTTTTTGCACCAAGCCAGCCAGTGATTTTTGCCTCTGTATTTCCATTTATTTGTATATTTTTGCAGATCTTTCTGGCCAGTTAAACCAGAACCGTGGCAATTGCGAAATCCAGGAAATTTGCTGCAACACTCTGTAACTCTTGCAAGGCAATTAGCCAAAACCTCACACAAATAAGCTTTTTTGCCACACCATTCTAACCACCAAGCATTAACCCATTTTCTTAGGAAACAACATCTGCTGAAACAACTTCCTAATCTAGCAGCAGGCATGGAAAAAACCCACTGCAGTATCTCTAGTGCATGGTAAAGGGAATTAACAGGCAGATTTGTCCTGCTCAGAGGGTACTGACCAGACCCTCTCCCTGAAATATTTATTCCCTGGGGCAGAAAAAGTGTTAAGGTCAAAGGTTTTCCTGCATCACTTCCATGTTTTAAAGACAGAGGTGATGGAGGAGCAGCCTGGGGGATTTGGAGCAGGATTTGCAACCCTCAAAACCGAATGCTGTGGGCTCTGAAATCCTTGGAGCTATAGGAGCTGCACCCTGTAGCTGTAAGATAAATCAAAGCACAGCAGGATGGCACAGGTGTCATTTGTAAGAATAAATAAACTACTGGGAAATAAAATAAGTTTTCATTTCCTACCTTGGCCTTTATACAGCTTTTTTTTTTTCTGGAAAAATGGGAACATAGAGCCGAAATTAGGCTCCATGATTTGCCCTAGGAAAGACAGAGACCACACTGCATCCTTCTCCTCACTCCAGATTAAAAGAGCAGCCACACTTCTGTGCCATTGTTGGAACTCATTTCCTCCCTCACTCTTTGCCTCTGCTTTCTCCACCATCCTAAAAAACCAATAAAATAAAATAAAAAGCTTCCTTTTGGGAACACAGTGCTACTAATAAAGCTCCCATCTGTTGATAAGTCCGAGGAGTTGCACAAGGAGCAAGGAGGCTGGAGAGCTGAAAGGGAGTCAAGTGTTTGCATGGCTTTACTGAGAAATGAAATCCAGCTTTAAACACAGCAAATCGGAGACTATTCTGAATCACCTCTTGAATTTTTTAATGCTACTCCTGGGAGCACTGAAGGTAAATATGTTAATTTGACTTCAATCATGGTGCAGGAAAAAAAAAAAAAAAACAGCACACTGTATTAGTTTAGGGTACCAAGTCTTAAAACTATTCATGCATTTCTGCATATTTTATACTCAGCAAATAAAGTTCCAAGGTTCTATAAGGAGGCTGCAAAATTATTCTGAGTAAGCAATAATGAGCTGTGCATTATATAAGGCTGATACTAATGGTAATCTATTATTAAAATTTGAGAGTTACAGCAGCTCCATAAAAGTCCAAGAGTAGGTTTTCCTCCCTGGGAAGGGAGAACAGCATCTGGAGCAGGGAGGTTGGCCAGACAGGTTTTAGGGGACCCAAAGTGTACCCCAGGTCCTTGGGATTATCTGTCTAATTAACTCTTCCACAGGTAGCACTGCACAGGCACAGCAGGTTCACATTCCCAGCGCGTTTCATTCCCCACCTGAGCGTAACAGATCTCCCAAAATGCATTAAAAAATGAACAGGGTCTCAGGTTTGGACACCTCAGCCATCCCCAGAGCCAGCCTGACCCTCCATTCCTGTGATGCCCCACCTGGGCCCAGTGAAACCCAGTGAGCTTTTCCTACCCGTCCCCTCCTGCCAAATCATCTCCAGGACACCCAGGGTGGGATCCTGGACTCAAATGCACAATGGGAGAGGGCACATCCCAGCACTGGGTTGGAACCAGATGGGCTTTGAGGTCTCTTCCAAACCAAACCCTTCCATGGTTTTACAATGCTCAGCAAGTTCAAGCCAAGCTTTGCTCGGTGCTGGTTTGAGCTGGGTTTGTTCTGCTCCTCTCTCAGTCCCATTCCTTCCTGGAGATGATCCTTTCCTGGGGACTGCTGCTGCAGGATCCATCCCAGCGAGATTTTAAGGACAAATCATCCTTTCCTGGAACAGCACCTCTCTGCACTGCTGTGAGAGAAACAAACAGCAAAAAGCCCAGAGTTTGGCTCACTTTCCTCCTTCCTACATCTTTTGGTGAGAATGAAAGCAGTCTCTGGAGGCTGCAAATTTGGATCTGGAGAACTCACACAGAAATAGGCACATCAGGGAGGGACCAGGGCATGTCCATGTTTAATCTGCACACCTCCATCTCACAGGGTCATGGATCCTCAACACACTTGGGAACATGATGGTCTCACCTCATCACCTGGCCCTCGGAGGAAAATCCTCCCTTGGTTTGGCATGAAATACAAAATTGCATTTTTCCTGCGTTTCAGAGCGTGTTGCAGTTGCAGCCAAGCTCCTTTTCCCCACATGAAACCCTGCAGTAAGTGCAGATCCCGAAGGCAATGTTCTACCCAAATCAGAGGATAATGAAGCATAATAATTCCAGGAGAAACAAACTTAGGCTGAGACCTTTCTGCACCGAGAAGGATCTTAAACAGCGACGAGCTCTTTGCTCTCTCCGTGCTGAAAAAAAAGCGCAAAGGGAAGGAAACCAAAACAGAGCAGGTGAGATTTGCTGGGTGTTTATGGCATCCACCTGCTCTATGCCCATTCCCTGGGCTGAAGGAGTTAACAGCTCCTCTGGGATGTAACAGGAGCTGGAGTTAGTCACCCAGGCATGTCCGGATGGGAGCTGCCTATGAATGAAGTTGCCTTGGAGATGCAGCCAAAACCAATGACCAGATATTAACTTTTCACCACGGGCTGCCAAGGCAGGCAGAACATGTGAAACCAGCAGGACACAGCTCCCAGCCAAGCTGGAACATCCGGATGCAACGTCAGAGACCCCTGACTCCCCCCAGAGGAGTAAAACTTTGTGTCTTTGCTCAAGGAAAACGGGAGAAATTTCCCCTTGCAAAGCCAGGGGAAATCCAAGGGCTGGCAGTAAAACCCAGCTCTGGGACCTTCTGGAATGGGCAATTAATGTCCATAAGCAAGATGATGCCCTCCCTTGGTTTAATTTTAAAGTTGATATTAAAGATAGCAGCTCATTGCTATTAAAGATACCAAGCTCCTTAATTCTTTCTGGAATCAGCTTCATAAGCAGAAAAAAGCAGCACAGGCACCTTACCCAGTGCAGCTGAAATGAGACATCATGAAATAAAACCATTAAGGAGGAGTTCAGAGGCTGGGTTGGTGCAGGATCACACATCTGCCCAAGCCAGCACTTCTTCCACTTCCAAGGGCAGGTTTGGAGGTGGGAGAGCAGGAAGGAGAGGCTGCCCCAGCCATCCACTGCCTGCCAGGGCAGCCACACAGAAGGAAACTCAACTTCAAGCAGAGCTTTCTCAATCTCAGCTCGGAGCTTCCTTTTGTGCCCTCCTGAAGGTGCTCAGCCACGTCCCAAGGGGATCAAAAAGGAGGCAGCAGGTAGCACCAGGAGGAAGAGCATCCACTAAAGCCCATGGGTGAAACCTGCCTCACTGCTCCTCTCCTCCCAAGGGGAAAAAAAAAAAAAAAGCTTTTAACCACAACAATGCTGGCTCTGCATGAGATAAATCAGAGCAGCACCCTCCAATGCCACTGGGGGACACACAGCACCACAAGCCCTGATTTCCATCCCAAAACCCAGCCTCTGCAGGGGATGATGCATCCCACACAGGGGATGTGAGCAGGGCTGTGCTGGACACCAATCCCAGCCCCAGCAGCAGCACCCAGCAGTGATGGATGGTTGGTGCAGCCACTCTTGGGGCTCTTGGGGCCATCACAGCTCCATGAGCACGGACATCTTCCCATCAGAACAAACACTTCCTTCCCATCCACACGCCAGCCCCTTGATATTTTTTCCCTGAAGGAAAAACAGAAGATGCTTTCCATAAGCAGACGATTTCAGCAGCTAATTTTACCATCACTTATGGTCGACTTTATGACTAAGATTTCATGCTGACTATATTAATCCTGTCAAATTTCAGAGCGAGAGAGAAATGATACTGTATATTTTATGGCTGCAATAACTTCTAAGCCATTAGACATGCATGCTGACATGAAAGTAATCAAATTGATTTTTTCCTATTACAATGAAGAACTTTGTATGAGCAAATAGTCTTTCTGGCACAGGAATGAAACGCCAAGAAGCCTGTGCTCACTCAGGAAATTAGGAAATTGCCACGAGCCATCGTTCAGAAATTTGAGTTTTCTGCTTACTCACATTTTATTGTCACCAAAGCTGAAAGGGACACGTTAGTCAACCAAACGATCGACAAAAGCCAATGCCGGGGATAATCAGAGGGGTTTGAAGCCCTGTTAAATACTGCAGAAGCTGCAGTTAATTGTTTTCCCAGCATTAAAGGCTCCCCTGTGCCTTTTTTAACCTCACCAGACACGTTTTTCCCCCCACAGCTCACTGGCCACTCCTCCAGGTGTTGGGTGGACAAGGCAGAATGGATCAGAGCAAGTTGCTCAGAGGGTTTTTGGCAAGTCCTGGAGATCTGGATATCCCACAGGCAATGAGAAAGGTCGTGGGCCAGAAGGTCAACTGAAACAATTTAAAAACACAAATAGGTCTTTAATTGTAAATTCCACTTGTTTCGTGTTTTTGTTGAGGGTTTCAACACCAACTCATCTCTACACCTCGACTCTGCCTACCTAAAATTCCAATTTAAAAATCTTTAATCCAACCTGCGCGTCAAGTTCTAGAGAAAGTCAGCTCAAAGCAGACCCAGGGTGGGCAGACAAGTGGCAGGGCAGAGGTGCCACAGGGGTGTCCTGGGTGCCCAGGGGCAGGGCAGGGGCTCTGCAAGCCAGGCCTTGCAGGGATGGGCCAACAGGACACACCTGCCAGGTGAAAATCCATGTGAAAACCTGTTTTCTTCCCCTGCTGCGTGAGAACACGTTGGGTGTGAGAGGACAAGATCAGAGAGGCTCAACATCTCCAAAGACTCAGCAACCAGAAGCAATTAAGTGCAGATAACACAAATAATGCAAGAGACTCACCTGACACCCTGCAGGCACAGCCACAGTTCCTCTACAGCCAATAAAGTGTAAGATTTCTATTTAGTTTTCAGGGTTTCTGTAGAATATTGGTATCAATCATTGAATAATGTCAGATCTTTCAGACCAAGCCACCTGCATGAAAAAAAACTGGCACAGGGATGTGCTAGAGCTGTCTGAAAGCTCAAAGAGATGGGGGTGTGTATGTATATATATATTTATATACATATATATATGTATGGCTTGGGTTAGCAAAATAATTACAGCTTTAACATGCATTTAGTTGCAAATTAAATTGCTTTGATGGCTCTCTATCAATAATATTTATTTTTGGTTACATTTTCGGGTTTTTTTCTTTAAAAACAAAAAGAATTTAGAAATACAAAACCATAAAACCACAACTACATGGATTGCCTCAACCAAGACTTGCAAAACACCAATTTTAGTGAATTCCAATTTCAGTGAATTCCAATTTCAGTGGGTTCCTTTGTCCTTCCACACCAGACAGTTGTAAAATTATCAGAGCTGCTGTGAGCAGGGAACCTTCCACTAGACCAGGCTGCTCTACCCAATGTGGCCTTAAACAAAAAAAAAAGTTGGGGATTTTGTTGTTGTTTTGGGGTTTGTTGTTATTTGGGGTTTGGGATTTTTTTTAAGCTGCATACAACAAAGTTCTCCCAACAAAACCCAAACCAAAGCTCATCCCAGCATACTGAGCCCCATTAACCAGCACCAACCTCTGCTGCCCCTGAGATTTTGAGGATCCCAAATTCCAGGACAAGCCTGGTCCCATCCTGACCCAGAGGACACCATGAGCCACCAACCCTCCACCAGGACAAATCCTTTCAACCAAACCTCGACAAGATCGTCCTTCAAAGTTATTCCCCCAACCCAGAGCCCTGCAGAGGTAGGAGAAACCTCCCAGGAGAGGCACTGAACAATATCCACGAGTTTCTCATGACCTTACGGAGATTGCCATGACAACACCGCTTCCATCCTCCAAACATGGATATATTCATTTGCACTGGTGTGATTGAGAATAATTAGAGTGAGATTCCCTGAGCCGGGGAGTCATAGCCGAGCTCGGCTCTGGCAGCACAGCCCAAGTTTCAAGGGAAGCAGCCTCAAATTTAAATGTAAAAAAGAAAACCGACAACACTCTTCGGAGCCTCGTGACCTAATTCATTATAAAGAATGTCAGTTAGCAAACCTTTTAAATAAAACATTAAGCTAGAGGTAATTTGAAGCCTTGTGGATTTTGTTTTACTCAATTATTTTCTAATGCTTCAACTTCAAGAATAAATATGCAGGAATCAAAAAAAAAAAAAAAAAAGGAATACTAAGGGTTTCATTTAATTCTTTTTTCAAAAGAAATGAAGACATTCATACTAAACCAAAATACCCTCAACCAAGCTGGATTTTTAATTAAAACTTTTATGTCCTACAAGATTCTTCAAGGTTAGAATATCTGCTCCCACATCATGAGGCAGCATTATGCTCGCACAAGGGCGAGCCCATCATCCACGTTAGAACAACCTGTGCTGTGCATTGCTATAACTTATTTCCAGGACATCCACTCACAAATTAAACCAGCTTGGAATGCTATTTCTTCCCTGCCCCCTAATTTCCATAACCATTTGGAATTTTCCCTCTGTTGGGAAGAGTTTCCCTGCAGCAGACAGAGGCAGGGGATGATCACGCTGTTCTCTGCTTTGGTTTTGTTAATTTTTTTACCTGGTGGTAAGGGCATGGCTGGAATGGGGCAGTGGGGATGTAAAACCTACAGCAGAGGGTAAAAAACACAGCCTAAAATGAGGTAAATTGGGAAAAGGGGGGAAACAAAGATAATCACAGAATCCTGGAGTAGTTTGGGTTGGAAGGGAGCTTCAGGCCCATCCAGTCCCCACAGGCAGGAACATTTTCCACTGCCCCAGGTTTCTCCAAGCCCTGCCCAACCTGGCCTTGGACATTTCCAGGGATGGGGCAGCCACAGCTTCTCTGGAAGGAGCTCCATGAACACTGGAAATGCTCTTCTAAGCAATACAACCCCCCAAAAAATACAGCCACAAAGCGTCATCTTTTGAAGAAATAAAAAAAAAAAAAAAAAAAAAAGAAAAAATTTAGAGCTAAATATTTGATTTGATTTTGGCAGCATCACCTTTTTCCAGAGGCTACCAGAAAGAGATTTGCAGGAATGTGCCCAACACCACTCTGGTACAAGTCCACGCTACAAAACATTCCAGAAACAAAGAAACCCAGAAGATAAAAAGATTCCTTTCCGCCACACTGTTTAGAATTAAACACCTCCCTACTTTGAACCAGCCTTCCTTGCAATGTTTGAAAAATAAGAAGTCAGCTTTTCCCTGTAATCCACCCCGTGGGTTCCAGCATGGATCCATCCCCAGGTTCAAGCAGCAGCTCCCATCCTGACCCCAGGAGATGCCAGGGAAGCAGAGCAATCTCATGCAACCCTCACTGCTCTGATTTCCAGGTCACAACCACACCCCTGGGGCCACTTTCGGGGTGCTGGAAGTTCTGTGTGTCCCGGGAAGAAAGGATTGGGTGTTGGTGGAAGGTGTGAAGGGTGGAACTCACAGCGCACATCGCACCCAGGGCTCCTTTTCAAGGCACAAAACTCCAGATAAATCCATTTCTCTGCAGCAGGGAATAAACAAGGATTAGTATTCACCCGTTCATAACAGGGAAACCCTGCAGCTAGAGGTGGAGTCAGGCAGTGCCAGAACATCCAGCCTAAGTTGCTTGACGAATGCTAACTATGACTTCCAGCTTATTTATCTAATTTGGGTTGATTTCTAAATATTGAGTTATCTAACCAGACACAAAAAGAGAGCCTGAAAATTTCCCCTGTTAGTGGAAACTCTCCCCGCTGCTGTAATTCAATCTGCATGTCTGAATATTACTGACTTTTCTCAATCACATTTGTATTGAGAAATGCCTAAAAAAATTCAGGACCTCGTTTTCTCAAAATGCTTTAAAGTGCCTGGAAAATGGGGTTCTGCAGCAAATGAGCCTCTCCAAAGCTGACTGTGATGCACAGCTTGCAAGTATTTCAGTCATTTACAATATTTATCAGGCTCTATTTTTGTCAATCAATCCATAAGAAGAGCAGAACAGCCAATACCTATAAAACAATCTGCTCTGGTTTTTGTGTGTGAGAGAGGGGCAGCTCTGAACTGATACAACCAGTTTGTAACACACACAGAAAAATCCATGGAGGAGGGATGAAGTCAGTGGCAAAATCCTCAATGGCTTCAGCTGGGCCAGGATTACCTCCAGGAACGTGCTGATGCTTGGAGAAACACAAGGAAGATGCCAAGGCTGGAGAAAAGGAGGCTCAGGGAAGATCTTACTGCTCTGCACAACTCCCTGACAGGAGGGCGCAGCCAGGGCAGGGCAGGGAATGGGGACAGGATAAGAAACAGCCCTGGGCTGTGCCAGGACAGGCTCAGGTTGGACATCAGCAGGAATTTCAGGCCAGGCATTGGAGTGTCCATCCCTGGAGGTGTCCAAGGAAGGCTTGGATGTGGCACTCGGTGCTCTGGGCTGGGCACAAGGTGGGGATGGGTCACAGGTTGGACTCAATGATCCCATCCCAGAGGGTTTTTCCAGCCTCAGTGATCCTGTGAAGGCTCCAACCTTCCAGCACCCCTACAGTGCCCCCATTTGGGGGATCTGACTGGTCCCAGGGGCTGGAACTGGTGATACTGGGGAGTCTGTGCCTGTGAAATCCATCCCAGTCCTGCTCCTCAGCACTGCTGCTCCTGCTGAGGGTGATGCTGAGCATCCCCACCCCACGGAATATGAGGCACCACCACAGAATTCCACAGAGCACCAAAGAGCTGAGGATATCAGAGCCTGTAATCACCACCAGCACGGATGTGAAACAACAATCAAAACACAAAAACCCTCCCTGACCATCCCTGAACCCACGAGGTTCAATGCACTGCCCCCAACCCCAGCCCTGGTTTTTAAATTCAGCCTTTATCAGCTTGAGTTGAGCAAATCCAGTCAAAAGGGAGAAACGGATTGTGCTAGTAAGCAGAAAAACTGTTACATCTTCTGAATGTAATTTTGCCAAAAGCCTCTGCACAATTTTTTTTTGTCACGCTTTGCATTATGAAGGAAATTTCTTTTTAGAAGAACAGGAGAATGATTTGCATAATATTCTTTGCAAGTTAATATCAGCCTCTGATAATGATCTCTGCATAATGCAAAAACGTTTGAGAAGACTGTTACAACACTAAGTAATCATATTTTAAATTATGTTTCCCTTTATAGAAAGGTGTTGCAAAAACACACAGACATGAAATCTGTCTGTTGAAGTCCCAAGAACCACCTGACCATCTTCCCACTATTCTACTGTTACAGATTGCAACACTGCCTTTCAAAATCTTACAAAACAAATTACGCTGCAACAGTCTGGCTTCACAGAAGGCAGAGCTTTTTCCTGTGCTGCTGCTCCAGCACATTACATTTCACAAGAGCCTCTGATGTACTGCAGGGGTTAAGCAAGGGCCCAGAGATGAAGCTGCAGGATTCTCCCATCTCACACTGCCACCAGGCAGAGGTGGCAGCACCAGGACCTGCCCTGCCTGCCCCCAGGTGCTGGGGACACTGCTTCAGCTGATTCCTGATTTGGGGACATTCCTGGCTCACAGATGGAGCACTGGGAATTCAGAGCGTGATCCCACCAGGCCAGCTGTCCCTTCCAGCAGGCAGGGATCTTCCCAAAATCTCTGTGAGGGTGCAGCCATGAGATCTCCATTCGTGCTGTCACTCGCGGCTAATTAGGTCAGGAACTGAACATAAAAGCAGGGTCCAGGAGGAAGCCATTTGTACATCTCTGCTGGGCAGCATCCTATTAGATGTGGGCGCTGACGATTTCCCTCAGCCCATCTCCAACGGGGGATGTGGGTGGGAAGCTAATGCACTTGGATATTAAATACTTAAAATGTCACCAAGACTTAACAGCCACAGCCAAGTGGTTTAAACCTGAGCTAACCTTCCCTGAACTCCACAGAACTCAGGGAGGAGCCCTGGCAAGAGGAGATGGAATCAGGAGTGGGACCAGGAGCAAAGAAAGACACTTTGGGACCAACCACACCAATGATGTGACTCAGATTTGGGGTGAAGCATGGAGCAGGATCCTAAGGGCAGTGCCAACACCAGAGTGTGTCCCAGAGAGCCACGGTCCCCATCCTCTGGCCAGGAGCACAGTGGGCAGCAGGATCAGCACGGTCAGTGCCACCCACGCCTATGACACACACAACAGGGCATCATTCAGCCGGCATGGTGGGTGGTTCTTGTCCCACCTACAAAATGAAGGCTAAAATTCAAATACCAGAGCTGAGCAGCCAAGGCAAGGAGAAAAGAACCTCTGGGATGTCAGCCTGAGCTCGCTGAGGCAGCTCAAGCACTGCTCTGGGTATGAAACCATCCCAGACTCATGAGACCATTCCTTCCCGCAACAGCTTTTGGTAACTTGGAGAGTTTGTCCAACTACATCCAGTGATGGGCAGGAGAACACTCCTTCACCCCATCCCATCTCCCCTTTTCATACCTTTTGAAACAAGTTCCAAGCAGCTCCTTGCTACACCTCATCCCAGGCTTCCTCAAATGGGTTTGCAAGCATTGGCAAGTTGGGTTTTTCTTCAAAATCTGCCAGCAAATCTTTCCCTTTTTTTCCCCAAACTGACATATCCATCCATCCTGGCGGCTGGTACCACCAGACACAATTCCTAAGCTCCCAAACCACCTCCTGTCACCAGGAAAAACTTCTTCCAGGTCCCAGTAAACACGGCAGCCGCCAGCACGTGCGCCGGGGCGGGCACCAGGGCGTGCCTGAACCAAATATTTCCATTGCTAATGCTGCACCCTGGGTCTCACACAACATTCCTGAGGCACACAGGAGAGGTCAGGAGCAGGCTGCAGGGTGGGGAGTGGACACCAAAGCACCCAAGCAGTACAAATCCCCGAGGCACAGCCAGGGGAGGCTGCAGGAGCACGGCTCCCGTGGGGCTGGCACCTGCCGTGACTTGGGATGCTTCATAAACACATTGCAACTGAACTGCATCTACAGTGCTTCAAGGGTTTGGAGGGGAAATTCCAGCTGGGAGGTGTGAAAAGAACCAAGAAATCATGACTGTCACTTTATAGAAGTTTACAGAAGAGTTGTAAAAGCCGCTGGAATATTTTTGTCTAAAATCACTTGCAAGACTTTGCACTGTGGACATCACCGATGTGCCACTGGAGTTTTCTTGGTTTCTCCACCCCCTCCAAGCTGTGCTGCCCTCCTGTCCCCCTGCAAAGAGTTAAGTCCTCCCTCCTGCATCATTTCTCCTGCCAAATGCAGATTAGTCAGCAACTACTGCAGGATACACCTCTCCTAAGGCACTCACAAACAAAGCAACAGCCAGTTTGGGATCTTAAAGGGAAAGTAAATGAGGAAACTTCCTAACCTTGATTGCAAAAATATTCATGAAGGTACTACGTGGTTTGGGTACCTCCAGCTGCTCTGCTAAATCTCCCCCTGGCTCCCAAGGGAATGCAGAGATGTGATGGACACTAAACCAGTGCAAACTGGAATTAGAATTCACCAGTGGATCTGAAAAGCACCCAGAGCCAAACCCCAATCTGGTGTCACAGTCCCAGCCCTCACTGCCTGACCCAGAGCAAACCTTGGGATGGGGGCTCCCACTGCCAAACCAGAGCACTGGGCTCAACCTACATTTTTACAGTTGCACAAAGAAACCAAACACCCAGCAATCATCTGAAAGGCCAGTTGAAAATGAGCTGAAATGAAATTCCCAGAGGTTTTATTGGACTACTGAGATATTGATTCTGGAGTGCTTCTCTCTCAGCCTGCAGCACAGAAATTCACCCTGCCAGAAATCCCACCTGTGTGCTGGGCCAAAAAATTCACTGGGAATGTCCAGGGTTGCTTTCCCTTGCTCGTTCTTCCTGAGCCTAGAACTTTACATTCCTCTAAGGATGTCTGAGTGGCACAAGTGCTGCTGGTTTCACCCAAAGGCACAAACCACCCCTGTTTGCCAGATCACACCCCCAGCTCATCTGACTGGCTGAGCTGGGCAAGGATGGGTCACACTCTGCCAAGGCCTCCCCCATTCCTGCCATTTTTGACAATTTTGGATCCCCATCCCCAATTCTCTCAGGTTATAAATTCACGCCGCGCCTCGACGCAAAACAACACCGCTATAAATTTTATTTTTTTTTAACCCACATTAAAAGGGAGTAAAACAATTAAACCCCAGGCTCTGCTGTGTGTGCAGAGGCACCCCAGAGCTCCAAGGAAGCCCTTGCAGGGCCTGGGCTGCCCAGCTCCCAGGTCCCTGTGATGAGGTGCCAGCAGCACGCTCTGTGCTTCACGCCTCACTTCCCACGGCATGAACCCAGCCCCAGGAAACTGCCAGCGTGTTCTCCAGAGCCCTGCAGATGTTTCAGCTCCACTGGGCTCCGTGGCCAGCCCAGCACCACCCATCCCTCCTCTCCTGCCTGCCTTGGGCAGGGAGAGTGGAGCGGCTGGGAGGCGGCAGCTCTGCGGCTTCCACGGATCTGTTCAGCTTTTTGCTTTGGAAAAAAAATATATATAAATAAATAAAAATTCATGCTTGCAGCATAAAAACAAGCTGGGCTGGTACTCCACTCCTCCCTCAGCGGGATGTGCTCATCACTTGACTTCCAGCTCAGCCAGTCCTGAGGTGCATCACTGCCTGGACAGCAGCTCACCCAAAAATCCCAAACTCCATCACCATGCTGGCAAGGACAGTGCTCTTCCCTATATTGATTATTCCCCCTTTTCCCCATTGATACAGCATCCCACAGGAGGTGTAAAGTTCTTGGGCAGCACAGTAAAGGCTTTGGAGAAGGCATCCAGGAGTTTGTAAGGCTGGGACTGAGCAGCACAGAGTGTTCTGGATGGGCTGAGCACAGCCCATGGCCCTGATGCAGCCATGGCACGGATCCTGGGAGCTGTGTGGTGACTCAAGAAGCCCTGGTGTTGGATTCACTACACAGCCTGTGAATTAGTCAATCCTCCTCTCTCTCCTGGGGAGGGGGGCTGGTCCCAATTCAAATATTGTGTAAGCTGAAAAAGAGCTTCTTAAAAAACAAAAAAACAAACCCAAACAGATAAAACGCAGAAATACTGTTTTGGAGGAACTGGGGAAAGCTGAAGCAATAATGACAAACGATTCCTTGCTGCTCTCCCATTCCCTTCCTCCCAGAGCCTTAAAAAGGCTTCTCACCATCCTGCCCTGTCTGCTCACGTTACACTGGGATCAACCAAAGCTGAGCCCGGTGCTTGTGTCCTGCCCAAGGTCACAGGGACAGCCAAAACCCAGGAGGAGCCCGGCCTGGAGCTTCCCAGGGGCCTCTGATCCCAACATTCCCAAATTCCCAGGCATCACTTGGGGGGACACACGGCTGGGGAGGGATGGAGCAACAGGGCTGGGTTTTGTTGGGTTCATTTCCATGGACTCCAGGCAGAAAATGAAGGCAACCATCCCAACTTCCCCTTTTTTCCAAGGCTTTTCTCTCTCCCTCCTTTTCTTCCCCCCAGTTCTTAAAATCCAATTATAGCACGACTCTCTCAGCAGGGGTCAGTGTGGAATAAGAATCGCCCGAGTTAATGGACATGAGACCAAGAAAGATTAATGCCTAAATGGTTTCAAAAGTTGTATGATGCCGATTTCATTAACATTTTAATTGTAATGTATCTTTTTAATCTTCTTTCACACTAATGGTTTTTATATGCTTCAAAAAAGAAAAAAAATGCTGACAACAAAAATATCAACATACCAAAATTAACAGACGGAACTGAGTGCTGTAATGGGAACTGAATGAAATGCAGAAAACCATGTTAATGATGCATTAAGAGTAGAAACTGTGCTCAGGCAAGAGTCAAAAATTCAGCCCTACACTTTTATGCCCTGGTTTTGAACAGGGGCACCTTTCCCCAGGTGTTCAGCACGACCCCACGTTGTGTCTTTCAGGGGGGATGTGCTGAACAACCCCAGCAGCTTCACCAAATGCAGAGGTTTATCCAAAAAAAAAAAAATTAAAAAAAGCTGCTGGCTTTAATCTAATTTAACCAGGGTGACAGAGAGGAGCAGTAGGTTCAGGTGGGGAGGCTGCTGCTGTTGTCCATCCCCTTCTCCATGGAATGGCACTGCTGGGGTTGTCACCACTCCCTGGGCTCAGGTACCTCAAGCACAGCAGAGCTCCCAGACAGGAAAGATGCTGTTGCAACCGCCGTGCAAAATTTTATTTTACTTAATTAGAAGACAATTAAACCTAAGCAATAATGTTTCATTAAGCCTGGGCATGTATTGATGATGTTAGCATGGATAAACGGAGGCACAGAAGGAACAGATAATTGGGGAGCAGACAGATGAAGCCTCAAACAACTTTGGTTTGTAGAAATGAGTGAGAGATATGGTTCTGCCACCTGCCCTGAGGCCAAGCTGCAGCTGCAAGGGTGATGCAAAAACCACAAAGTTTTCCTTCCCAGTCCATCAGAACTTCTCAGAAGGGAGAAGATCCAGTCAGAGGGATTCAAAGCCTCCTTATGCCCATTAGGAAATCATAATCCACAAGTTTGCCATGAGCATGTGATTCCAGCCACAAAAGAACAACCCAAATTGGCACATTAGGTTTAGTCCTTTAAGGAGCAGAGGGAGGTTTCCAGTGAAGGGGCACCTATGGAGAGAGGTTATTCCTGCCTGTGGGAAATTCATCCCACAGGATCTCAGCCATGGGGCAGTGCCTGTGCCAGGAGGGGTCTGAATTCCCAGCCAGGCTCATGCATCCCACTGGAAGTCTCCCAGCAATCCCCATCTGCCTCTTCCCTTAGAAATCAAATCCTTTTATTCACCTTCAAATGTATAAATCCTCACTCCCCTTCTCCTCTGGGCACCTGGCCATTGCCACGAAACACCAACCCTTTATTTATGTCTCATGCCAAACCTCTGTGGAGCACAACCCCATAAAGCTCAGGAGGGCCAAAACATGATCACCTTTGCCCTGTCACCACTGCCCAGCATCTCCTGCAAGGATTGATGTTCTCTCCTGCTTCTCTAATGCTTCATATAATCCCAGAGTAAATGTTTGTCCTATGACAGGGAGAACTGGCATGTAAAACATGTCCCCCCACACAAAATGTATATATATATATATACATCCCAGGCTGCCATATGCTTCCCAGTGGATAGCACTGCAGAGGCACAGCCAGTGCTGGCACCCACACCCAGGACCCTTCTCCAGCCCCCCTGAACTCCCAGCTCCTCGCACAGGCTGTGCTGCTAAAATGCAGCCCCCAGGGATGACAAACACCTGGCTGCTCTCCCCCAGTCGATCCATGCAGAGCAGCCCTGCTCGAGATGCTGCGAGCTGTGGGGAAAAGAGGAATTTTCTGCTGCTGTTCTAATGAAAGATGAACAGATCCTGCTGGTGGCTTTATGGCCGTGGGGGTGACACCGGGGAGGTGAAGTGTTTAATCTCGTCCCAGTGACTATATATGGTCACTGTGATGGAGCCACCTCCCTCTGCTCACGCTCTGCTGCCCTTGGCTCCTGGCACTGCAAACTGGCAGGGCCTGGGCACGGCGCCGGCGCGCCAGAAGTCAGCAGACTCCCCACGTTCCTCTGCTCTCCCTACCCCTTTCCCAATTTTTCATAGCTTGTAAAAAATCTTTTATCAGCTGAAAACTACAGAGAACGAGCAAATACTCAAGTTTAAAAAAAAAACAACCCTAAAACATTTTAAGAGTGCACGGTGGAAAAAAATAAAAAACAACCTGTCAAGCTACTTATGCTTAAACGTACATTTCATAATCGCTTAGAAGTTTTAGGACAAAAAAATAAAATCTGTTTTTTGGTGAAAAGTGTATCAATTTATTCAGCCCACACAGGCTGGTTTTGTTAGTGCAGGGTAGTTTGTGGCTGTGATTCCTGTCCCCCCCCTCCATCCACCCACCTAAGGGAAAAAAAATGCACTGAAATATTTGTCTTCATAGGAAACGCAACACCAAAAAATGTACTTGACGCGCAAAAATTCTGTGAAAAGTCTGACGTGAGGACCTCTGAAAAGCCTGAGGCCAAACTGTGCCGGCTGTGAGCAGCCCAGGGAACACACACAGCACAAAACCTGTGCCAAGGGCTATTTATCTTCATTTTATCCCATTGAGCCAGCAGCTTTCAGGGGGTCTTGGTGACCGTACCAAAGAACTGCTCTCATCACCGCTGTCCCAGCAGCATCCCCCATCCTTCCTGGGATCCTCCAGCAGGGTGAACCCCCCAGCAGGGAGAAGGAGGAAGCTCCACACGCTGCTTCCATCCTCTGTCCCAGCAGTCTGACTTTTATTACCTCCGTCCCCATTTAGGAGTAACCACATGACAAACCCGAGCGCAATCCTGCCCGGGGAGCTCGCCTGGGATTGCCTCTCCCTCCCCAGCATTTTAGCAAGTTTTCCCTTCACAGCAGAATTTTTGACTACAAAGAATGTTAAGATTTCTTTTTTTTTTTTCCAGATTCCTGTTCTGCCTCCAAACATTTGCTTAAAAACAAGTTGAACTTAAAAAAAAAAAAAAAGCCCAAAAAACCAAAAACCCCCAACAAAAAATAAACCGCTAATGAATCACAGTTCCTAGCAAATGAGCAATTGCAGTTGACACAATGAATTATGCCTGAAGCAAGCTGGGAAACATATTTTGCAAATGATCTCATCCACAGGCAAACCTGGCATGACACTTGATTTGCTAAAAAAGACACAAAGCCTGTCAAAATTCCTGTCACTCCACAAATAAAGTCAGGTAGAGAAAACCAACAGCCTCACCCTCTTTTAAGCACGCTTCACCTATTTCTCAATTGCTCTACAGGCTCGATTTAATAAAATAAAAAAGCCCCACACGCCCTCCTGTAGGTGTGCCCATCCCAGTGGGTGCTGAGGGCTATGGGATCCGCTGCCACTTCCCTGGATGAGGAATAAATGGGCTGGGAAGCCGCTCTTTGGATGCCAAACACAGGCTCAGCTCGATTTGAAGCCTAATTGCAGCAAGATATGATGCTCGCTCTGGCCATTAGGTATGGCAGGGAACTCACAATTCCCTTTAATTTCCTCTAGCTGAATGCCTGGGGTTTATTTCTTTCATTACATCCAAGTAAACTCAGAGACAGGTTAGAAAATAGGGGGGAAAAGCGCAGCCCCTCAGTCCTCAGCATCCCTGGAGCTGTCTCGGAGCAGTTCCCTTTGGCCCAGCACATCCCACCCTATTTCCCCACCTGAAAAGCTGCTGGCTCAGAAAACCTGGAAAAATTCAAAGCCATGACTGAACCCTCCTTCTAACCCCATTTTGTCAGGCTCGAGTATTTTTAAACAGCGAGCAAAGCAGGAGCTGTGTCCCAGCACTCTTCCCAGGCTGTTCCACGATGTTTGTCCCCAATCCATGTCACCCCAGTGCTGCTGTGCCAGCTCTGCTCCCATCCCAGCTGATCCCACAGCCCAGCACGAGCCCTCCAGGAGGCCAGGCAGGGAGCAGGGGCTGTAAGACAGCCTGAAATAAATATTTCCATTCCAAGGTGAGCAGGGAAAGCACAGCCTGGAGGTTTCTCCCAAGCTCCCCGGGTGGATCAGGCTCTGGCAGGAGCTCTGTTGGTGTTTCTTCCCTGGCCAGCAATGCTGCAAAGTGGCCTGGCTCCTCCTGACACCTCCAGCTGGGATCTGAGCCAAAGCCCAGTCCAGAGGGACTCACCTGGATGCTCTAGCCAGGCTCAAGCTCAAGGAGAAGGGATTTTTCTTCTCTGGGCTTACAAGCAGTGAGGATGCTCCGTGTCCCCCCGAGTGTGGGGATGTTGACCTGTCACCAGCACCAGCTGAGAGGAGCCAAAAATCTGCCTCCAATTCCAGCAGGCTCCCTCAGGAAAGCACAGTCATGGCTGGGGGGAGCTAAAAGGCTTTTATATTGCCAGAGGGCTCCAAAAATATCACTTCCAAAGTGATCCGGCATCAACGCACGCATCTTGGCTAATGGCATCCATCTCTCAGAACAAAGGGGGGCTCTGGGAAAAGCTTGGGGAGCCCTGGACAACGTTTTGGGAGCACTGCCCTGCAGTGTCACAGCCCAACCAACACACAAACCACATCTCTGGCCCCAGTGGGACCCTCTGCTCCTGCCCTGATGCCCGGCTTTACCCTGCTCTCTGTAATGCCAGCCGCCTCGGGAGGTTTTTTTGACAAATGTTAAGTTTCAGAAATCCATCCCCACCCTCCAGTGTCCCAATACGACAGCTTTTACCCAGTGAAGCCTTAATTAAAAGGCCTCTGCAGGAGGAAAAACCCCAAAACACAGCAATTACAGCCACAGAAGGGCATTTACTCTCAGGAGGGAGAGGATGAGACCTCTAATTTTTTTCTACTTGCCACTTACTTCAAATCCAAGCATTCCCACCTCCATCACTCTCACCTTGGGGTCACAGCCTTGCTGTCCTCAGCTGGGCAAACCACAGCAAGCCCAGCTCTTAAGGAACAGCTCAGCAGCTTTGCTCTTTTTAGTTAAAAGCTTTCCAAATTTCAGAGCAGCCTGTGAATGCGGCAGGGAAATTTTGGGGTGAGGCGTGCTGGGATGCTGCACTTTTGGAGTTCTCCCCAGGACCCTACTGGCAGTGGAGCAGCAGCAATCATCCCGGTTTGTTTACTGATGCCAGCTTCTCCTGCTGTTTAATATTTCAGCTGGAGAAGGTGAGCCGGCACGCCAGCCCCTCAATTACGCAGGGCGAGAGGCAAACACTTGGCAGGCAGCGAGCGCATCAAGCTGCCCACAAGCCTCGCAAATGCCTCCGGAAAGGAAGAAGGGGGAGAGAATAATAATAAAAAAAAAATAATAAATAAATAAATAAATAAATAAAAGAATATTCAAATTAATGAGCCGGCGGGTAATGGAGACTTGGCTGGAAGTGATCCTGCACTTCGCCGGCGGAGCAGCACGCGATGTACCGCTGGCGTTGGATTTTCCTAGGGCAGGGAAGATGTTTGCAGAAGTCCTTGAGCGCTGTAACTACAGCAGGGCTGCGGAGGGCAGGGGAGCGCTCCCCCAGCCCAGCCCAACTCTTAAACCCCGAATTTCTGCACCGCTGGAGCCCCCCCGAACCGCGCTGGGATGGGGTCACATCCCACCCGTACAAGGGGAGCTCCATCCCCAAACCCCCATTTCAGCATTCAGCCAGCTCGGGGGGGGCGGGATATCTCCATCTCTCCCCTTTCCGCAGCGTTTCCCTCCCCTGGCAGCGAAAAGTCCGAGCCTACGCCTGCATTTATCCCTTAATTAAACGCGACACGCAGCCCCCACGAGCGGGGTTCGCACAAAGCCCCGAAAACCCGAAAACCCGAAAACCCGAACCCGCTCCCCACAGGGGGCACAGCCCTGAGGGTGCCCCATTCCCCGCGCCCTTCACCCTCAGCGCGGGGGTCG